>OZ024743.1:184365902-184368402 GCA_964016885.1 Eledone cirrhosa
TTCATTATTTCAAATAGTTCTTGGGAACATAATCTACATTCATTTCTATTATTTTGATAAGGGGTGGCTCTTTTGAGCACACTCCAGGTCAAATCATATTCTATATTCTTATTTTTATAACTATTGATTTTTTCTGCTAGAGATGTTGTATTAGCCAGTGCGGCATTTTTAAAACTATGCTTGTGGGTATTAAACCTTGTCTTAAAATTGTTAGAGGTAGCTCCTATATATGAGCAAATAGAATCTTTAGTTTTAACATTACATTTATAGACTATGTTGTTAACAAGACAATTCCCTTTTAATGGGCAGTTTGCTTTGTTTCTACAGTTACATCCTTTCGTTAATTCTGTATTTGAGGAGATATTATGGTTAATTTGATGTACTGGTGGTATACTTATGGTTTTCTTACATTTATATGCATTATATGCACTTATATTTTGTTTTATGTTATTTGTTGTAGAGTATGAGAATTTAACTGTAGACCTATTTAAGATTTGATGGTATTTGTGGTTTGGCGGGAAGTTTTTCTCAAGGATATAAAAAAATTTTTTAGCAATATTATCCTTAACTTGTAAATTAAAAGGAGCATTATACCAAGTAACCCGTCTATTACGGTTTCTATGTTGTTTATTATTTTTATTATTTTTATAGGTTGTATCGTGATTTTTACTAGGAGGATTAATGTTAATGATCTCACCACAACTATTTTTAGTTATATTTGTAGATTTAGGTGTTTTATCCTTTTTATTAGGAGTTTTATTATTAATATTTATTAGAGTTGTATGATGAGTAGTTTTTTGAGAGTTACTATACTTTATATTAGAAGATTTGGTATTTTGGGGTATAGTGTGGGTGGCATTTAGGTGTATACTTTTCATTTGGTGTTTGTTGGTAATATTATGTTGTATGCTTTCAGTATTTTTAGTAGAAGGTATATACTCTAATCTATTTTTGTGGCCACTTCTATCTAGAGCTTCGTTATAGAAGGTCGCATTTTTATCAAATACATCTTGGTTAGAAGAAAGGTTAGAAATTCTAAGTGATATATTATATGCAAGGTTTTTAAGGATAGATTTAGGGTGATTAGATTGTGAGTGTATGTAATGTAAGTTTTGGTTAGGTTTATGGTAAGGTTGGTAGATACCCGTAGCTAAATCTAAAGTTATATCTAGGAAATTTACTACTTTACTTGTTTTTTCAAAAGTAATATTAAGATTATAATAGTCTTTAAGGAAAGTTCTAATATGTTTTTTGTTTTTTTCAATTTCTGAAAGGCTAAGGTTGTTAGAAAGAAGAAGACAGTCATCACGATATAAACCACCTTTGAGGTGGGGAAAAGAGGCATTTATGTTGAAAAGGAGAAAGAGGCCCACAAGATCAGTAATTTGGGCGGAATCGCTTGAACCCATAGTAATATCAAAAAGATTACTATATGTGTTTCTGGTCCAGTATTCATTCTGAAATTCAATAAGTGTTAGTCTAGCATGTGTAATAATATTAATGTCATCCAAAGTTAAGTTAGATCTATTTTTAGCAAATATCAATGCTTTGTTCAGGAGTATAGGTGATATAGAAGAATAGTAATTATCTATATCAAATTGTAGGAAAGAAGCAGAAGATTTACACCTAATATTTTTAAACCAGTTAATTACCTGGGAGGTGTTTTCCCAGAGTGGTAAAATAACGTGTTTTCTTATTTGTGGGATGACTCTATCTAAAATTTTTTTGCTAATTATTCCAATATCTGATTTGGAGGGACATATAAGTCTAATAGAAGGATTTGAGTTAAAGTTAGATTTGTGATCTTTCAGGTTGAAGTGTGGTCTTTTCAATGCCAAAGGTTCAGTTCTATCTTCAATGTTTAGTTTTTTTACTATGTTGTGTGTTTTGTTGTTGATGTTGGTGAGTGACACATTATTAGATTTTTTATAATTTTTTCTGAGTTCTTGTGGGCCTCTTTCTCCTTTTCAACATAAATGCCTCTTTTCCCCACCTCAAAGGTGGTTTATATCGTGATGACTGTCTTCTTCTTTCTAACAACCTTAGCCTTTCAGAAATTGAAAAAAACAAAAAACATATTAGAACTTTCCTTAAAGACTATTATAATCTTAATATTACTTTTGAAAAAACAAGTAAAGTAGTAAATTTCCTAGATATAACTTTAGATTTAGCTACGGGTATCTACCAACCTTACCATAAACCTAACCAAAACTTACATTACATACACTCACAATCTAATCACCCTAAATCTATCCTTAAAAACCTTGCATATAATATATCACTTAGAATTTCTAACCTTTCTTCTAACCAAGATGTATTTGATAAAAATGCGACCTTCTATAACGAAGCTCTAGATAGAAGTGGCCACAAAAATAGATTAGAGTATATACCTTCTACTAAAAATACTGAAAGCATACAACATAATATTACCAACAAACACCAAATGAAAAGTATACACCTAAATGCCACCCACACTATACCCCAAAATACCAAATCTTCT
>OZ024743.1:184373402-184380902 GCA_964016885.1 Eledone cirrhosa
ACACACCGAACTGCATTTAACCCTTTGTGTTTTCATTGGTCAATTTTGTTCCCAAACGGACCTGAAATTTTGAATTGTTGTTATTATCAATAAATATACTTCATTATTTCTGAAGACGGCGTATATATGTGTTGGTATGTATATTTAATCTTGATAATTTGTATAATTTTGTATAATTTTGTACATAGATCTGTTGAATATGCATACCAATTCTAACACATATATATCCTAGAAACGATCGTTAAATAATGAACCTTTTTTGTTTAATATAAGGAATTGTTTATTCATTATTTGTTTAATATTTTATATATATATATATATATACAAATATATACATATATATATATATACAAATATATACATATATATATATATACATATATATATACAAATATATACATATATATATATATATACATATATATATATACATATATACATATATATATATATAATACATATATATATACAATAAAGTATGTCCATAGAATCATTTGATAATATATATACACCATTTCCTCTCCCAATTATCATAATCAACCACACAAAAAACCAATTAAACCAGGCTATAAGATTAAAAGGCACCTATGAAGAAATAGTAGATAAATAAACGACAGCAATTTATTCGCGATCAACCGCTATAGAATATTTACCCAACATTTCAATAGCACGTGGAAATCGATTAAATATACCGTCAACCATACACAATTAGGTATAAAATTAAAGTTAGAAGAAAAAATGCATATACACATGCCAGGATTACGTTTCTACCCTTAGGGTTTCGTTCGCTTTCGGAAATATCCTATCAAGGATAAATTCTCGAGCTTCGAACTCATCAGGAAACAAACTCACTTGGACAAAGAATTTTCTTATGTGATCCCCGCCAGAAACGAATTTAAAATGGCTAAGAACTGTGACGTGACAGTGGTCAAGTCAGAAAGAATATGATTGGTGGCTTACGGTAAGTGGGCTGGTTGCTAGAAAGAGCAGCCCAATATTGCCCAAATTGCATCTCAACCTTGTGAGAGATTATCAAATATAAAGATTTACATATACACAAACTAGACAAAGTCACAGATATATATGTTTTGGCAACCATTCACGATGTGGCTCAATGATTAATTAATAAATTAAATAATCAGAGCAATATAATATAAAGTATGTCCATAGAATCATTTGATAATATATATACACCATTTCCTCTCCCAATTAGCATAATCAACCACACAAAAAAAAACAATTAAACCAGGCTATAAGATTAAAAGGCACCTATCAAGAAATAGTAGATTAATAAACGACAGCAATTTATTCCTGATCAACCGCTATAGAATATTTACCCAGCATTTCAATAGCACGTGGAAATCGATTAAATATACCGTCAATATATATATTTACATATATATATATACATATATATAAATATATATATATATATATATATATATATATATATATATATATATATATATATATATATATATATATATATATATATATATATATATATATATATATATATATATTGTTATACTTTGGGAGGGTCATGTTGCCAATAAGAAACACACGCACCAGTTGCTTTCACTTCAATTTATTATAATAAATTTATAAATTTAGGAATTTATAAATTTCTGGTTGGTTGGTTGGTTGGTTGCACAACCAGATAGTTGTTTATATATTGTCAAAGTTCTTTCGTCACACATTCTGTGACCTCATCAGTGACTGGGGATTCTTTTCTTTGTTTTTGTGCCTCTCCTTTGTTCTGTCCTACGCCATTTTGTTTCTGTGTGTGTGTTGTATGCTAAAATAGAACATAAGGGTAAATTAGAGAACATAGAAATAAAAATAGAATCTACACACGGAAAAGACCCAATGTTTAGACAAATCACAGAGGCAATAAACATAAAAGAATTACAACCAAAATTAAATAGAAAATATGAGTGGAACAGCAACATCACAACTTACAATTAAGGACAAAATGAAAACACATACACACATAGAACAAACAACCAACCGGTAACATGTAAATAAACAAATAAATAAACAAATATAAACACACACAGACACCCGGATGTGGTACATGCGCAGACTGAGCACACAACCCACACACAGAAACAAAAGGAGAGGCACAAAAACAAAGAAAAGAATCCCTAGTCACTGATGAGGTCACAGAATGTGTGACGAAAGAACTTTGACAATATATAAACAACTATCTGGTTGTGGAACAAACAAACCAGAAATTTATAAATTCCTAAATTTATAAATTTATTATAATAAATTGAAGTGAAAGCAACTGGTGCGTGTGTTTCTTATTGGCAACATGACCCTCCCAAAGTATAACAATATCGGTTTCAACACACGATTTCAGATAAAGAATCTTGCTAAACAAATTCAGAAACGAAATATCGTAAGCCTTAGCCAGGCTAACAAGATACTGAAAACCACCATGTTCTGTTGTCTACGAAAAACCATAACATCTCGACAACTACACTTCATAAAAGAATGTGCCTCGTCCCGAGTTTACACGAACACCATCAACACCGACGTAAGAAGATTACAACTCACCAAAAAACAAGCAGATAGGCTAAAACGAACACTAATTCTAAACATAAAAAGATCTATAGAGAATTAAGTCATCAAGAAAAACATAAGCGTAACCTAATATAAGAAATAGCTAGGATCACCACACCTAGAGAGAAACTAATATTTATAAGCCTTATACGTCCTGAAGAACAGTACATTGCTCAAGAATGTGATAAGCAATTTAACAAGAAACTAAAGTAGCTTAAGCAGATAAAACTAAATCAGGATACTGTAGAGAATACCAATAGATATCCCGACAAAATTGACACTATAAATATGGCCGACACCTCATTAACAGATGAGTTCAACAACAACAACAACACAAATATATACAGCAACACGGCAATAGATGACGATGAGTTATCTGTATTACTTCTACCACCGAAATTTGCGACATTCAAGAAGGTAAATATGATTAGTTGTCTGTCAGAAATAGAAAAATCATTTACAAAATTACGTTGGAGCCTCAAAAGCAAAAACAAAAATAAAAGTAACAATATACGCACACACATATACAACACACATCCCAACAACAACAGACACACAGACACAAACAACAATAACAACAACACACACACCAACAATAATAACATACCCAGAAACAACAACAACAGACACGCAGACACAAACAACAATAACAACACACACAACAATAATAACACACACGGAGACAACAACAACAACACACATCAACAACAACACACATCAACAACAACAACACACACACATTCAATGCCTCTCACCACCACCACAATCTTAACAAACACACAGACACAGAAAACAAGTAATGACAGTAGCACAGAAATCACAGAAATAAGGGAAAGTAATAGGATTAAAAGGAGAAGGGAGACTTTGGACAAAGAAAATAAGCAAGACGAACACACAGACATACAAAATAGAGTAGATAATAACAATGAGCCAGTGGAAAGAGACAGGAGTAATTATGAGAGACATAGAAACAACCATGAGGCTGTTGGTGGAAATAGAAATAGAAATAGAAACAACACAACTAACAATAACAATAGCACTAGTACACATAAAGCAGCAGCCTGGAACTCTACTTTTTATAATCCCTCCGATAAGTCGTTCAACCTGCGACGAGTCCACGCCACGACTTTACCATTTAACAAACGCACGCAATTGCCGCCGCAGGTCGATGAACAAGCAGAAGCACAATTTAGTATAGCTAAATCCGAACTTAGAAATATTATAGAACAGTATAGCAAGAAGCATAATAGAGTGGAGGCCCAGCAACTGTGAGAAAAATCTGCAAATGGCTTGCGTAAGCTCATGCAGCGCTCACGTAATGGAGAGATAGCATGCTTTCCAACAGACAAGTCTGGCAGAATGTCGGTTGACAGCCTGCCAAACTACATCCAGGCAATGCAACCCCACATCACTAACACAAGAGAGGTAACACCACAGGAGCATGAGGATAGAGAAAAAGCCCTCAATGCTCATATGGTGATGTGGACGAATATAATGCAGCCCAACAAAAGGACTGCCAACAACTTCCAGGCCTGGAACAATGACGTGCCGGCGTTGTATGGGCTTCGAAAAGACCATAAAACGGGCAGTGACCCTGTCACGGGACCACCAACACGGCCAGTCTGTGAGGCTAACATTGCTAGTAACTACAGACTGTCCTTCTTCCTCTCCCTGATCATACGCCCCATCATTGAAATGTCCCCAGATGTATGTGACAGCACGGAGGACCTCCTCAGCAGAATCGGCGAGAGTAACCGATCTAGGGACCTAACAAACTGCATAATAGATAGTATGGATGTTGTGTCCCTGTATCCATCTATTGACGAGGATTTTACTGTGGAGAAATGCGTAGAATTGATCAGTGAGAGCAATGTTGAGTTCCGTGGGATTGATACCAGTGAGCTGGGACTCCTACTTAAGCTTACCTATAGTAATAATTACCTAGACACATATGACCTTAGCAACCTGTGCCCTACAAGACCAGCAAGAGGCAGACCACCTACAATTACCTCAATGGCCAAGAAAACCCACAGAGATAGATGGAACGGGTAGACCAGAGCCATACGGACACCCGAAAACCACGATGAACTGAAGAAAATGATTGCACATGCGGTAGGGGCCAGCATAAAACTAACCCTTAAGGAACATATGTTCAAATTTAATGGAAAAACATATGCCCAAGAGGAAGGAGCAGCCATTGGTGTTAGCATTGCAGACGACATAGATAACTTATTCATGGTATGGTGGGACAGTAGACTTAAACTTAAACTTAAAGAACAATTAGAAGACCCCTTAACCCTGATAATGTACTCCCGCTACGTTGACGATATAAACATCGTAGTTAAGACACCCCCACTAGAGAACAGTCAGGAACTAGAGAAAAACACAATGGAAAGCATCCAGCAAATAGCTAACTCCATCCACCAGAGTATTAGAGTTACTATAGACTACCCAAGTAAACACCCCAACCATCGATTACCTGTACTAGACACAGAGCTCTGGTTAGATACCAAACAAATCCTCCATTCCCATTATGCCAAACCCATGACTTCCAAACATCTGATCCACCGAAACTCGGCTGTTTCGGACCATACCAAAATCAACATACTGATTGCGGATTTGGTACGGGTGATGAGAAACGTGTCCCGCATGTGCAACCCCGAATAACTAGAGAGACACATACAACACTTCATCCACCGTATGCAGTTCTCTGGTTACAATCAGAGAGATAGAATCAGAGTGTATAGAGGAGCCAGAACCAAATGGGAAAAATGGTAAATAATGACACAAATGGGACCTGCCCCTTGTATAGGAGCAAATTTTCGAATAGAATAGAAAGAAATAGGAATAAGGCTAATAGAATAAACTCATGGTATGATAGCAATACATACCAGAGTGTAATGTTCATCGATACAACCCCTAGAGGTGAATTAGCTTACAAATTTAGAAGGGCCCTAGATAAACATAAACTCAATATTAAGATAGTAGAAAGACCAGGTACCTCCGTAAAAACACTTATTAGCAAGACATAGCCTTTCCAAAGACCCCCCTGTATAGATAAGAAATGTATAACCTGTAAAATAATCCCCCATATTAACTGTAAAACTAGAAATGTAGTGTATAGCATAAGATGTACTGAAAGACAATGTAGAGACAACTCGTAGTTTAGGGGAACGGATAAATGAACACTGGCGAGACCTTCAAGATAGTAAAGAATCATCTGTACTCTACCAACATGCTAAAATATAACATAAGGGTAAATTAGAGAACATAGAAATAAAAATAGAATTTACACACAGAAAAGACCCAATGTTTAGACAAATCACAGAGGCAATAAACATAAAAGAATTACAACCAAAATTAAATAGAAAATATGAGTGGAACAGCAACATCACAACTTACAATTAAGGACAAAATGAAAACACACACACACATAGAACAAACAACCAACCGGTAACATGTAAATAAACAAATAAATAAACAAATATAAACACACACAGACACCCGGATGTGGCGCATGCGCAGACTGAGCACACAACACACACACAGAAACAAAATGGCGTAGGACAGAACAAAGGAGAGGCACAAAAACAAAGAAAAGAATCCCCAGTCACTGATGAGGTCACAGAATGTGTGACGAAAGAACTTTGACAATATAAAAACAACTAACCAGAAATTTATAAATTCCTGAATTTATAAATTTATTATAATAAACTGAAGTGAAAGCAACTGGTGCGTGTGTTTCTTATTGGCAACATGACCCTCCCAAAGTATAACAATATCGGTTTCAACACACGATTTCAGATAAAGAATCTTGCTAAACAAATTCAGAAACGAAATATATATATATATATATATTTGATGTGAGAAAAACCACAGACCCTCCATCTCAACTCACCTTTTGAAAAGCAAAAGGACTGCGAAACCGGTAAAGGAACCAAATAAATATATATATATATTTTTTTTAAATAAGACTTCAGTTGCATTTTCGATTTCATCTCTTTTTCTTTATACTTTCACTCGTGTAGGACACCTCGGTTATTTTTCATTTTGTAAAAAAAAAAAAAAAAAAAAAAAAAAAAACCTCACTTTCTAATATATATATATATATGAACACAAAAACTGGAAAAATATTCCCAAATGGAAATATGAACTGCAAAAGCAGCAATCTAATTTACTGCATTAAATGCCCGAATTGTGAAGAACTATATGTCGCTGAAACTGGAAATGCACGGGTGCACCGACAGCAAATCAGAGACCCAAATGTCCGTCAGATACCCCGAGTAACCATCTAACAACATGTGGTGAGAAAATATTTATAATATTTCCATTCTACAAATTACACAGCCCAAGTGAAATCAAGAGAAAAATCAAAGAAAAGAATTTTATTGATAAATTTCAACCCAAGCTAAATGAACAATAATAATGGCGATTTACTCCTACTATGACTATGACTACGACCATGCCGACTACCACCACTAACAACAACAACAATAATAATAATAATAAAAGTGATGTTGATGGTGATGATTACTAGAAAATGCTATTATCATCATTTCTAAAAATAGCAAAACAATTGATGCTTTGGATAGGGTCAAATAGAAGTCGTTAGACATGCTCAACCAACCGTAACGGCTAAACGCATCAGCTTTAGTAATCCAGTGAAACTACACACTGATTAGTCGAAATACAGTTTGCAAAATTTAGCATTCTGTAGCCACTTTTCACTGTATATAAGGCACAAAATGTACCCATCTCATTACAGTTGAAAATTGCAAGCTTGACTGTCACCACAAAATATGAACCTGAAGATTGCGAAAGCATGAAAGTAATTGTTCAATTAACATTTAACATTTAATATTCCACCATATTATTTCATTCTAATACCATTAGAATTTTAAAGGATTGTAAATAAAACGAGTAAATCAGACA
>OZ024743.1:184383402-184390902 GCA_964016885.1 Eledone cirrhosa
TATATATATATATATATAAGGATTAGAATACTGGAGCGTGTTTGAGTCAAACACCCTCTTCGTATTATAGAAATGACAGTAAAAGGTATAGCTCAATGCAGTTAAACAGAGCCAAAAAATTAAGAGAGTAAAACAAAGAATCCTTTAATACATCAAAAGTTTTTATTAGCCGACAATGTTTCGTCCTATTAAGGACTCATCAGGGCAATCAAAACAACAAGAGGTAATTTCGGCAGATACAAGCCAGAAACTCTGAAGAATATGGAGTGTACATACACTAATGTCTTACAAAGATATACCATAATAAAAATGAAGATAAAAATAATAAAATTATAAAATTATAATAACTAAGGATGTAGATAACATTAAGAACCATATTACAAATATAGTCCAAAGCCACCAACTTAAATCTAAACAAATTTGGTTATATAGAGCAGGAATTATATATAACACAGTATAATACATTATAATAATAATATATTTATACCAACATTAAAATTCCAAATTAAAAATCAAAAGGTACAATATATACATGTATATATGTGCGCGCGCGCACACACACACACACACACACACACACACACACACACACACACACACACACACACACACACACACACATATTACAATACACATATCTATTTTCTATTACACAGAAATTAAGCCCTATTGGAAGTTTGAATATTAAAAATATTAAAAATAAGCATGGTAATAGTGAAAATAATGCTAATACATCTACCCAATATACATGAGGCAATAATATGATATAATTACAAGAAACACTTATAACAAATAATAAATAATAAACAACAAAATTATATAATTCAATACAATATAATAAAGTAGAATAGGTAATCCCCGGTTAATTTACAGAAACAATATAGATGTCACAGTGAAATACAATGATAAAATGTTAACATTATATTAACAATTACCATAAACAATATGTACAACATGATTCATACTGGGTTACATAATAAATGAGGAAATATCAATCATATAATATAATACAATAATACTCAAAAAAACTATATTGGTACAGGGAACAATTATGATGTTACAGAAAAAATATGTTGTTACAGAAAAAATATATCGTGATGATGCATTGTTTATAATTAACTCTAGTACCAACAATGTAGAACGTAATAAGAAGAAGCTCTTATAAGTTTTTTAATAGCTACAACCTTTCAATCACGATAGCATAGAAATGATAGAGCGGTAACTTTTTAGATTGACTTGACCACTCTTTAAACCTTGGGGCACCATAGTAGCCTTAAGTACCAATTCTTTCTTATGTATGCCCCCAATTCTAACCACCCTAAGTCTATGATAAACTCTATAATTAAAGGGCTGTTTCTAATAGGATTTCCACACTATCTAAGACATAGGAACTTTTAATGAACATGCGGAGTACTATAATAACGCCCTAGCAAATTCAGGTCACTCTAGTAAAATAAATTATAATAATAGTAACTTTAGAAAGTCTCCGCTTACTCTTAATAATAATAACATTATATCACATAACATGGCTATGAATGGGAGTAGCAAACTTAGTAACCGTAGAACTTATATAGGAGTATCTGAACACACCCATAAGTTATCCCACCGGACTCGTAATAACAAATATAATACCTCTAAGAGACAAGTCGAGCCCCCTGTGCGCTCACGCATTGGTGTTGGTTTGGCTGGATCTTGTTCTAGTAATGTTGCTCCTACTGATCCTATCATTGGCCTTAATCCTCTTGTGGGGATTCTGGACAACAGCGGATCTACTAGAGGTAGAAACTATAATAGGCATAACGAAATTATGGCTGATTCTATGAATGTGGCTTCAACTATTCCCGATAGTAACCCTAGTCTCGACGACGGGACCTTTAATAGAGGTAGGGTCGATAAGAATAAAAATAAAAATAAAAATAGAAGGCGATTGAATACTTATTTCAACCCGCCATATAATCAGGATGTATCAACTAATATCCCTAGGTCTTTCTTCACTATCCTGGAGAAAAATTTCCCCCCTTCTCACAAATACCATGGTATTTTTAATAAAAATGTTATTAAACTCTCATTCTCTACCACCCCTAATATTAGTTCTCATTTAGCTAGCACTAATAATAGGAAAATTAGGGATGGATTCTCCTCTCTACATACTAATAGTCTGAATGCATCGGACAATGCTTTACCACCAGAACAGTCCTTATCTAATAGAGGTCCTACGTGCAATACATCACCACTCGAGCCAACCAATAACACCCGGAAGTGCAATTGTAGAGTGAGTGCTAACTGCCCTCTAAACGATAACTGCCTTTCTAAGAACATTGTCTACGCTTGCGAGGTTATAACTAATTCCTCTAAAAGAACATATATAGGATCTACTTCAAACACTTTTAAGACTAGGTTTAACTCTCATATCTCTAACTTCAAACATGTTAGGTTTAAGAATTCTACCTCTCTAGCGCATTATATCTGGGATCTTAAGGGAGCTTATATACCATATAGCCTTAACTGGAGTTTAGTAGCACGATCTAACCACCTTTCTGCACATAGTAAGTTTTGTAATCTCTGTATACTTGAGACACACTCTATTATTTTCTCTAGCGTACCCTTACTGAATAGAAAGTCTGAGATATTCTCTTCTTGCCCCCATGCAATTTCTAATTCTTACTTTTATTATAAACCCAAATGTTCTAGTAGTACAAATCGTACCCATTAGCAGATATATTCCATTACTTAGTTTTTTGTTTGGGTTCTTTTGTTTGCTAACACTAATATTATCATTGGTTTTTGAGGACTCTTCATTCTAGCTCTCATAATCATTTGGCCACTGTACCATATCTATGCCTTCACTATTACACCTTGTTAGTATACATAAGATTACACACGTTATTATCTTTATATATTCTTTTATTACCATAACTTTAATTTTAATTTTAACATTATTTTTATTTTTATTTTTAATTCTATTTTTATTTCTAAGTCTATTCTGATTTATCTATCGAACCCCCCCCCCCCTTCTCCTCCCCCCCCCCCCATGCACACAAACTTATTGTCAACCCCTCAGATTGAATATAATTATATTAACTCCCCCCCCCCCTCTGTTATGCTCTGTTCTATTGTTTCATTATAGTATATCGAATATACTTATGCCACTTCGCACCCTCCATATATTTTGTCAATTCTGTCCCCATTAGCCTACCTTAACTCTACTTAAGTCAGTTTTTTAGATATCGTTGCGTATATGATAGTGTAATTTTATTCCTTTTTGTAAACATTTGTAACGATACATTAAAGTTTATATACTTTAATGACTTAGACTATAGCTAATTTTATACTACCTTATCGGATGGGTTTGATATTTTTAATGTTAATTTATCAGATAGGGTTTGGAGTCATTTAAAATGATCGCTTTCCTTGGTGTTTACCAAATTTCTTAATGCACGCGAGGCCTAAATGTGTATACATTTGCTTTGTTTTGTAATTTCCGGTTGATTGTATTTATTTGTTTTATCCTATTTACTATTCACTGCCTGGCTTCGCTCACTCATCCACACATGTCTGTCTACTAACCTTGAAATTATAAGTATTTATTTATATATTTTATGCCAATTTTTAAAATATATTACATTATGATATTGATCCTTATTACTTACCGTCATTATGATATTTAAACTTTATATATCATATAAGATGTCTGGATTTTTTAATATTTTAATATTGTAATATGTAACATTATGATATTTAGACTTTACATATCATGTTAGATGTCTGTATATTTTTTCTGTAACAACATATTTTTTCTGTAACATCATAATTGTTCCCTGTACCAATATAGTTTTTTTGAGTATTATTGTATTATATTATATGATTGATATTTCCTCATTTATTATGTAACCCAGTGTGAATCATGTTGTACATATTGTTTATGGTAATTGTTAATATAATGTTAACATTTTATCATTGTATTTCACTGTGACATCTATATTGTTTCTGTAAATTAACCGGGGATTACCTATTCTACTTTATTATATTGTATTGAATTATATAATTTTGTTGTTTATTATTTATTATTTGTTCATAAGTGTTTCTTGTAATTATATCATATTATTGCCTCATGTATATTGGGTAGATGTATTAGCATTATTTTCACTATTACCATGCTTATTTTAATATTTTTAATATTCAAACTTCCAATAGGGCTTAATTTCTGTGTAATAGAAAATAGATATGTGTATTGTAATATGTGTGTGTGTGTGTGTGTGTGTGTGTGTGTGTGTGTGTGTGTGTGTTGTGTGTGTGTGTGTGTGTGTGTGTGTGCGCGCACATATATACATGTATATATTGTACCTTTTGATTTTTAATTTGGAATTTTAATGTTGGTATAAATATATTATTATTATAATGTATTATACTGTGTTATATATAATTCCTGCTCTATATAACCAAAATTTGTTTAGATTTAAGTTGGTGGCTTTGGACTATATTTGTAATATGGTTCTTAATGTTATCTACATCCTTAGTTATTATAATTTTATAATTTTATTATTTTTATCTTCATTTTTATTATGGTATATCTTTGTAAGACATTAGTGTATGTACACTCCATATTCTTCAGAGTTTCTGGCTTGTATCTGCCGAAATTACCTCTTGTTGTTTTGATTGCCCTGATGAGTCCTTAATAGGACGAAACATTGTCGGCTAATAAAAACTTTTGATGTATTAAAGGATTCTTTGTTTTACTCTCTTAATATATATATATATATATGTATATATATATGTGTGTGTGTATATATATATATATATATATATATATATATATATATATATATATATGTATATATATATATGTAAATATATATGTATATATATATGTAAATATATATATATATATATATATATATATATATATATATATATATATATATATATATATATATATATATATATATATATATATATAAGTCACTGCTTGACTTTATGAATGAGTTTTATTGTCTCAACTTGTCCTTGCACCAATGAGACATCAGAAGAACATTCTGCATCTAGTGTTTAGTAACCACACTAACACTATACATAATATTAC
This sequence comes from Eledone cirrhosa, assembly GCA_964016885.1. Taxonomy (NCBI): domain Eukaryota; kingdom Metazoa; phylum Mollusca; class Cephalopoda; order Octopoda; family Eledonidae; genus Eledone; species Eledone cirrhosa. The sequence goes on from OZ024743.1 coordinate 184,388,483, forward strand.
AATGGAAAAACCCCTTCTCTCAGACCATGACATGGTTCTTTGTAACCTGAGATTCCACCAGCCGAAAGCTAATCCCAGGGTCCTCTCTCCAGCCCACCCATTTGATAACATGGATCTCTACAATGCCAACTGGGATGCAATTATGAACAAACTATCACATGTCGACTGGTCTTTTACACACGCACACACTTCCACCAACATCAAAACATCTTGTCAGATCTTTGTAGACCCTGTCAAAAATATTTGTACAAAACACACCCCACCAACACCTGTGAACAAACCAAGTGCAGTTTCCCTCAAAACAGATAAACAATTATCAGAAAAATAAAAAGAACAAATAAACAAATTAACACACTAAAATACTGCCAGCAGCAACACACACATTCGATGGCTATCGCTCTGCTTGTGTAAAAAAAATATAACCTCCAGCAATGCAGGATGACCATCAACAATAACCAGAGAATAGCTGAAGAGAGGTGGGAAATTGAGAAAATCAAACTGAACCCTAAAGTGTTCTTTTGCTAAAAAAACACAAGGTCACCGTCTCCACTGTTGGCCCCCTAGTTGATGAAAATGGCACACTCCAAGACAATGCCAAAACCATAGGCGAGATACTGCAGAAACAATACTGATCTGTTTTCAGCAACCCTGATATGGCCGATCTGGGCCGTATCAGTGATGTTAATCCCCAACATACTATCTCAGACATAATGTTTGGTGCCCCTGATGTCTTAGCAGCAATAAACGAAATTAAACACAATTCAGCAGTAGGCCCTGACAGGTTCCCTGCTTGTGTCCTGAAGGTGTGTCGACACCAACTTGCATCTCCTCTTATTAATCTGTGGAGGAACTCACTGGACACTGGTTATATTCCTGAAAACTTTCTGTCCCAGTCCGTTGTCCCAGTCTTCAAAAAGGGAAATAAGTCCCTTGCAGTGAACTACCGTCCGATCTCACTCACCTCTCATATTATCAAGGAATTTGAAAGGGTGGTGAGATCACGAATAACCCACTTTCTTGAAAGCAACGGCCTGCTGAACTCCAACCAACATGGGTTCCGTAATGGAAGGGACTGCCTAACGCAGCCCCTGCATCATTTTGACGATGTTTTGAGAGCCTTGGGAGAGGGCTCCAACACTGATGTCATCTACCTTGATTTCAGCAAGGCCTTTGACAGGGTTGATCATAAGATCCTACTGAAAAAACTATCCAATGTTGGTGTCTCTGGAAGGTTACTACAGCGGATCAAATGTTTCCTGACACGCAGAACCCAGCATGTTGTAGTCGAAGGAGTAAAATCAAGCCCTGCCAAAGTCAGCAGTAGCGTCCCACAAGGCACTGTGTTGGGCCCACTTCTTTTCATCATCTACATTAATGACATTACTGACATCATCAAGCACAGCAACATTAGAATCTTCGTAGATGATTCCAAGCTCCAAAGGGTCATCAATGAGGTGGGTGACCGGACTTGCCTTCAGTCAGACCTACTGGCTGTTATCCAATGGGCAGAAATGAATAATATGCTTTTGAATGAGGATAAGTTTGAATTAATCCACTTTGGAAAAAAGGATGTTCTGAAACTACCATACTCTCTTCCTTCGGGTGAAACTCTAGTGGCATCCAATTACATCAGAGACCTGGGAGTAATTGTGGACAACAACATAAGCTGTGCCACTCATATAAACAGCAAAGTTGATATGGCCCGCAGAATATGTTCCTGGATTCTCAGAACTTTCCAGTCGAGAGATATCCACACTGTTATCCACACTGTTATCCACACTCTTCTCCACTTTTTCCCGACCCCACCTTGAATACTGTTGTCCACTGTGGTCACCCCACACGAAACAAAGTATCAGGAAAGTTGAAGCACCCCAAAGGTCAATTACGAAAAAGATAGTTGGCATGACAGGCCTTGACTATTGGAGTCGATTAGAAAAGCTCAAACTTTATTCTCTCCAACGTCGCCGTGAGCGCTACATTATCTGCATGATGTAGAAAATATTCCATCGGCTTTGCCCAAATGATGTTGGCATCACCTTTAATGTACACCCAAGGTTTGAGCCCCGTGCTATCCGCCCAGGACAAAAATCTCACTCGCATCTCATAACAACAATACGGCACAATTATTTCACCTCAATTGGCCCTGCTCTCTTTAACATTACACCAAAACACATCAAAGCAGAGACAGACCCCATCAAGTTCAAGAAGTCTTTGGATAAATTCCTTCAAGAAATCCCGGATAAGCCTCCTACACCCGGATATGCCTCCGTAAACAATAACTCTCTGTTCGAGTGGGCCATGGTTCCCAAACACTGATTTGTAAGACTTCGCCAGGTGGTGCTATTAAGTTAGACATGGCCTGGGCCAATACTGGTCGAAACCTATCAAACTTTTCAAAGTTATCAAAGTTATATATATAT
>OZ024743.1:184393402-184403402 GCA_964016885.1 Eledone cirrhosa
GCAGACATCATAGGAACAACGAACCACAGTAAGATCACCAAGACACAGCACCTCGACTCAGATGCACCTACACCTGACAATAACTATATCGGCCTTAACAACTCCCTGACAGCATCCAATAGTGTTGGCAGCGGCATCCGCAGGCGCAACCAGCATAACCGCGAAATGACTGGCGAACATGCAGCACATGACGTGCGGAATAACAATCGCACCACCCCGCGTGCTGTGGGTTGTAATGGTGCTAACGACAGCTGCGGTAGCGTGGGTAACAACGTAGGCAGCAACAATGATAGCCTTACCGTGGGAAATAGACGGAACCGCGACAGAAATTGCAACTGCCGCGACAGAGGACGCTGCCCCCTTAGAGGATACTGCTTGACTGATAGGGTTATATATAGATGCACTATAACTAGCCACAATAGCGTTAAACATTATATAGGGGCTACCTCCGGCCCGTTCAAAATTAGGTTTCGAACACATCTCCACTCTTTCACAAATAAAAAACTAAGACACTCCACTTCGCTGGCGGACTACATCACATCACTAAAGGACTTAAACATCAGCTTCTCCACGCACTGGGATATTGTCGGCAGGGCTGCACCGTACAACTTCAAGATGAAATGCGATCTTTGCCTCATGGAGCTCTACCACATCATAACTGCACCCCACGAGCTCATCAACAGCAGAGCTGAAATAGCGATAAGTTGTACACATCGCTTTAAAATATCCTTCTTCAGATGGGTTAAGGAGGAGGAGTGAAACCGTGCACCGGATCTCCCTGCAACAAGTCTTAACACCCCGGCGGGCAGGCGCTGCAAAATAACACCCAGGAAACTATCCTTGCATACCAGACCCAGCCTCAAACGACTCAGACAAACAGATGCAGCAAAAAAAAAAGCTCTCAAAATAAGCGTTGATTACATGCGTATCGACAATGGTAAGGTTGTAACCTCATCTCGTAGCGGATAAAAAAAAATTTGTCCGGGAAAGACTGCCTTAACACCGGCCAGAGTTACCTCCCTTGACCTGCTGCAAAATCGAAACAAGCTATTTTTGCGAGCAATGAACCTTGACGTGGATTTAACCCCAAAAACTCTTTCCGGGCAATGTAAGGAACACTTTTGATTATTTATGCCCTTGAGAAGCCCAACTGGGCGAAACGTACGTAGGTGCTGTTTTAAATAAACATGCTTTAACGGTCTATTCTCCGATTTCTTACTTTCCCACGTATATATATGTATATATATATATTAGAAAGTGAGGTTTTTTTTACAAAAGGAAAAATAACCGACGTGTCCTACACGAGTGAAAGTATAAGGAAAAAAGATGAAATCGAAAATGCAACTGGAGTCTTTTTTTTTTTAAATATATATTTATTTAGTTCCTTTACCGGATTCGCAGTTCTTCTGCTTTTCAAAAGTAGAATTGAGATGGAGGGTCTGTGGTTTTTCTCACATCTGGTTGGTCTTTGAATGTTACTTCTGTTTTATATGGAAAAAAGTAGCTCGAAATGCCAGGTTTTTAGAGAAGTAATTTCGTTGGTTGGTGAATAAGTATAATAAATTTCGCGCCAGTTCGCGTTACAAAGTTCTTCAAACAAAGGGGGGGAGGCTCAGGTTGTCCTTTCATATATGAGTGAAGTTTGGTTGGTTGATGCAGTCACGTGAATAAGCACATCAGCTTTCTCGCCAGTTTGTGTTTAAATTTCTTTTTACTTGCTCACGAAGGCTTTTTTTTTTAAATGTAATTTGATTGGTTATAAATGAAATTATGACTGTTACGTGAGCAAGTACATTAAATTTCGCGCCCGTATTTTGGAATTTTTTTTATAGCCATTTAGAGAATTTTGTGCCAAATAAAAGATAATTGTTTCTACTTTTGGCACAAGGCCAGCAATTACCTAGTACATTACTGGTACTTTATTTTATCGACCTCGTAAGGATGAAAGGCAAAGTTGACCTCGGCGGGATTTGAACTCAGAATGGAAAGGGCCGTAACTCTATTCGTCAAAGCATGGTGTCTGATCCTCTACAAAAGATAATGGTCAAGAAAAAGGGATTTATATATACATAAATATATGTATATATATATATATGTATATATACGTGTGTGTAACGGTAGCTATGGTGCTTCCATATGCGGTATGCCAAAATTAGCACTCAATATTCATACAGAGCAGAGTGTGAATAGTATATACTATATATATATATATATATATATATATATATATATATATATATATATATATATATATATATATATATACAAAGTGTTGAAACGATCAAATGTTAGTTTATAACATTTATTAGCTGACAATTGTTTCTTCCAGAGGTAATTCTGGAATCATCGGAGCATAAGGAATGTCGAAACATGTAACTAAAATCCTAGTCATTTAGAACATTTAGGGTACATAATTGTTATTAGTGTCAAAGGCATCAAAGATGTTCTGCTTGAAAGAACACAATTACAGGCAGCACTATAACTCTTTCCTTATACATGACTTATTAACTGTATTGACTCCTGCAGTGTACACCAATTTTCCTTGCTTATAACTTTTTTGCCTGTGTTTTTTCTAGCTTATATTTTTTTGCTTGTGCTTTTTAATTATACCTATTACACTTCCAACCAGTGCTGCCTGTAATTGTGTTCTTTCAAGCAGAACATCTTTTTAACTCCTGACTCTCCGCGTGATGCCTTTGACACTAATAACAATTATTTGCCCTAAATGTTCTAAATGACTAGGATTTTAGTTACATGTTTCGATGATTCCAGACGTCCCTCAGGAAGAAACAATTGTCAGCTAATAAATGTTCTAAACTAAAATTTGATCGTTTCAACACTTTGTATCTCGGCTCTGTAAAATACTTGAAAATTTGCATTGAGCCTTTTCTCATACCGGTAACCGGCTAGTACTTAGTACTACTCTACATATTTATAGTTATATCAAACATATATAAATATAAATATTCTTATTACTATATATATATATATATGTGTGTGTGTATATATATATATATTTAACGAAGGGTTTTTTTAAGTAATTAGATGGTGATATGTGGTTATTAGAAATGATTATAACAGAGTTGTTAGATTTAATAACAAGAATAATAGTTGAAATAACAAGTATAATAAGAATAAATGTTTTTAGTTTATATATGGTTTACTTCACGTGAATCAATTAAAAAGTACAATAAAACAGTTACCAAGAGTTGTTAATTTTGTTATTATTGTTGATGTGAAAACAGCGAGCGAACAGATAATGTTGTTGTTGGAAGTTGGAGTCCGTGGTAGTAATTGTGAGAGTGAGTAAGAGAGAGAGATATGGTTTGTATACCTCTGTTATGGTCTGTAGTAACTGTGAACCACCGTGGCCTGCAAACAGCGGTGAATCTTCCACATTTGTGTTCTGTAGTAGTAGGGCTCCAATCACTCTGTATTTCTGTAGACCTCTGGGGTCTGTAGTGACTGTGAATCGTTACATAGTTAGTTGCTAGCGTAATGCTCCGATCTTTCTTGTCTTTCTCAAGACCACTGGGGTCTGTTGATAGTGGTGAATCTTTCACATAGCTTGTTCTGTAGTGGGGTGCTCCGATGTCTCTATGTAAACGTGGGATGATAAAGGCTTTATATACCTGTCACTTCCTCCCACTCCCCCACACACCTTGAGGGGACAGCCAACGCATCAACCTTTTCACACCAGAAGGGTGGTGACCTAGAATTTGACCTTTAGGTGTCACGCACGGTTTAAGGCGCGGACAGATTTTGCTACATATATGCATATACTGTATATATATGTATATATATATATACATATATATATATATTTATATATATATATAATGTATAATAAACAATACAATATAATTACGTCATTACCAGAGGTTTCCCGAATAAGACGAATACGAAAAACGTCCTGATTCGTTCATCGGACAAGGCATTGCCTTGTAATAACAATACGTTTAGACAGCTTAGCAAATCAAATATAGCGATCGGCAGTCCAGCCGCATTACCACAGCAACGAGAATGGTTGGACTCAGGAAAAGATTTTAGACATATATATATGTATATATATATATATATATATATATATATATATACACACATATATATATATATATATATATATATATATATATATATATATATATATATATATATATATATATATATGCAAAAGTTCTATTTAAAGTTGTTGGGATACAACAAGTAAATATTTTTATAACTGATATAAAGCACTCGACAAGTTTTTGGAGTAGATATACGATATTAATAAATGGAAACTATATTTATAAAACCATATTTATTTCATTATACATATTTCAGGGATACCACATTAAATTATGGTATGCCTTCATCAGATAAAATACAATATATAACAGTTTTACAAATAGCTTTGACGTACCCTTTTATAATACAACCATTACTTTTGGAGGCTGTCTGGATAGTGATTTGTTTACATTGTTTTAATAAGTCATAGTATCAAGCACAATTAGAAAAAGACGGAGAGAAAGAAAAAGAAAAAGAAAAGGACGGAGAGAGAGAAAAGAAAAAGACGGAGAGAAAGAAAGAAAGAGACAGAAAACCTGGAGAAATATCGGAGAGAGAGAGAAATGTATGGAAAAAAGAAAGAGATAAATACAGATAGGAGGAAATAAAAAATAAAAATAAAAAATAAAAAAGAAAGAAAAGGAAGAAATAAGAAAAACAGGAAAGCAACAGAGATATCAAGTCATCATACAGAGAGAAAAACTCAAGAGAGAGAAATACTATATAGAGAGAGGGGGAGACAATGAAAGCTTTACGTCATGTCATATTAAGTTGAGTTAACAATTTATATGAAATGAATAATAAAAATATAAGTATCAATATTCATGAATGGGACATATATATATAATATGATAAATTAAACATTGTTCAATAATGACTATATGTTTAGTTTAGAAACTTGAGATCAATATACCAAAATCTGAGTTCAAAATGTACCCTTGCTATAGAGATCAGTATTTTATGCAAAGACATACAAATATATATGTATATATATATATACATAGATACGCACGTCCTGAAAATAGAAATTATATTTACTCAAGCCAACAATATATCCATACAAAACGTAAATGATTTCTCTTAATCACTGCTATAAATTCCTTGTGTTATAAAAATTTCACAGTATATATATACAAATATATACGATTAACATTCAAGTCCTCATATATACGATTACCATTCATGTGCTTAATATTATGCATATCTCCAACATACCTCTCAACCACATAGATATATACACATACGTATATACACATACATATGTATAAATAAATATTTGCGTGCGTCGTCACGCATCACTCATGTATATATACAGACATATATAGACACAAAAAACCTATAACACTTTTTATGCATGTTAATATACACATATGCGTTTGTATAGAGATAATCAAATATCAATATATTACTAAAGGATTATAACTTGTAAATATAACCATAACAATATAAATTTAAAATACCAAAGGAATATATTTTGGAAATGTAACTATATCAGTATAGACAAAAGAAATCTAGAAATATCAAAGCATTAAATATCTTTAAAACACTATAGAGTATCTTAAGTTAAAATAATATGTTTTATATATTTATTATAGAAATTTATCCTACGTATATCACAATCAAGATATTGAAAGGGTAGACTCATGAAAGTTATGAGAAGCTATCATAATCAAAACACATAAATAAAAATAATTTAAAAGATTTTAAAAAACCCAATGATTCTACGGATAACCTTATATTTAGTATAGAAATTTACCTTACGTATATTTTATTTAATACATTGGAAGTATAGACATTTTAGAGTAGTTTATTATATCCTTGTTTATATTTAGGAAGAAAAAGGTGAAGGAATCTAATGATTTATCGACAGGTTCTATATATTAACTAAAATTACTTAATTAATTATACTACATTTTAAATTTATATTTATATTTAAACGTTGAGTTCAATCTATGTCTGCAGCAACTGAATAAATTGTTCCTTAGATTAAGGGAATTTTTGCACTTTAATATAAAGAATATTTCTTCAATACAAAGACCACAATTCTCTGAAGAGGAATTAAAAGGAGTAGCTTATGAAATAATATTCCAATTCATCGAATATTTAATATTATCTCGTTTTAGCTCCCATAGTAGGCTAGATAGCGAAGTTGAAGATTTTTTGTTTGGATCTGTGAAAGAATTCTTATGATTATTGAAGCGAAATTTAAATTCTGTAGAGGTGGAACCAACATATTTAAATGAATTTAAATTAGTTTTAACATTACAATTGTACACTACATTTTTAGCTAAGCAGTTGTTATTTAACGGACAGTTAGATTTATTTCTACAGTTACAGTTATTTAATTGAATATTGTTTGGGTTATTATTGGTATTTTGGTTAAGTTTTAAATTCCTATTATTAATTCTATTAATATTTTGTGCTAAATTTTTGGTGGACGAGTAAGTTAATTTTATAGTGTGTCTATTAAAAATTGAGTAATATTTATGTGTTCTAGGGAAGCGTGTGTCAAGAGCTTTAAAGAATAGTTTAGCAATAGGGGTTTTAATATTTAGAGAGAAAGGGGGAGCAAACCATAATATATTTCTAGTTCTATTTCTTTTTCGGCTTTTGGAATTATTGTAATGTTTTCTATTATAGTTGTTAAAGTTGTTACCGTAATTGAAATTGTTATTATTTTGGTTAGTTTGCTTATTAGTATTATTATTATCGATGTATTTAATTTTATTTCTATATCCAGCTCTACCTAACGCTTCGTTGTAATACTGCGCTTTTTCATCAAATATATTTTTATTAGATGAAATTCTTGAAATTAGTTCTTGAACAGAGTTCACTATAGTATTTTTAACAGATCTAGGCTGATTAAAGTTAAAGTTGACATAATTTAAGTTCTCATTTAGTTTGTGAAATGGATAGTGAAGACATGTGTTGAGATTTAGTGTTAACTAAATAGAAAAAGAAAACAAATTATACAATTTTTTAATTACCTTAATCTAAAAATAGAAATAGAGAATAACCATAGAATAGTCAGTTTATTTTTTTTTTTTTTTTTTTTCATTTTTTATTTTTTTTTTTTTTTTTTTTTAATCTTTTTTTATTTATTTTTTTTTTATTTTATTTTTTATTTTATTTTTTTTTTTTTTTTTTTTTTTTTTTTTTTTCCTCCTATCTGTATTTATCTCTTTCTTTTCTCCATACATTTCTCTCTCTCTCCGATATTTCTCCACGTTTTCTGTCTCTTTCTTTCTTTCTCTCCGTCTTTTTCTTTTCTCTCTCTCCGTCTTTTTCTTTTTCTTTTTCTTTCTCTCCGTCTTTTTCTAATTGTGCTTGACACTATGACTTATTAAAACAATGTAAACAAATCACTATCCAGACAGCCTCCAAAATTAATGGTTGTATTATAAAAGGGTACGTCAAAGCTATTTGTAAAACTGTTATATATTGTATTTTATCTGATGAAGGCATACCATAATTTAATGTGGTATCCCTGAAATATGTATAATGAAATAAATATGGTTTTATAAATATAGATTCCATTTATTAATATCGTATATATATATATATATATATATATATATATATATATATATATATATATATGTCTAAAATCTTTTCCCGAGTCCAACCATTCTCGTTGCTGTGGTAATGCGGCTGGACTGCCGATCGCTATATTTGATTTGCTAAGCTGTCTAAACGTATTGTTATTAATCTGGGATATTATTCCCATTCGAGTGCTAAAGCTAAATACCGAATTTGCATTCGTTAGCTTGGCCGCAAACTAAAGCTTCGTTATTGCTGCACTAAAATTTGTATATGCATATATATATATATATATATATATATATATATATATATATATATATATATATATATATATATATATATATATATATATATATATATATATATATATATATATATATATATAGTTATGTAATAAACAACATAAGGCAATTATTCCATTTACCAGTGGTTTCTTAAAAGCAAAAAGTTTTGCTTTCAATCATCAGAATGAAAATATCCTGGTCTGTTTATTGAATTTGGATTTTAAAAACAAAAATGCAATCTATATGAAAGTGAGGCTGGAGAAACAGAAGGAGAGGAAAAATAAAATAAAAACACACATGCAAACACACACACACACAAAAGCATACATACACACACATATATATATATATACATATATATACATACACTCATACATACACACACACATACACACACATATATGTGTATATAAATACACACATACACATACACATACACATACATACGCACATAAATATCAACACATCCATACATACACATACATATATACATCCACACACACATATATACACACACATATTTATAGAAATAGAAGTATATATATATATGCCGTTAGCTTCTTGCTAAAACAATCTCTATACCTCTCATTATATATATATATATATATATATATATATATATATATATATATATATATATATATATATATATATATATATATATATATATATAAATCAGGAAAGAAGGTTTACATGGTTTGCTATACAAAAAAGTTTTTAATCACATAGCTTACATTTGTTTCACTGAACTGGTATGTCTAGAGATCGCTATCCGCTTAATTTTGCGTTACTCGATCGCCAATACAGAATTATACACCTCTACATATTCACACACGCAAATAAATATAAGAAAAAATATATATAAAAAATAAAATAAAGACTATTATGCAGTTGACAGCGATACAAGCGACGAATAAGTGAACAGACGCGCGTGGTAAGCGATACACACGAATGCACGTACACATACGTACGAAAAAGTAAATACATACACACACTCTCACACATAAATATACATATACAAATACATAAACACATACATACGCATACACAAATACATACACAAACACACACACACACACACATATATATATATATATACATATATACACACACACATACATATACACATATATATATATATATAAATACACACACACACATATACACACATATATATATATACATACACACACACATACATACATAGCTATACAATTATACACATACAAATACGTACATATCACAAACACGCACAACCAAATACAAACACACACACACACACACACACACACACACACACACACACCACATATATATATATATAGATAAATCTACCAAACGTTTACGGTAGTGTCCAATCCGTATGAAGAACTCAATGTAATCCGGATATCATGGAAAGAAGAGATGCATTCAAAAATCACTTTCGGTGAAAGATAAACGGAATACAGAGTCAAGATAAAATGTTTAAAAAATAATGAATAAAACAATGAAACAGTTCCTTATATTAAACAAATTACTGATCTTGTGGGCCTCTTTCTTCTTTTCAACATAAATGCTTCCTTTCCCCACCTTAAAGGTGGTTTATATCGTGATGACTGTCTTCTTCTTTCCAACAACCTTAGCCTCTCAGAAATAGAAAAGAACAAAAAGCTTATTAGAACTTTCCTTAAAGACTATTATAGTCTTCATATTACTTTTGAAAACACAAGTAAAGTAGTTAATTTCCTAGATATAACTTTAGACTTAGCTACGGGTATCTACCAACCTTACCATAAACCCAACCAAAACTTACACTACATACACTCACAATCTAATCACCCTAAATCTATCCTTAAAAACCTTGCATATAATATATCACTTAGAATTTCTAACCTTTCGTCTAACCAAGATGTATTTGATAAAAATGCGACCTTCTATAACGAAGCTCTAGATAGAAGTGGCCACAAAAATAGATTAAAATATATACCTTCTACTAAAAATACTATAAACATACAACCTAATATTACCAACAAACACCAAATGAAAAGTACACACCTAAACGCCACTCACACTATACCCCAAAATACCAACAACTCCTCTAATATAAAGTATAGTAACTCTCAAAAAACTACTCATCATACAACTCT
>OZ024743.1:184408402-184410902 GCA_964016885.1 Eledone cirrhosa
AATGTCTATAGATGAAGATAAGGTAGAAATCCTACAGCTAATGTTAGGAATAAGATTATTAAAAACTATAGGGGAATGGCAAGACTCTTTGTGTATATACCTAAGATTTTCATTAGGTTTATGATAAGGTTTAAAAGAGGCGGTAAGTAGATCAAGATTAATATCAAGAAAGTTAGCATTGGTAAGGTTCGTATCTATAGTGATTTTAAGGTTAAGATTAGCAAAAGTATTGATTAAATCTTTACGGAATTTATGAAGGTTATGGCCGTTGGTGGTATGAGAAACTGCCAATCCGTCATCACGGTATAAACCGATATTATGGGAAGGAAATTTCTCTTTGAGGGTGTGGAGAAGGAATAATACTACTAAGTCACACACATCCGCACTGTCATATGAACCCATTGCAACATCAAAAGAGTTTTCAGGGTTTGACTTTTTAACCCAAATATTTTCATTAGTAAAGAGTAAAGTGTTTCTAGCATGAAAGATAATGTCTTCTTCTAATCTAGAAATATTAATGAAGGGTCTTGCAAAATCAAAGGCATTAGTTAATAAGGAAACAGTAATAGAGGGGTAAAAATCAACAATATCAAATTGGGTAAATCTACACTTATTTTTACCTTGTATATTATTAAACCAAGAAATAACAGAGGAAGTATTTAGCCACTGTGATAGGTCAGTGTTAGTTCTAATTTGGAGAATTATTTTTCTTAAGATTTTTTTACTTGCAAGGCCAACTTCGGATTTAGCCGGGTTAATCAGTCTACAACTAGGTCGATTAGTAAAGTCCAATTTATGGTCTTTAAGGGTAATATATTCTTTACGCTTAGCTAGGCTTTCAATCCGGTTGTCTATTTTTAAAGAACTAGCTAGTTCTTTAGCTTCTTTATTGTTAATATTGTAGGTATTATTATTAGTTAATTGATATTTGTTGGTAATACTATTAGTTAAAAGCTGGTTATACAAAGTACTATTAACTTCAAAAAGATTTTTAGTTTTATCAGAAAGAACAAAAGTGTTTGTAGAATTTCTAAAATTAGAAATATCGTTAGATAGTTTAGTTTGAAAGTTATTATTGTACTTATGAAATTTGATATCACTAATTAGATTAACAAGGTCTATTTCGAAGTTGGCCATGTCTTTAATTCTAGGTGGATATTTACGGGATTTTATGTCAAAACAATCATTAGTATCAGCACTGAATAGTCCATCGTAAACCATTGCCTTCCATCTCATTCTTTTAACGACTTGTTCGATTTTATCTATAAGCATTTTGGTATAAGATGTGTTGGAAGGAGTAGGTATATTTTTGATTGAATAATCCAATTCATAAAGGTCCATGGTGTATGTTGGTTAAATTCCTGAAAACTGTAGAGTGCTCAACTAATCGAGCTGGAAAGATATTTAATAGGAACGTAGTTAAGATCAGTTACTCTTGTTGCCCATCTATGAAGTCCAAGATCACTAGTTCAAATCATACGAGAACAAATCCAGGATGCAGTTGCAGGAAGCCGGATGAATGCCCATTGCAGGGTAAATGTAACACCAAATCTGTTGTTTATGAGGCTAAAATAACACCGTTAATCAACAACCAGCCAGCCAGGAGTGAGCTATATGTCGGCATGACCCAGGAAAGGTTTAAAACCAGATTTTACTCACATGTCGCTTCTTTTAAGCACTCCGATAAACGAACATCAACGGCCCTCGCAAGTAAAGTGTGGGAATTCAAGGATAGTAACATCCCGTACTCTATCGATTGGTCTATCTTAGACCATTCGAGGGAGTACCAAAGGGGCACAAAGAATTGTTCTTTGTGTACCACAGAAAAATATAGGATTTTTCTAAACTTGAGAGCCACTTCTGCTTGCCTAAACTCAAAGGCCGAGATCTTCAGATGTTGTCCTCATCTGAAATCACATCTGATCTGTAACTGGATTGACACTCCTATGATAAATCAACCGCCTTGAACTCCTTCTCTGCTCTTTACTTCTCCTACGGTTTTTTTTATTTGCTGAATCCACGTTCTGTACTCTTGTATTCTTTTTCTCCCTTATCTCCCCTTATATTTCACCTTTTCATATGTCTTCTTTCCCCTCCCCCTATATATTCTTTTTACCTTACCCTTCACATACCAAATTGTATGTGTATGTATGTGTATGTGTATGTATATATATATATATATATATATATATATATATATATATATATATATATATATATATATATATATATATATATATATATATGTAGATAGACCAGGTTTTTTTCATTCTCATGATTGAAGGCAACATTTTTTTGCTTTTAAGAAACCATTGGTGAATGGAATAATTACCTTAAGTTGTTTATTACATTACTATATATATATGTATATGTATATTTTGTAGTTATATAAGATTCATATGAATTATTTAAGATTGAGTTTTACACACACACACACACACACACATATATATATATATATATATATATATATATATATATATATATATATATATATATA
>OZ024743.1:184433402-184500902 GCA_964016885.1 Eledone cirrhosa
ACACAGAACCACGCAACAACGTGCACACAAAAACGCACAAAAAGTACACCTGAAAGCGCACATAAAATGCAGAAAAAGTGCACATGAAAGCGCACAAAAATGCGGACATAGAAGCGCACAAAACTAACGAAGAAACGCGCACACAGAAGCATACAACAACGTGCACACAAATGCAAAAAAATATAATTGCACAAAGACGCGTACATAGTCGCACAAAAATGCTCCCATAGAAGCGCACAAAACGAACGCAGAATACGCGCACACAGGAGCACACAACAACGTGCAAAAAACAACGCGCACATAAAACGCACAAAAAATGCACATGCAAGTGCCTATAAAATCGCACACAAAGACGCGTACATAAAGTCGCACAAAACGCGCAGATAAAACGCACAAAAAATGCACATGAAAGCACGCAAAAACGCGCACATAAAATCGCAAACAAACGCGCACATAAAACGCACAAGAAGTGCACATGAAAGCGACAAAAACGCGCATATAAAAGCGCACAAAACGAACGCAGAAACGCACACATAAAAGCGCACAAAAACGAACGTAGAAACGCGCACACAGAAGCACACAAAAAAGGCGCACATAAAACGCACAAACAGTGCACACGAAAACGATAAATGGAAAAGAATGAAACGAAATTTCTGGTCAGCCGTTAATATGCATAAGGAAAGTATATACTTTCAAACGTTCAATCATCTGACAGGAAGGTATACGATGCTGACGATAGCTAATAAGCTTGAAACATCGTTCCTGTGTCAGTGCTGAACAAAAATGCGACGATGGTTGCCGAACACTGTACGGCGTAATTCGGGCAGTTTGTTTACAAACAAACCGAACATTATAATAAATGTTTGGTAAAGCCATACGTACATATATATATATATATATATATATATATATATATATATATATGTGTGTCTGTGTGTGTGTGTGTGTGTGTGTGTGTGTGTGTGTGTGTGTGTGTGTGTGTGTGTGTGTGTGTGTGTGTGTGTGTGTGTGTGTGTGTGTGTGTGTGTGTGTGTGTGTGTGTGTGCATGTATGTATATATATATCCATACTACTGTACGTCTGTATACATATATGTATGTACGTATACATACTTACATTTAAGTAAGTGTCGTACTAAGAGTGAGAAATGAAATTTCGTTTCATTCTTTTCCATTTATCGTTTTCGGTACGCCCGGCCGACTGACTCACTCGATATGCAAATTAAGCTGCTCAGCCATTAATATGCATAAGAAAAGTATACACTTTCAAACGTTCAATCATCTGACAGGAAGGTATACAATGCTGACGATAGCTAATAAGCTTGAAACTAGTACATCGTTCCTGTGTCAGTGTTGAACAAAAAGGCGACGATGGTTGCCGAACACTGTACGGCGTAATTCGGGCAGTTTGTTTACAAACAAACCGAACATTATAATAAATGTTCGGTAAAGCCATACGTACATATATATATGTGTGTGCATGTATGTATATATATATATACATACTACTGTACGTCTGTATACATATATGTATGTACGTATACATACTTACATTTAAGTATCAGCTGTACTAAGAGTGAGAAATAAAATTTCGTTTCATTCTTTTCCATTTATATATATATATATAGTAATCTCCGAGTACAATGGCAAGCACGTGTTGATATATAAACAGAACTACCATTATATTGCAATGTGAAATAGGGTGTTATGTTCAATGACCGTTTCATAATATGTCTCTGTGTAGTAAACACAGATTACAGGATTGTCATTTATTCGAGCCCCTGCTGCAGTAATTGATTATACATAGGTGTGCAGATATGATGTCTTTGATAGACTTAACCAGTTACTTGGTAATAACAATTAATCATTAGAGGACGTAAGGGAGAATGTAAGGGAATGTAAGGAAGTAGTGTCCGTAAGATAATTATTATACTTAAATTTCACTTACATGAATGAATTTAACAATTTATTAAGTCAGATACTTACTTAATGAGTATAACAGGTGATTATATAAGAGAAAATACATAACTGGATGCGATGATAAATTAACAAGGGTCTACAATTCTAATATAGAATAGATACTAATAATAATCCATGTGTTAGCAAGTAAGATGGGTTGCCGATTAACTGTTTTATAGATAAGCGTTCAATCGTAATAGGAAATTTCAGTGATACAGTATAACTATTATTAAAGTTTGATTTATAACCAATAGTTATAAGATTAGATAGAAGCAACCAAGGGAAAGGCATAATAGGTTACTATAATATACTAAGTAGGGTCATATTTATTATAATAAAAAGAATATGGATTCCTATTAGGCAAGTAGAGAGAATTTCGGATTTTCCATTTAAGGTTGGTGAATGAGATTTAATTATTCTACAGTTTCCAGGCCGGTATGCCTAGGCTACACTAAGTATATTCCAGTTAAGAGAGTACTCGATATTAGCATCTTTCAATTCCCTTATGTAACGGTCTATTGATGTACAGCGTTTAAATGTATTCTTCTTAAAGGAGTGAAGAGGCATGTAGTATCGGGAGGTGAAGCTATTTGAAGTTGCAGCAATATATACTTTAGAGCAAATAGGTGTAGAGTCAGCACACTGGTATACTGTATTTTCAGTAAGACAATTACAATTAAGGGGGCAAGTTACAAGGTTTCTACAGTTACAGTTGCGGCTAACTATTTGGTTCCTAAGTGAATTAGAATGTGGACGATGTTTAGTTGGAGATTCACCTGGATCTAGGTTACCATAATATAAACTCCTTGATGTATTTGTACAGCTTGTATTATTAGTATTGTCTTATATTTTTTTAGTTTTCTGTTATTATTAGAGGTTAAATAGTCAGTTAGATTAGGAGTGGTTGAGAATGATCATATTTTTAAGTAACTTATGGTATTTATGGAATTCGGGAAAGTTCTGGTGTATACGGAAAAATAATTTCGGTATATTAGAAGCCACGTGTTTGCTAAATGGTGGATCAAACCATGTAACAGGCCTCATTCGATTAGATTTGTTTACATCTGGGTTAAGAATTACCTAGTACTGATTGATAGAGATTATGAGGTGGTGCACCACAGTTCAGTTCGTTATTATTTTTACAAGATTCACTATTTTTGTAGTTAGAGGGGTTAAATTGTTAGGGATTGTTAGGGTTTGGATTAATTAATAGAAATTTAGATTGAGGATTTTGGTTAGGCCTTACATTGATATGTCTATCGTTATGATCATTATAGTTTCGTTTTTGTTCAGTTATTATTATTGCTACTACAGTTAAGACGTTGAGGTGTGTTTTCGATTATTTTTATGTTATTCCTATAAACATAAGGTTTAAGATTACCTGAATAAGTAAACGGAACATTCTTCGATGTCTTATTGTTCCATTTAGGATCATTTAGGCGGGGTGTAAAATTTATATTCAAGCTAGATTTGGGTGAAGACATATGCGAGATAACATTGTATGCGAAAAATGAATTTTCTCTGTTTATGTAAATCACTTGCTCAATATTCCTTACGAGTTCTATTCGCTTTTCGAAAGCTTGCTTTTATTTTTATTTTTTATTTTTCTGGATGTGTTAAGTAACTCAACATATCTATCTATTTTTCCTGAAGAAATGGAGATTTTTTGTTTTTAGTGGCATTTAAATTATTCACTGATTGATTAATACTGGCACTATATCTCTATCTCCATAGAAACAATTGTAAAAATTAAAGATGAAATTTGAATAACAATCTTGGTTCTCCTTTTGTATTGTATATATATATATTTATATATTTATATATATAAGAGAGAGAGGGGGGGAAGGGAGAAGGGGGGGATTTACTCAATACGTGATGTAAAGTTTATTTCTTTATTTGCTGCTTGTTTTCTATCATAGTCTTCAAAATTGTAATGATGAAAGATAGAAATGGAAAACTCAGAGCAGAAAGGAAGTAAGTGCTCAATTTAAAACCAATGTAATATACAATGCTGCATCTAGTAATGCAATGAATGATAAAGCCATATGAATAAGATGCAGTTGATTTCTAAAACAAATGAATATATGAAGGATGAACAGGTTTGACATATATTAAATAAAGCATTTGAATTTTTTTATTGTTTTTTTTTTCCATTGTTTTTTTTTCACAAAGAAATGCATGAACTTTTAACTTTCTTTGCTGGTGGAATTGAACGGAACAATTTCTTCCAAAATATTGGATCAGTTTTGTCAATGACAACATGGGACGTTATATATGCCTGCGTCTCAAGATCAAGTTTGCTTGTTTCAGAGATATTGTCTAAAATACATAATAGATAATTGAAAGGTTCTTTAAGAGAACACTGAACTGCCGTTCTTAAGGTGAATAGTTGCCATTCATCTTCTACGTAAGATTCATTGATGACAATAATGGTTCTAACTGAGCTCTTAATGGCTCGCAGTATATTCTCTTCTTTGGCTGAACCAACGACGAAATCACGATCTGGTAAACAGATGGAATAACCACGTGACTGTAAGGTAGATAATAAAGGGCCAGTAGCAAATTCATAAGTCTGATCAGGGTAGGTAATGAAAATGTCATAGGTCTTTTGCTCATTCAGTGTATTAATAGAGCCTAAGATTTCTGGGAAAAATACTTTATAAGACTTTTTACGGCATAGCTGGAAATCATAATTGTTATGTATTTTAGAACCAGTTACCATATACAATATTTTATTTTTTATCATGTGGTCTGTGGATTTTATGAAACATCCACTGTGCAAGTATTTTTTAAACTTTTTATTTTTAATTACATTGCTGTTCATATTATGTAAGATAAGTATGATATATGTTGGTCTTTCACGCAGCGTTTTTGCATAAGTATATGAAAGAGCCATCTGCACCAATGGGTCATCAAGACTTTCTTCTGACAGAACAATGATGCTGTATTTACTTCGTGACACAGCTAGTCGCATGTTCTCCTGAAAACTCATACCAACAAGAAAATCACGGTTCGAATCTAAGACATTGAAACTCAACTTTTCTAGCTTCTTAGTAATGTTTTCGGTTGCCCACTCTAAAAGTGATTTAGAATACAGTACTAGAGCATCAATAGGTTCTAAACTGTCATCTAACTTCATTGGATTACAGTCAAATGGGTGAATATTTAAGTAGACATACATTAGAACTTTCACTTCCAGTCGATAGTGAACAAGTAAGAATAAGCAACTGAGTAATGTTAGAATAGCTAGGCCAAGGGAAAGACTCAGAATCAATGTCCTTTTGAAATTATCAGCCAAATTATTACAGATGAACTTGTTATCAGGAACTGCAATAATATCAACAACTTTATCTTCTACAGTATTGCACACCATTTTTTTCCAATTCGGAATTGTCTTTCTTATCTTCAATAACCATTTTTTCATCCATATATTTGTACAATCACAAAAGAAATGGTTGTGGTTAATATTTAAAAGGTCAAATTGAAGATTTTGTATTCCATTTGGTAGAGTAGTCAAAAGATTCCAATCCAGGATCATATGTTTGAGATTTACCATATTTTTCATCACAGTGTAATTCAATGAGGCAATGCTATTCCTTGTTAGATTAAGATGTATTATCTGAGATAAATATGGTCTATTAACAAGCTCAGTTATGTTATTAAACTGAAGCCATACTTCAAGTTTACCGACAGGCATATTTAAAGGGAAGGCTACTATTTTGCTATGTCTGCAATCAACAATAATTGTTTTCTTTCTCGAACGACGATAACAAGTGCAGCTGGTAGGACAAAAGGACATCGCTTCATAACAATAAAGCTGTTCTTTTTTAATGGATAGAATTGGTAGATTTTTTAATTCACTTGGTGAATTGCATTTCCAGTTATAGTAAAAATATTCATTTCTATTGAAATTCTCTTTTTCTCTCTGCATAGCAAAGAATTCTAAAAGTGAGAGCAAATGACAATCACATTCAACTAAATTACCTGTGAAACGAAATTCAAAATGTAATAAAATTAGGTGCATCATATGCTGGTCATTTTTAGTGAAATTGCTGAAATCCAATCGACGAATTTGATTATTAGAAAGATCGATTAATCGCCGTTTTTCTGGCTTACGGTATAAATTAGTTGGTGATGAACTACTCGAATAGATAATACTATTGATCAGTTCTGATTGGTTAATCAATGCAAGTAAACTTGATATTTTGCCAAACGCTATCTGGTTAAAGCTTAAATCAACTTGCTCCAACCCACGTATCAAAAAGAAATTGATAGGTAAGGTTTCAAGGCTGTTGTTGCGCAAATTCACTTTTTTTAACTTAATAGATTTTGGAAAACTCATGAGAGAAATGTTTTTAATCTGATTACATTCTAATTTCAGTGTTTCCATATTCTCTAATTCAGAGAATATTCCATCATCCAGTGAAACAAGGTTGTTATTGGACAAGTCCAATTTCAAAAGGTTTTTATTGTGTTTGAAAGCTCTTTGATGAATCTGGGAAATGCTGTTAAATTTTAAATCCAAATTTAAAAGATCTTTGCAATAACTGAATTGTTTTTCCCCAATATACGTAAGTGAGTTTTTTGCAAAGTCAAGCGCATTTAAACCATAAATACTTGCAAAGGCATGGTCTGATATAGTAACCAGACCATTTCCTATCAGTGACAACCTTTGTAAAGATCCTGTAGTACAGTTATCTGATAGATATGTAATTTGATTATGATTCAAATTCAATATTCTCTTAAAGTAGTTTGGTTTTATTATAATTCCGAAGACATCTGCATAATGGTTTTGCATAATCTGAGTTCTAGAAAGTTCAAGCGGGAGTTTGAACATTTTTTCAGTTTGTGGAAAATTAGGAACTGAAATTAGCTTATTGTTAGGAATTTCTAAACTTTGTAAATTTGGAAATCTAAGTTGCATATCATCGGGAATTCCATCCAAGCCAATACCTTCAAACATCACTTCCATTATATTGGGAAAAGATCTGTTCACTGTAAGTATTGATGGTAACATGGAAGAGTTATTTATGTCAACTACAATATTGTATGAAACAACATTATCAATCCCGTTTATGTAGTCAGATTCATTATTTCCAGACCATATAGTATATGTCAGTGTATCGTAAAAATAGGTTAACACTCGCAAATCATACAGACTTTCTAGTTTATCAATATCTTCTTGCTGTACCAAACATCTCTGAAATTGTAAATATAAGATATTGCGTGGCATGGCCTCCACATCCGTTGTGTCTAACATAAGCGTCAACTTATGAGAACACCTAAAAAAATAACCTAAAGTTCGTATTTCGATGAGAGGTATTTTTATATGCTTCAATTTAATCACACATTGTGATGAAGTTGAATTGATATCTAGAATTCCTCGTGATGTTGACTTCAAATGTTTTCCATTGATATTAAAGAGTGGGGCTTGTGACAATTTCTTAATATCATATTTGCAAAGAACTGCATTATTTTCCGTTTGATTTGAATAGATGCGTTTGGAAAAACACACACTTAATAAACCGCAAAGAATGTGGATTTTCAAACAGAAACATTTTTTAATATTCATTTTGTATTATTCTGAAAAATAAGAAGAAATAGCTATTAGTTAATTGAGGAGGAAATACATTTTAATAACAAAACAAATACATTTCACAGATTGGAAGAGTTTGTGTGTGTGTCTATGTATGTGTGTGTGTGAATTAAATCATGCACCTGCTGTAGACTGGACAACTGCATAAACTACTATACTAAGATGACATGACATATTTTAGTCACAAATTTAGTGTTTATAACATCTTACTGGTTGTTCTACAAATGCTGTGCCTCTTGTCATATCACATGGCAACCAGCAGAATGTGAGTGGTCATTTAACCACCAGTTGAATGTGTGTGTGTGTGGAGGCACATGGCCTAGTGGTAAGGGTGTTGGACTTACGATCATAATGTTGTGGGTTCGATTCCTGGGTTGCATGTTGTGTTCTTGAGCAAAAACACTTCATTTCACGTTGCTCCAGTATACTCAACTGAAAATGAGTACCAGCGATAGCTGGGGGTTTAACCCTGCGATGAACTGGCGTCCTGTCCAGGGGAAAGTCTTGTACTCTCAGTCGCTTCACGCCATGAAACCGGGATAAGCACCGGCCAAATGAGCCTTCTGGCTTAAGACAGACTTTAGACTTTAGATATATATAATAATAATAATAAAAGTAGTATGAGGATAAGCCAGAGTCGGTGATAGAAAACGATCAGGTGACGGTGCTATGGGATTTTAGGATACAGACGGACAAGAAATTAGAACACAATAGGCCTGACCTGGTGGTTTTGGACAAGGAAAAAAGATCGTTCTTGATTGTAGATGTAACCTGCCCATTTGACACGAGAGTGCAAGAAAAGGAGAGGGAGAAAATTAACCGATACCAGGATTTAAAGTGGGAGTTAAAAAGGATTTGGAACTGCCATGAAATCAAGGTCGTCCAGATTGTCATAGGCGCACTAGGTACTATCTCAAAGAGTTTCCAAGGATGGTTAAAGAAGATTAGTCCAGTCGAGCCCCACTTTTGGAACACTTCAAAAGGCATGCTTGCTGGGAACAGCAAGAACCCTCCGATATCCTGAATATCTGAAGCTGCAGGTAGCGGCTTGATATTCATTTCAACAAACTTTCCAGTTAAATAACATCAATAACTGAGACTCAAAGAACAATAATAATAATAATAATAATAATAATAATAATAATAATAATAATAATAATAATAATAATAATAATAATAATGAGGGAAGAAGACGCACGAGGTGACGGAGGTCATGAAATCGCTCCCGTAAGTTTTGAATTTTTAACATATTTAAATCATTTGTGAAATAACAACTCTTAGTACAAATGCTACGTAAAGCACCCGGCTTGAGCCCCAAAAAAAGTCGGACCCAAAATATATTGTTATAAGGCTCAAATATTCAAATATTCAACTTTGTATTGTACACTGTATATCCAAAAAAAAATGGCTATAAATGGAAGAAGAAGAACCCCCCCCCCTCCTCTCCTCTGGCTACACTATATAGGACAGCTAAACTCACCAACACCAGAAACTAGATACACCACCCACCCCATCATCTGTGTACACTAAACACAACAGCATTTTCACCTTCACCGCCACCGCTCACTACGGCCATCATTACCACCACTATCCCATCACCGCCGCCACCACCCCTTGACTCCTTCACTGCTGCTGCCACCGCTACAGCACCATCACTACAGTAATACGGCTCAAATATTCAAATATTCAACTTTGTATTGTACACTGTATATCCAAAAAAAATAAAATGGCTGTAAATGGAAGAAGAAGAACCCCCCCCCCTCCTCTCCTCTGGCTACACTATATAGGACAGCGAAACTCACCAACACCAGAAACTAGATACACCACCCACCCCATCATCTGTGTACACTAAACACAACAGCATTTTCACCTTCACCGCCACCGCTCACTACGGCCATCATTACCACCACTATCCCATCACCGCCGCCACCACCCCTTGACTCCTTCACTGCTGCTGCCACCGCTACAGCACCATCACTACAGTAATACGGTCGCATCACCGCCACCACTGCCTCGGTATCGACATCACCACCACCACTGTCTCAGTATCGCCAACGCCGCCAGTCTCTGCTGGCTGCCACTTCCACATTATAGAATTCCTACTACTAACAAAGAGGAAGGCATCAAAATATATAGATAGACTCAAAAGAAAAAAGAAAAAACAAACAACAAAAGCAGCACAGCAACAACAGCAAAAAACGAGAAAAACAAACAGAGAAAAACAAAAACCAAAAAAGACACCCCAAAAACGTAAAGAAAATAAGAATGAAGAGAGAAGCAGGCGGACGGACAGAGAAGAGGGGGGAAAAAGTAAAACTTAAAAAACAAAAACTAAGTCAGACATTCGAATACTACATTACAATGAAACTTATGCTTATTCATTTTTGGGGCCCTTTCTGCCCGTGTGTTTGTTTGTTTATGTGTGTCCGTATACAGCGTGGTGATAATGCCACACAAGGGCCAAGTGGGATGGCGGATCCACAGATGGCTATGTAAACATACATTCGCCAATCCTCGATAAGAGTGTTTAAATATCGAACATAAACAGTTCGAATAACGGTGAAATGGAGACTAGAACGTCATGTGACAGACTCTCACCCAACAGGTGCCCCCTGGCTCAGCAGCAGGAACCTGACTGTCAACCAAATACTGCTGATGTTGGAGGAAGAAGAAGAAGGAAAGGGGCCAGAACCAACTGGACGAAAGAATTGAATAGAACTGTTATGCAATGCTACCTGAAAAGTAACCCCAAGGAGAGGGGCTACAGGAGACGGATGCATAACATCTGGAACGAGATTGGTTTATTTAAATTAGATGAACAAAAATTGGCCGGGCAGGCTCGGGTAATAAGAACTAATGGGTGGATAAGCGAGCTGGAACTGGAGGAACTGAGCAGAGAGAATGGCTTGGAGATGGCGGGTGTAGTATGCCAGACAAGCGAGCCGGCGGGAAATCAAGGTGAGGAGGTCCTGAGAACGGAGGAACCACCCGAAGCAGACAATGATCTGAATACTGAGATAAATAATACCTGGAACAGAGATACGGCCACTAAGGAGATGAATGCTGACGGGCTAGGACAAGATTCGGTTGACATCCTAAATTTAGTGGTAGATGAGTTGAACAATGATAGTGGGAGACCTATGAACCTAAGATTTGTAGACAGGAAAAAGTTAAAAGAAACAACAGCTAAGGTAAACAAAGTCATCCCATACCTTGAGGCGAGGAGTCTTCACCAGTGCAACAATATCCTCAAAGCAACAGCAAATACGGTGAGGAAACTACTTGGTATAAAAGCGAGAGGAAACAACAGACAAGAAAGAGCAGAGCCGTGGTGGAAGAAGCGACTGAGTGGGCAAATCGAGGAAATGAGAAATGACATAGGAAAGCTTGAGTCACTACTGAATGGGACACTAAAAAACATAGGCACTAAAAATAGACTGGAAATAAAATACAAAACTAGGAGTAAAAAGCTAAATATTATCATAGAGGAATTGAAGCAACGCATTGTAGCAAAGAGTGCCAAAATCAGGCGATACGAGAACAGAGTCAGTCATTATAAACAGAACCGCATGTTCGACAACAACCAGAAGATGCTGTTTGGACAGCTTGAGGGGAAAGAAAGAGGCAACGACTTGATCCCTGGGGCGGAACAAGCTAAAACATTCTGGAGAGGAATATGGGAGCAGGATGTTAGACACAATGCCCAGGCAGGGTGGATTGAGACAGTACAGAGGGAGATCGGTGAGCAGGCACAGCAACAGACTGATTTGAGTATCACAGTTGAAACTCTTAAGGGGCAAGCCAAAAAACTAACCAACTGGAAATCACCAGGCCCAGATGGTGTGCAGGGGTATTGGATTAAACATTTAACATCCCTCCACCCGAAGCTGACGGCCATGTTCAATGACTGCTTGGTGTCGGGTGAGGTGCCAGAGTGGTTGACAAAAGGTACCACAGTTCTGATAATGAAAGACCGAATCAAGGGTAATGATGTTACCAACTATAGACCTATCACATGTCTGCCCGTAATGTGGAAACTGTTGACGAGCATTGTGTCTGAGGAAATCTACCATCACCTCCACACAAACAACTTGTTGCCGGACGAACAGAAAGGATGTCGAAAGAAGTCACGTGGTACAAAGGACCAGTTGCTTATTGATAAGATGGTAATGGGGAATTGCAGGAGGAGACACACTGATCTTGCCATGGGATGGATAGACTACAGAAAGGCATTTGACATGGTGCCTCATTCCTGGATCACCAAAAGCCTGGAGATCTTCAGGGTGGCAGATAACATCAGACAGTTGCTGGGCAGGAGTATGGGGTCCTGGGAGACAGAGTTGACATCAACTGGAGTATCCTTGGGAAGCGTGAAGATCAAGAGAGGTATCTTCCAGGGAGATAGCCTGTCCCCTCTGTTGTTTGTCCTTGCCCTGATGCCCTTGACCATTATGCTGCGAAAAGTGAGAGCAGGATACAAGTTGGGAAGGGGAGAGCTTACCATCAATCACCTCCTCTTCATGGACGATCTTAAGCTCTTCGGGAAAAGTGAGAAGGAGTTGGATGTGCTTGTTGACACTGTCCGTATTTTCAGCAGTGATATATGTATGCAGTTTGGTATTGGTAAATGTGGAGTCATTGTGATGAGGAGGGGTAGGTTGAGCAGAAGTAACGGGATCCAGATACCAACAGGTGAGATGATAAAGGAAATTGACTCTGAGGAAGGATACAAGTATTTGGGCGTTCTGGAGGCTGATGGCATAAAGAACAAAAAAATGAAGGAATTGTTAAGAACTGAATACATTCGGAGAGTAAGGAGCGTATTGAAGTCACATCTGAACAGCAGAAATGCCATAAGCGCAGTAAATTCCCGAGCTGTGTCTATTATTAGGTACAGTGCGGGAATTCTGAGATGGAATGTTGCTGAACAAAAAGAAATGGATAGGAAGACTAGGAAGCTATTGACTATCTACAACATGTTCCACAAGAGGAGTGATGTCGATAGACTCTACCTAAGGAGATCTGAGGGTGGAAGAGGTCTTATCAGCATAGAGGACTGTGTTCAGATGGAGAAAAACAACCTATACAAATACGTGACCTATAGTAAGGAGCCAATGCTCAGAGCTGTACTGAAGGAGGGGACAGTAGGCCAGGGGATATCCAAGGAGGAAATAACATCAAGGAGGAAGAGCAGCCTTAAGGGAAAATCCCTTCATAGTACCTTCTTTGAGAAAACTGAATTTAGAGATCCACAGACATGGAACTGGTTGAGAAGAGGAGACCTCAAAAAGGCTACAGAAGGAATGCTAATGGCTGCGCAGGAGCAGGCCCTCAAAACGAAGTGGTTGAAGCACCATATCTACAAGGAGGAGGCTAGCCCACTGTGCAGGATCTGTGGAGAGAGAGAGGAGACTGTGGCTCACATTGTGTCCGAGTGTAAACACCTAGCCCAGACCCACTATAAGGGCTGGAGACACGATGTGATGGGCAGGGTGATCCACTGGCACCTGTGCAAAGTAAACAATCTACCACATTCTGAGAAATGGTATGAGCATAGGCCAGAGGCGGTGATGGAGAACAGTCAGGTGAAGGTGCTGTGGGATTTTAGGATACAGACGGACAAAAAACTGGAACACAATAGACCTGACCTGGTGGTTGTGGACAAAGAAAAAAGATCGTGCCTGATTGTGGATGTGGCCTGCCCGTTCGACACGAGAGTGCAAGAGAAGGAGAGGGAGAAAATTAACCGATACCAGGACCTAAAGTTGGAGGTGAAAAGGATTTGGAACTGCCATGAAGTCAAAGTGATCCCGATTGTCATAGGCGCACTGGGGACTATCTCCAAAGGTTTCCAGGGATGGTTAAAGAAAATCGGCCCCTTCACGCTTTTTGGAACGCTTCAAAAGGCATGCTTGCTTGGAACGGCAAGAACCCTCCGATACGTCCTGAATATCTGAGGCTGCAGGTAGTGGCTTGATATTCAATCCAACGGACTTTCCAGTTAACCAACATCAATGACTGAGATTCAAGGAATAACAATAACAATAATAATAATAATAATAATAATAATAATAATAATAATAATAATAATAATAATAATAATAATAAAGGGAAGAAGACGCACGTGGTGGTAGAAGGTCATGAAATCGCTCCCGTAAGTTTTTGATTTTTAACATATTTAAATCAATTGTGAAATAACAATTCTTAGTACAAATGATGCATAAAGCACCGAATCAAGTCTCATAAAAATTCGGATCCATAATATATTGTTATATCGCTCAAATATTCAATTTTGGGCGATATCCAATTTTAGTGGACTAAATGCTGCTGATGCTGCTTACGTGCTGTAGTTGCTGCTTACTTGGTGGCTTACTGCTTGTTGCTAGCTGCTGGCTGCTGCTTACTTGGTGACTTACCTGCTTCAATGTATGAGGCTATTCCATCAAATTTACATTCCCTTTTTTTTAGCCGTTAAAAGAGATATAGATTTATTTATTGTTTTTTTTTGCGATTTATTTGCCACTGGGAAAAGAAACCCCTTGGAAAAGAAATGTCCCAGACGCGTTTGCAACGAGGAAACTGTGGGGATATGTCGCCGGCCAACAAATGGTCCTCTTCTTCCGATACCACTTCGCAAGAAGGATCAAGGTGGAGAGAAAGGCACTCAGTCCCAGCCAATTCCATGAAAGATGGGTGAAAGTAGCAATAATGGCCCGTGTAAGTGGGCCATCTCTCTATATCTGCTTGTATAGGTAAGAGAAGAAGGGAGCACCCCCTCTCTCTGTGCTCCCTGGCAGAAAGGTCGCACACTTTCTACGGGTGTGTGTGTGACCCCAAAAGGCTGCCTCTCTATTGAGGACTTAATTTTTTATATTCCTTTTTAATCACTCGTTAAATGTTTGTACTTGATTTTTGTAAAAACTTCCCCCGCCTAATGCTCTAGTGGCAAATAAATCGCAAAAAAACAAACAAAAACGTGGCAAATAAAGAAATCTATGCCCCAGTGGCAAATAAATCGCCAAAAAAAACAATAAACAAATCTATATTTCTTTTAACGGCTAAAAAAAGGGAATGTAAATTTGTTGGAATAGCCTCATACATTGAAGTAAGCAGCAACTACAGCACGTAAGCAGCATCAGCAGCATTTAGTCCACTAAAATTGGATATCGCCCAATTTTGTATTATACATTTTATATTCAAAAAAGAAAATGGTTATAAATGGAAGAAAACCCCCTCTGTCTACACTATATAGAACAGCCAAACAGCAATTTCACCAACACCAGAAACTAGATACACCACCTACCCCATCACCCCGCTGTGTACACTAAATACAACAGCCAGATAACGGCAATTTAACCACCACCACCACCAATCCCAGCATCATAATAATAATTACTATTATTATTGTCTCAAGTTTTAACAAAATGTTTAATTCCAATATTAAGGGAATATGTCAACACATATATTAAATATACGCGACACAAACGCATAGATACTACAGATCAAACAAAACTACAGTCTATTCAACAAAACTCAGTAACGACAACGCCACCGCCGCCACCACTCCATCCATCATTGCTACCACTATCCCACCACCGCCGCCACCACTCCTTCATTGCTACCACCACTATTCCCCATTATCCTCTGTTAACTTAAGAAAGGGGAAGGTGGCGGTATCACTAGACAAGGGAGAGGCTAGCAAAAGATATAAATAGATTGATTTAGTGACCCGGCCACCGGCCAAACGTCAACAACTATGGCACTGCTGGCTCCCCCCTTCCCCACCAACAATATAAAAAGCCCCAGCACCACCACCGACTAGGCCAACAACAATAACAGGCAACTTCAGCAAAAAGTATATTATATTACTATAATGCACTGGGTAATTGCTGGCCTTGTGCCTGGAGTGGAGACAATTATTAATAATTTCATTCTTAAGCCAAGCAATGCTCACATTAAGGAACCACTCATGATAATAACAATTTAAAAAAACAACAAAAAGAAAACCCCGTGACCAAGAAATACCGGGATGGCGGCCGGCGGGGAATAGCCGTGTCTCTAGGGGAGAATGACCCCTCTAGTCTTCGTTGACACTCGTTCTAGAAGTGGTAACACGAAATAATTACCCCTTGGCGGATAAGGATAAAACGCGACAAAATAAAGTAAATGTCTAATGATAAAATCTCATACCGGATCGGCCGTCACCCGGGTAAAAAAGGGCCGCGTCCCTCAGAGAGGAACCAGACTGGGGTCGAAAAATCAGCTAATGGTTCAAACCTTCCCATCACTTCGGAGCTGGAGACCTCCCATAACCGGAATACTCCTACTGTTGGCCCTCCACGCTCACCACCAAGAAATCCAAAGAAAAAGAGAGAAAAATGGTCAAGGGAAGATAATAAAGAATTCCTTGAGGCTTTCTACACTGCCATGTACTACCCATCAAATACATCGAATACAGAACAGACATATATCAACTGCAAAAAGAAACATTCCGAAAACAGAGGCTATATTGACAGTAACAAACTAGCCAATATACGAAGAAATATTGTTAAAAAAAAGTTACTAACTGATATAGAAATTGATCAGATCAAGCTATTAGCACAAAGTCAGCGAATGAAAAATGAAACATGTGTCAGTGAAAACGAGGTAAATTGTAACACTTCGAATCCCAGGGTTGGGGCGGAATCACTGACAACAGAACAAATTAAAGAAAGGATCGAAAAAGTGGAGGGAGTGCATGCTCAAGATGAAACTCCAAATGAAAACAATGAGATCGTAAATTATAAAGAA
This sequence comes from Eledone cirrhosa, assembly GCA_964016885.1. NCBI lineage: Eukaryota > Metazoa > Mollusca > Cephalopoda > Octopoda > Eledonidae > Eledone > Eledone cirrhosa. The sequence goes on from OZ024743.1 coordinate 184,449,747, forward strand.
ATGAATGAGAATGAACTTGCCAACTTGAAGGATGAAATTATGATCGAATGGATGAATATGAAAGAATCTGACATGGGAGAACGAGACACCCTCCCTAAGATCCAGAACTCCAAACAGAACCAAAAGATAATACACAAGACTAACATAATTATCAAAAACATTATCATCACAAACAAACTAAACATTACTGATTTAAATCATCTCTATTGTGCATCGGCTAAAGTCACCACTCACTTATGTGGAGTGAAGATGAAAAAACAAAGGAATTCCCACAAGAAATCTACTTGGCAAGAGAACATCAATCGCCAAATAAACCTTCTCCGATCTGACATAGAAATTTTAAAAAACTATAAAGTAGGTGAACATGTTAAACAAACTAAACTTAGAAAATTGAAAAGAAAGTACAGTATAAAACCAACAAGTGACATAGGCATGCTGATAGAAATAATCAAGCAAAAAGTGTCGGCCAAAGCTGCTCGTATAAGGCGCTTTGAAAAACGATCTAGATTCTATAAGGACAATAATATGTTCAAAACCAACCAAAGAAACTTCTACAGAAAAATTGGTAAGTCAACAATAACTGCTAAATCAATACCACCCAAGGAGAAAGTGCAAGAATTCTGGGAAAAGATCTGGGCCGAAGAAAAAGTTCATAATATACATGCCCCATGGATAGACAGACAAATGAAAGATACAGCTCACCTTGAGGAACAAATATGGGAAAATATAACAGTTGAACAGTTGCGTTTGGCTCTAAGAAAAACCAGCAAATGGAAATTCCCAGGAAAAGACAAAATACAAAATTTTTTGGATAAATGCCTTCACAGAGTCTCATGAGCTGTTAGCCCAACTTTACAATGAAATAGTTAAGGAGCCAGAAAAGATACCATCATGGCTAGTTAACGGCATTACATTCCTGCTTCCGAAGAATGATGAGACAAACAATCCCAAAAATTACAGACCGATAACTTGCTTGACCACAATGTATAAAATTTTAACATCAGTCCTAACTGAATATACATATGACCACCTGATAACAAATGACCTATTCCCCATTGAGCAGAAAGGGTGTAAACGAGGCTCATATGGCTGTAAGGATCAGCTTTTGGTTAACAAAATGATACTGGAAGATTGTCATAATATACACAAAAATCTATCAATTGCTTGGATAGATTATAAAAAAGCATTCGATAGTTTGCCACACAGTTGGATTGAAAAATGTTTAGAGATTTTCAAAATATCCCCCGTTGTCAGGAGGTTTTTGTCATTCAGTATGAAGACATGGAAAACGACACTCCTTTTGAATAGTGAAACAAAATCACTGGAAGCTGGAGAAGTTAATATTAATTGTGGAATTTTTCAGGGTGACTCTTTATGACCGCTTTTATTCTGCATCGCACTTATACCATTAAGTAAAATGCTCAATGAAACAAAACATGGATATAAAGTCTATGACAAAACCATTAATCACTTGTTCTACATGGATGACCTGAAACTATTTGCAAAAAATGAAGAACAATTGCAGGGGCTATTATCCACTGTGGAGCAGTTCAGTGATGACATTAAAATGGAGTTTGGACTAGATAAATGCGCCAAAGCAACGTTCACCAGAGGAAAGCTGCTGAAAAGTTCAGACATTAATCTTGATCGAGGGAATGTGATAAGAGAACTTGATCAAGAGGAAACTTACAAATATCTAGGTGTTTGTGAAGGAGACGGAATCAAGCACTCGACAATGAGGGAAAGGATAAGGAAGGAATGTTACCGCAGAGTAAGAGCAATCTTAAGAACGGAATTGAATGCAAGGAATAGGATCGATGCCATAAACACGCTTGCCATACCAGTAGTAACCTACAGTTACAATGTCATCAACTGGTCAAGCACAGAGATCCGTAGGCTCGATACAAAAATTCGAAAATTCTTAACCATGCACAGAATGCATCACCCTAAGGCAGATACAGATAGAATATATCTCCCTAGGAAAGAAGGGGGACGTGGGTTAATCCAGTTAGACATTGCGTTGAAAACTGCAACAATTGGATTATCTACATATCTAAGGGAATCACATGATTGGATGATCAAACTCGTTTTGAAACACGAAAGCATCAAAAGATCATACTCCATTACAAAAGATGCACAAAGATACAGTAATGGACTACACATTTCAGAAGTCCCATTTACTGCTGAAATGGAAAACACAGAAAAAGCAAAGCAGGTAAAAGTAACTGCAAAGAAAGAACTGCTACAGAAACTGGCTAAGAAATGGCAAGAAAAGCCTCTGTATGGAAAATACCCAGAACGAGCTAACAATCCTGATGTTGACAAAACTTTAACCCATCAGTGGTTGGCATCCTCTGGACTGAAATCGGAGACTGAAGGACTGATTATATCAGCACAAGATCAGTGTCTGCCAACAAAAAATTACCAAGCCAACATAATAAAAAATGGATGCAGCCCATTATGCCGTGTATGTAAAAAACAACCAGAGACCATTGACCATATAATTTCAATGTGCAGTCCTATAGCTCCAACCGAATACCTAAACAGGCATGACAGAGCTGCACAATACATACATTGGATAATGTGTAAGCATTTTGACCAACCCATCAAAAGAATTGGTGGGAGCATCAACCACCTCCCATACTTGAAAAAGATCTTGTGGAACTTTAGCATCCAAACAGACCGAAAAATAGATGCAAATAGACCTGATATAATATTGAAGGACTTTAAAAAGAGGGTATGCCTGCTAATTGATATGTCCGTTCCAATAGACAAGAATGTATCTATAAAAACATTTGAAAAATTGAGCAAGTATAAGGACCTGGAGATAGAAATTGGAAAAATGTGGAAATTGAGAACTAAAACAATACCAGTGGTTGTAGGCGCTCGAGGAATGATACCTAAGGGGTCTAATGATTACTTATCGCAAATCCCAGGAAACCCGCGTGTAGGAGAAATACAAAAGATAGTACTAATGGGAACTGCCCATATACTAAGGAAGATTCTGTCAATATAAGTACATCACAAGTCTAAACACTAAAGATGCATGTGTGAGTATGTATGTTCTTTCTTGAACATGGCGGACCTTGTTGTCTCTTGAGGTCACTGGTTGTGACTTGGTGATAACTCGTATGAACATAAAGCAAGATAAATGCAGCTGTAATAATAATAATAATAATAATAATAATAATAATAATAATAATAATAATAATAATAATAATAATAATAAGGATTTCTTTATTGGCCACAAGGGCTGACATCAAGAAAAACATTACAGACGGCACAGGACGGTACGATGTGGGTTTTGTGCGTGTAAATATTTTTATTATTTATATAAGAAAAGAAAAAAAGGACATAGAAACATATATATATATATAAACAATAAAAATGAAAATTGAAACAATGAAAAATTCCCCAATGGGGGGGGGGACCTCCGAGGGTTACCCGTGGCGAAAACCACACAAAAACCACGGCCACCCTGACCACCAGGGCAAGCGCCCTCTCTCAATTTTTCCATCTCTCAAACTACAGACGTATATTCAGAGTGGTTCCGTGCACTCGGTCCATTCTCGCTACATTCACCCACCTTTCAACAAACTTGCTAGAAGGCAGCACTTGCCTCTCCACCCTGATTTTCCTCTTCAAGTGAAACTTGAAAAAGTTAATTAGGGATTCGCCGAAGAGGAAAGTGTCTGTCTTTAACCCTTTTAACCTTGTCCACCACACAATCTCTTTCGCCATGGTCACCAGGCAGATGAAAACCGCCTGCCCTTCCTCCTCGAAGGAAGACGGCGAGACCATCTGCACAATGGACTCAGTCGACAACCGGATCAGTCCTACACGCGACAGCAACTGTTCGACATAGCTCCACAAGTTAGCAATGCTCGGGCACTGAACGAGTGCATGCACGACGGTTTCGTCGCTCTGCACGCATCTCGGACAAGCTCGGCTGACGGCACTTCCGTGCCTGTAGAGCTTATCTCGAACCGGCAGCGCTCCCCGGTAGCACTGCCAGGCCAGGGATTTTTGGAAGTTATCCATAGGCCTCGGGCTGAAAGTTCTCCAGAAGAGAGCAAACAGCTGATCTTCTTCAACACCCAGGATCTCTCCGAGAATGTCGTCGCTCTTCCCCTCCACTAGTCCTCTATAGAACGCCGAGGTGGATGTTCCACCGATACTGGTGCCCAGCTGGCAGAGGGCAGTGAGCTCCTGGAGACATTCCAGTTTCCAAGCGCTATCCCTCGGTCTTTTTCTGACCCAGGACTGCAGCTCCGTCAAGGAGACGAGCTGTGGGAAAACATGCCTGGCGAACAGCGACCACAATCAAGGGAGCACCAGAGATGTCGCAGCCTCAGCGCATGTTTGCGCATCATCAGCCATGGCATGCCCAGTCCTCCACGCAACGGGTGTTGACAGCAGATGGATCATCTGACCATGGGAGCGTGTCCATTCCACAAAAAGCGGAAGAGGAGGCGCTCCATTTTGGTGAGAGTTGGGCTGGAGCAAGGGACGACGGTGAAGCGGTAGCAGATGACGGATGCGATGTACGCATTCGCCACCTCCGCCCGGCCTTTCAGGGACAGCTTCCTCTCGGCCCATTTCTGGGTGAGGGAGGCCACCCTGCTCGTCACCTCGTTCCAGTTTTTCTCCATCTGGAGGTCCGGTCCGAACCAGGCTCCGAGCAATTTAACTGGTCCCTCCGTCCAACGCCCCACGTCGCTGTCGGACGGCATGGACTTGCCTCTCCAGGTGCCGAGCTGCAAGCCCACCGACTTTTCCTGGTTTATCTTTGCTCCTGTCACCGTTTCGTATTCCTTGAGAGCGGTGCCGAGCATCTGGACGTGTCTGGTGCTCGACACCACCACGGTGACGTCGTCAGCGTAAGCCGACTCGGATTTCCCGCATCCTAGTTCGCGTGGGACGCCTCTCATCGCCCCCAGTTTGTGCAATAATGGCTCGAGAGCCAATACGTACAAGAGGGACGAGAGGGGACAACCCTGGCAGACTGAGCGCATGATGCTGAAAGGCTGCGACAGGTGACCGTTCACCCTCACAACTGAGCAGATGTTGCTGTACATTGCTGCAATCCAACCCCTGAAAACGGGCCCGAAACCGGCTGCCTCGAGGACCGCCGCCAGGTACCGATGGTCGACTCTATCGAATGCTTTGGATTGATCCAAGTTGATCAGGGCCCCACCCGTGCTAGGTTCCTTAACCACCCTCTCTATGATTTATCGCATTAGGTGGAGGTTGTCGTGTATGGATCTGTCCGGAATGGTGCATATCTGCGCCTCTCCTACCAGTCCCTTGACGACAAGCGCCAACCTCGTTGCTAACACCTTGGCCAAAATCTTGAACTCTGCGTTTAGCAGGGTTATGGGCCTGAAATTATCGATAACATCCCCCTTGTTCGGGTCTTTTCTCAGCAGCGCCACTGCTCCCCGGCTCACAAAACTGGGATCTCCCGATCTGCTGCCAGTTGCAGTAGATGTCTGCCAAGAGGTCACCGAACAAGTCTGGCATAAATGCATAAAGCTCGTAGGGCAGACCATCCAAACCTGGCGATTTACCCCTCGTGCAGTTAGCCATCGCTTCCCGTATTTCACCGGCTGTTATTGGCTTTACGCCACACTGTGCTGCGGTCGTCGAGAGCCGAGGCAGTCCGTCGAGGTATGCACTGAAGTCCATGCCCCGATCCGGGCCGCTGCCACTCCCGAACAGTTCAGCAAAGTGCTGCTGAAAAGCTTCACACATCCGCTCAGGTTCGAGCATCACGCACCCGTTTTGGTCAGACAAAGACCGAATTGTGGCTTTGTTGCCACGACGCACCTCTGCCACCCGGGCCCATTGGATGGCTTTTGTCTCCTCATGTTTCAGAGCACGCGCTCTAGCTCTGACAACGCAGCCTTCGTGTTTTGCGTTAAAGAATTGGTCGAGTGCCAATCTCGCCGCAAGCACGTCGGTTGCGATGCCTGTCTGTCCTAAACGCCTCTTCTAGCTTTCTGACAAGCTCTCCCTCTACTCTATTTTCCTCTATCACTACTCCTTTGCTAAACCTAATCGACTCTACTTTAATTGCCCTTTTCAGGGCGAACCACCACCTGTTGTTGACGACCGCTCCCGTCAACGCCCGCTTAACTAATACGCTAATCCGGTCTCTGTAGGCTTTGCGCGCCGGGAAAGACGCGTTCAGCTTCCAGTAACCGGGCCCTTGTCTATGAAGTCTGTCTATCTCGATATCACAGATCACAAATTTGTGGTCTGTGTAGTCGACTATTTTAAATTGTGGACAACTTATACTAGCCTTATCTAGTTCTCTGCAGAATACCCTATCGAGATACGATCTGGATGACCCGATACGGTTTGTCCATGTCCACATTGGCACATTCGGGTGATCCAGTCGATACCTGTCAGACAGTTCAAAACGTCTGAGCAGGTTGGTGAGGCTCTTGCACCCTCCTCCCCTATCCACTAGCCCCACACGATCCCAGCGTGCATCCAAGATACCGTTCCAGTCGCCCACTAACACTAAAGAGCGGGACGTTCCAAAAAAGGTCTCTAGACGTCTGAAGAAATCTGGCCGTCCTGCCCCTGTTGGGGCGTAGACGGCTACTAGCCTGAAAGCATTGCCTTTGCTGCCGGTCACGTCCAGTACCACCGACTTACCTTCTGGGTCTAGGAAGATGGCCCGTATCGCGAAATCCAAGCCTCTCCAAAAAAGGACGGCAACCCCTCTCCCCCCCACCCGATCCTGGACGGCTGGGAGATGCGTATACATCATAGCCGCTGAAGATCGGTGCGAAGGCTCGTGCTTCGGAGATTCTGGTTTCACTGATGGCCACCACATCTATGTTTAGTGACCTGAGGTCGTTGAGCAGGTGACCCTGCTTCCAAGGCCACGTGCATTTATACTGCCTATTCTGAGTACGGCCATGTTGGATGAGAAACGGGGCAAGTGAGAAAGGGTCACTTACCTTGATCGTGTGGTGAAGGGACAGTAGAACCATCCCTTTCGCTGGTCATGGGTGTTTCCAAGAGGATGTCAGTGTATATCCGCTTGGTAACCGACCCTCTGAAGTCTCCAGCTGTGTTGGGGAATTTTTGTTTTAAAGGTTTGTATTGTTCTATTGAGATTTCGATGATGCTTATGTTTGTCGGGAGAGTTCTTGGTGTTGGTGGGGTGTAGAAGTTTTTTTCTGTGATGTCTGTGTGCTGCTTTATATTTGTATGAGTTCTTTTTTTGCCATGTTTATGGCTGTGTACTTTTTGGGGGGAGGGGGGATTTTGTTGCTGTTTTCTTCTTGTTGCTGTTTTCTTCTTGTTGCTGTTTGGTGTGTGTGTCTTGTTGTGTTTGCGTTGTTGGTGTTTTTGGTGATGCTGGTGGTGGTGTGGTTGTTGTCAGTGGTGCTTGTGGTGGTGATGGTGGTGGTGTTGCTGCAAGTTTCCTTGCTGCCTTTACCCCTCTTTGTATGCCTTCGCTTTTGGAGGGTAAATCTAAGGGTTTTTTCTTTTTTGTTTTTTGTGGCAGACCGTTTGCCACTTCACTCCCGCCTCAAACTCCATGTCGGATTCTGTGGCGTCTGGGAGGGGTATGTGCTCCACGGCTGTTGGTGGTGGTAGTGGAGCCCTCTTCGGCAATTTTGTTGCTGGTGTAGCTACTTCAAATGTAGCTATGGTGTTGCCGCCACTGATGATGCTGCTTTAGTTGTCCGTGGCCTTGGTACGGGTGCTACGGACGTTGCCCTCCTACTCACCGTGGAAGGGGCTTCTTCGTTTGTTGCCTGCCCTGCTCTTGGTAGCAGCAGACCAGGTATTAGAAGGAGAGGGGCCTTCTTCTTCGCTGTCTTCTGCGGACAAAAGGCCCTGAGGTGACTCTTTCACCCACAGAGATAACATTTTGGCCGTCTTCCTTCTACACTTATAGGGAGTTGGAGTCCTTCCTCGATGTCTATGATATCGGGGATAGCGTCGATACATTCCTAGTCAGTTTGTATAAGCATTTGCATGCCTATACCTGACCAGTTCTCTTTCCCTATTTTTTCTACTTGCAGCATGGTCGTCCTGTTCTCAATTCCAGCAAGGACAGACGCGGCCAGCCAAGGTATGGGCACGTCGGGTGGGACCTGGGTTACTTTGACCCTCACAATTTTCTGCCCGCAGTAGGAGGGCACTAAGACTATCTCCTCACTCTTTAGGGTTTCCAAAGAGTGAGACTTTGTTTCCTGGGGGGTGGCGAAAAGTACGTCTACTGTGGCATACTTTCTGCCTCGGGTGATGTGGGTTTTGCGTGCCCAGACGCACCCCAAGGCCTTTGGGATTTGAGCCTCCGTGGCTCTCTCCACCCGATGTGAGATTTTGCTTACGGTGCGATGTGAGATTTTGTTCACCGTCCGTAGCTGCTGGTCCTTGAAAAAAAGCAGGTGGAGGTTTCAGGGAGACTCTATTTGCGCTTCTTGTCACCATGGCCCTTGTGACTGCCATCTCCTCCTCTGTGATTAACACTGTCTCGATATTTCGGGCGACACCTGCAAAAGAAGTGGTCCCTTTTTCAGCAGCACCACTATTGCTGCCACTACTGGTCTTACTGGTGGTGCTGAGATCGCTATTACAGGTATCGGTGTCATTGTTGTTGTTTTCGTTGGTACAGTTGTTGGTGTTGTTGTTGTTTTTGTTGATACTGTTGCAGTTGTTACTGTTATTGTGGCTGTTGTTATTATTGTTGTTTTTGTTGATACTGTTCCTACTATTATTGTTGTTGTGGCTGTTGTTATTGTCATTGTTATTGTCATTGAGAAACTGTCCAAATATAAAGATCTAGAAATAGAAATAACCTGATTGTGGGTGTTGAAGACAGATACAATACCTATAATTATAGGTGTCCTGGGAATTGTAAGAAAGCATGCAGACAGATACATAACCAAAACTCCAGGACTCACAAATATATACAACATACAAAACATATCACTACTAGGCATCACACACATATTACAAAGAGTATTCTCAAGACAATAGAACAAAAACCACACTGCACATACCCAAGGCACACAGAGCTGTGCTCGATAATGCAGTGATAACGCACAAAATAATGATAAGAATAATGTTTCTACTTTTGGCTTTATTTTATCAACCCCATAAGGATGAAAGGCAACGTTAACCTGACAGGATTTGAACTTAGAACGTAAAGAGCCATAACTCCTATGCTGCAAAGTATGGTGTCTGACGCTCTACAAATACTGCCAAACCACCACCTTTATAATGATAATAATAATAATAATTTAGCAGAGGATCATATGGATGCAAAGACCAGTTATCATTATCTATAAAAGGCAGATTGTTGTTGTTGTGTGTGTGCATGTTCCATGTTTATACATTTGCACAATTTCAAACCGATTCGACTCAAAGTCTGTAAGAATGTTGTAAATGGTCTAACTTAGGTCAACGACTATTCATTTCATTCACACTCACCCATAATTACGGAAATAATCGATAAAACTAAATACATGACGCTGTACCCCTCTAATACAATCGGATTTCCTCTCTCTCTACTCCCCTTAAACTTTAAGAGAGAGAGAGAGAAAATGCTTGTTTTTGAGTGTGGAACGGTTAAACATTTATTTACTTCAATGACAAAGAGAACTTATTACATTTCATACGAAACAACAATTATTCAAAAGCAACAGATAAATTTATTCAACAACAAAAAAAATAGCGATAAATCTTTTTTAAAACATCTATCAACGAACGTGGAAGAAAGAAGTATCAGTTCATTTACTATACACAATAATATCCTCTATGTGGTCACTAAACCTGCTAGAAACAGCAGTTAATTCTCCCCCATATCATACCACTCCCTACTGTCTTAAATTTAGAAAACATATCCTCTATGAGGTCACTAAACCTGCTAGAAACAGCAGCTAACTCTCCCCCATATCACCCCCCCCCCCCTACTGTCTTAAATTTAGAAAACACACATTAGACAACCATGCAGAACAACTCCATCGCAGCTCTGTTGTTCGGCTGTCATCGTCTACGTGTGTGTTGCGCAAGTAGTGTGAAACAATAAATTTCAACACTTCTTTGCACAGATATAATATCCATAGGCGAAACTACAATTGTCACTGCTGGCGCAGCTCTTGCTTCGGCAGTCCAGGTCACCCAGTGCCTGGAAGACAAAAAAGTGCTGCCATAAAATGGGTAGTGCAACCTAATTTTGGTAACTTACTGACCCCGAGCAACGCCGGGCTTTAATGCTAGTTAATAGATAAAGCCATAACTGAAAACTGCAAAAGAAAAAATCAGCATGGTTTGGATTGACAAAAAAGAGTTTGACAGTGTTCCCCATACATGGATACTCAACACACTAGCCATGAGTAAAATATCAGCAAAAATAACATTTATCAAACATGCCATGAGTAAATGGCAATTCTGCTGTTACAAAGGATAAAACAATAAAAACAGAGCCTATCCCAATGAACAGAGGCATATTTCAAGGAGACTTTTCTGCCTAGCATTAACACCACTAACTGAAATACTAAACAGAACTGGGTTAGGGTATAAATGCTACATTGGAAAAATTAACCATCTCCTATATATGGATGATCTAAAGCTGTATGCTACAAAGGAAAAACAACTCCAAACACTGCTCCAAACTGTACATGGATTCGCAAAAGAAATACGTACCAAGGCATCTCTGAAGAGTGGGGAAACTAGTGGAAAGCAATAATATCATGTTAGATAAAGAAACAGAAATAATAGAACTAGATCAAACTCAGACATACAAATACTTAGGAATCAACGAACTAGATGAAAGAAAAGATTAGAAAAGAATACTACATAAGAATTAGGTTAATACTCAAAACTAAACTAAATGCAAAGAATAAGGTGATTAGCATCAACACTTTAGCAATTCCAGTAATGAGCTACAGCATTAACATTCTGAATTATACTCTAAAAGATCTAACTGGAATAGATAGAAAAACAAGAAAAATAATGACCGCATTTAGAAAGCACCATCCAAAATCAGACGTAGAAAGGGGCCTTATGCAACTAGAAAACTCTTATAAAACTCTTATAAAATAACTACTGTAGGACTAAAAAAATACCTAATAAAAAACAAAGGAAAGTTAATACAAATAGCCACGAATCAGGAATAAAACAAAAAGCTGTTCCCGGTCTTCAAAAAATTCAAACCAGAAATTGGACTAACAAATTGTAGCAAGCTACTTTCCTATTTGTGCGTGATTTGGCTAAGTCAGGCCAATCGGGAGCCGCGCACGGATATATATTTCCAACTTCCACCTAAACAGAGATTTTCCCGCTTTCTGACATTGCCATATAACAAAACCGTTACATTTATTGATATAACAAAACCATACCTTTCCGGCAACACAAATACACATTATTATTTTTTTTCTGTTATATTGGTGACCTCTGTTGATACAAATATTATTATCATTATTAATCCTCTGCTACAATGGTGACCCGAATGTGGGAATATTTCCGTACGAAATGTTCCTTTAAAAAAAACAACATGCAACCTTTCTTGTTCATATTGTATCGACACACCATTTAAAAACTTTCTTGTTGAAATTGTGCCAACATAGCATGGTGTTGTTTTCCTTCAATAAATTGATGAACCCGCCGTAGGAAACATTCCTTAAAAAAAAAAATTAGCAGTATTTCAAAAAATTACAGCACAAGAAAAATTTTTTTCAAGATGGCTTCCATTAACATCAACAGCGACAACTCTGGTAAATCACTACCATAAACCGCACGGGGAAAATGTTTTCAAAACGACAACTTCCTCAACAATAGCAGTAGCAGCAGCGACAACACCAACGATGTGGCATCGTTATAGTTATACTGCTGTAACCACCACCTCTACGAATAGCAGGATCACAGCTACAATTACGTCACCAACGACAACAGCTCTGTAAAATATTTACCACACAACTACAGCTACACAGCTCTAGTACAACATTTACCACAACTACAGCTACACAGCTCTGGTAAAACATTTACCACAACAACTACAGCTAGCTACACAGCTCTGGTAACATATTTACCACAACAACTACAGCTACACAGCTCTGGTAAAACACTATGAACAGCATCATCATTGACAACAGCTACTGGTAAAACATTTACCACAACTAACAATTAATGCAAAAACAGCAACTTTTAAAACATTTCACAAATTTTTCGCTCATGTCAGACTTCATTTGTTTTCTATTAAGACCCTGGGTGGTCACGTTATAAATAGCAAACAGCTAGTCATTTGACACAGTGGCTTACATAACACTGGCCCTTAGAGCCTCATTCACAATTTTCTTCTTGCATCTATTCTTTCATTCATTTTTTTTCATTGATGTGCTCTTTTTCAGCATTTTCATACCTATGCGAATTCAATTTTTTCTTATGTATCGCCCTTCCGGTCTAAACAAGGGATATTGTAGCAAGCTACTTTCCTTTGGCGCATTGATAGGCTATTCTTACGTGATTTGGCTAAGTCAAGCCAATCGTGAGCCGCGCACGGATATATATTTCCAACTTCCGCCTAAACAGAGATTTTCCCGCTTTCTTTCAATATACTGTCTCTTGCAGCTTCAATGATGGAAAGGTAAACACTATTTTTCTTTTGTTGTTTGACCACTAGCCAATATGTAACGACAACAACATAACTACGGCCTGGCCAACACCTCAGCCAGTCGACCGTACCTTCTAAACTCTTAATTTGTTTATTCCTTTGTTTGGCATTGCCAGCTCACCCTTTGTAATCGGTTTGCAAATAAAATATGTAAAGACATTGTAAAGTCTTGTGATGCTATTACCTCAGCCATAGCCTTTAAATGTGATATGGAAAGATCCTTTCCAGAGTTATTATCACAGCAGAAACAGAACCTGGGACTTACAGCCGAACCTCAATTCAACTAACATTGCCATATAACAAAACCATTACATTTATTGATATAACAAAACCACACCTTTCCTACAACACAAATACACATCATTCAAATCCCGCCGCTGTTAACTTTGCCTTTCATCCTTTCGGGGGCGATAAAATAAAGTACCAGTAATACACTGGGATAATTACTGGCCTTGTGCCAGAAGTAAAACAATTATTATTATTATTGCCGTTGATATTATTATTACATGGCATAATATTATTTTTCTGCTAAACTGGTGACTATTAAATATCTGCTATACTGGTGACCCCTGTTGATACAAATATTATTATCATTACTATAAATCTGATAAAAGATTGTGAGGAAAATGAAAACAAAGAAAAAACAACAGAAACTGTAAAATTTAAATTGAAAACTGACATCCAGAATACCATGTTAAGATGGTAAGAGAAATCCTTAAATGGACAATACTCCAAAAAGCTAATTAGAAAGGAAGTAGTCAAAGAAAACACACAAAACTGGCTCCGAAGCACTGAACTAAAAGCTGAGACAGAATGATATCTAATTGCAGTGCAGGACCAGAGTCTACCCACCAGAAACTACCAGAAGTATATGCAACAAAGCACAATAAGTAACTGTAGAATATGTGGAGATAGGGAAGAAACATTTAACCATATAGTCTTTGGATGTCCAGTTCTAGCCAAAAAAGAATATATCCACAGGCATGATAGATTTGGTACCTTCATACACTGGAAATTATGCCAGTATTATGAAATACCAACAGAAAAAAGATGGTACAAACACACACCCCAAAACGTATCAGAGAATGAGAAAGCAGCCCTTTTCTGGGATATGCCAATACATACAGACAGAGAGATCAAGGCCAACCGACCAGATATTATAGGCAAAGACCACAAAGAAAAGAAATGCCTTGTAATAGATGTATCTATCCCCACCGACAACAATATATCTTCCAAGGAAATAGAGAAACTCTCCAAATATAAGGATCTAGAGATAGAAATAACTCAAATGTGGAAAATGAAAACAATGCCTATAATAATAGGTGCTTTAGGAATGATTTAAAAAAAACAGACAAATACATAGCCCAAACCCCAGGACTAACAAATATATACAGCATACAAAAGATAGCACTACTAGGCACTGCACACATGAGAAGTGGTATGAGCATAAGCCAGAGTCGGTGATAGAAAACGATCAGGTGAAGGTGCTATGGGATTTTAGGATACAGACGGACAAGAAATTAGAACACAATAGGCCTGACCTGGTGGTTTTGGACAAGGAAAAAAGATTGTGCCTGATTGTAGATGTAGCCTACCCATTTGACACGAGAGTGCAAGAAAAGGAGAGGGAGAAAATTAACTGATACCAGGATTTAAAGTGGGAGTTAAAAAGGATTTGGAACTGACGTGAAATCAAGGTCGTCCAGAATGTCATAGGCGCACTAGGTACTATCTCAAAGAGTTTCCAAGGATGGTTAAAGAAGACTAGTCCAGTCCAACCCCACTTTTTGGAACACTTCAAAAGGCATGCTTGCTGGGAACAGCAAGAACACTCCGATACGTCCTGAATATCTGAGGCTGCAGGTAGCAGCTTGATATTCATTTCAATAAACTTTCCAGTTAAATAACATCAATGACTGAGACTCAAAGAACAATAATAATAATAATAATAATAATAATAATAATAATAATAATAATAATAATAATAATAATAATAATTATGCTGCGAAAAGTGAGAGCAGGATACAAGTTGGGAAGGGGAGAGCTTACCATCAATCACCTCCTCTTCATGGACGATCTTAAGCTCTTCGGGAAAAGTGAGGAGTTGGATGTGCTTGTTGACACTGTCCGTATTTTCAGCAGTGATATATGTATGCAGTTTGGTATTGGTAAATGTGGAGTCATTGTGATGAGGAGGGGTAGGTTGAGCAGAAGTAGCGGGATCCAGATACCAACAGGTGAGATGATAAAGGAAATTGACTCTGAGGAAGGATACAAGTATTTGGGCGTTCTGGAGGCTGATGGCATAAAGAACAAAAAAATGAAGGAATTGTTAAGAACTGAATACACTCGGAGAGTAAGGAGCGTATTGAAGTCACATCTGAACAGCAGAAATGCCATAAGCGCAGTAAATTCCCGAGCTGTGTCTATTATTAGGTACAGTGCGGGAATTCTGAGATGGAATGTTGCTGAACAAAAAGAAATGGATAGGAAGACTAGGAAGCTATTGACTATCTACAACATGTTCCACAAGAGGAGTGATGTCGATAGACTCTACCTAAGGAGATCTGAGGGTGGAAGAGGTCTTATCAGCATAGAGGACTGTGTTCAGATGGAGAAAAACAACCTATACAAATACGTGACCTATAGTAAGGAGCCAATGCTCAAAACTGTACTGAAGAAGGGGACAGTAGGCCAGGGGATGTCCAAGGAGGAAATAACATCAAGGAGGAAGAGCAGCCTTAAGGGAAAATCCCTTCATAGTACCTTCTTTGAGAAAACTGAATTTAGAGATCCACAGACATGGAACTGGTTGAGAAGAGGAGACCTCAAAAAGGCTACAGAAGGAATGATAATGGCTGCGCAGGAGCAGGCCCTCAAAACGAAGTGGTTGAAGCACCATATTTACAAGGAGGAGGCTAGCCCACTGTGCAGGATCTGTGGAGAGAGAGAGGAGACTGTGGCTCACATTGTGTCCGAGTGTAAACACCTAGCCCAGACCCACTATAAGGGCTGGAGACACGATGTGATGGGCAGGGTGATCCACTGGCACCTGTGCAAAGTAAACAATTTACCACATTCTGAGAAATGGTATGAGCATAGGCCGGAGGCGGTGATGGAGAACAATCAGGTGAAGGTGCTGTGGGATTTTAGGATACAGACGGACAAAAAACTGGAACACAATAGACCTGACCTGGTGGTTGTGGACAAAGAAAAAAGATCGTGTCTGATTGTGGATGTGGCCTGCCCGTTCGACACGAGAGTGCAAGAGAAGGAGAGGGAGAAAATTAACCGATACCAGGACCTAAAGTGGGAGGTGAAAAGGATTTGGAACTGCCATGAAGTCAAAGTGATCCCGATTGTCATAGGCGCACTGGGGACTATCTCCAAAAGTTTCCAGGGATGGTTAAAGAAAATCGGCCCCTTCACGCTTTTTGGAACGCTTCAAAAGGCATGCTTGCTTGGAACAGCAAGAACCCTCCGATACGTCCTGAATATCTGAGGCTGCAGGTAGTGGCTTGATATTCATTCCAACGGACTTTCCAGTTAACCAACATCAATGACTGAGATTCAAGGAATAACAATAATAATAATAATAATAATAATAATAATAATAATAATAATAATAATAATAATAATAATAACATCTGGAACGAGATTGGTTTATTTAAATTAGATGAACAAAAATTGGCCGGGCAGGCTCGGGTAATAAGAACTAATGGGTGGATAAGCGAGCTGGAACTGGAGGAACTGAGCAGAGAGAATGGCTTGGAGATGGCGGGTGTAGTATGCCAGACAAGCGAGCCGGCGGGAAATGAAGGTGAGGAGGTCCTGAGAACGGAGGAACCACCCGAAGCAGACAATGATCTGAATACTGAGATAAATAATACCTGGAACAGAGATACGGCCACTGAGGAGATGAATGCTGACGGGCTAGGACAAGATTCGGTTGACATCCTAAATTTAGTGGTAGATGAGTTGAACAATGATAGTGGGAGACCTATGAACCTAAGATTTGTAGACAGGAAAAAGTTAAAAGAAACAACAGCTAAGGTAAACAAAGTCATCCCATACCTTGAGGCGAGGAGTCTTCACCAGTGCAACAATATCCTCAAAGCAACAGCAAATACGGTGAGGAAACTACTTGGTATAAAAGCGAGAGGAAACAACAGACAAGAAAGAGCAGAGCCGTGGTGGAAGAAGCGACTGAGTGGGCAAATCGGGGAAATGAGAAATGACATAGGAAAGCTTGAGTCACTACTGAATGGGACACTAAAAAACATAGGCACTAAAAATAGACTGGAAATAAAATACAAAACTAGGAGTAAAAAGCTAAATATTATCATAGAGGAATTGAAGCAACGCATTGTAGCAAAGAGTGCCAAAATCAGGCGATACGAGAACAGAGTCAGTCAGTATAAACAGAACCGCATGTTCGACAACAACCAGAAGATGCTGTTTGGACAGCTTGAGGGGAAAGAAAGAGGCAACGACTTGATCCCTGGGGCGGAACAAGCTAAAACATTCTGGAGAGGAATATGGGAGCAGGATGTTAGACACAATGCCCAGGCAGGGTGGATTGAGACAGTACAGAAGGAGATCGGTGAGCAGGCACAACAACAGACTGATTTGAGTATCACAGTTGAAACTCTTAAGGGGCAAGCCAAAAAACTAACCAACTGGAAATCACCAGGCCCAGATGGTGTGCAGGGGTATTGGATTAAACATTTAACATCCCTCCACCCGAAGCTGACGGCCATGTTCAATGACTGCTTGGTGTCGGGTGAGGCGCCAGAGTGGTTGACAAAAGGTACCACAGTTCTGATAATGAAAGACCGAATCAAGGGTAATGATGTTACCAACTATAGACCTATCACATGTCTGCCCGTAATGTGGAAACTGTTGACGAGCATTGTGTCTGAGGAAATCTACCATCACCTCCACACAAACAACTTGTTACCGGACGAACAGAAAGGATGCCGAAAGAAGTCACGTGGTACAAAGGACCAGTTGCTTATTGATAAGATGGTAATGGGGAATTGCAGGAGGAGACACACTGATCTTGCCATGGGATGGATAGACTACAGAAAGGCATTTGACATGGTGCCTCATTCCTGGATCACCAAAAGCCTGGAGATCTTCAGGGTGGCAGATAACATCAGACAGTTGCTGGGCAGGAGTATGGGGTCCTGGGAGACAGAGTTGACATCAACTGGAGTATCCTTGGAAAGCGTGAAGATCAAGAGAGGTATCTTCCAGGGAGATAGCCTGTCCCCTCTGTTGTTTGTCCTTGCCCTGATGCCCTTGACCATTATGCTGCGAAAAGTGAGAGCAGGATACAAGTTGGGAAGGGGAGAGCTTACCATCAATCACCTCCTCTTCATGGACGATCTTAAGCTCTTCGGGAAAAGTGAGAAGGAGTTGGATGTGCTTGTTGACACTGTCCGTATTTTCAGCAATGATATATGTATGCAGTTTGGTATTGGTAAATGTGGAGTCATTGTGATGAGGAGGGGTAGGTTGAGCAGAAGTAACGGGATCCAGATACCAACAGGTGAGATGATAAAGGAAATTGACTCTGAGGAAGGATACAAGTATTTGGGCGTTCTGGAGGCTGATGGCATAAAGAACAAAAAAATGAAGGAATTGTTAAGAACTGAATACATTCGGAGAGTAAGGAGCGTATTGAAGTCACATCTGAACAGCAGAAATGCCATAAGCGCAGTAAATTCCCGAGCTGTGTCTATTATTAGATACAGTGCGGGAATTCTGAGATGGAATGTTGCTGAACAAAAAGAAATGGATAGGAAGACTAGGAAGCTATTGACTATCTACAACATGTTCCACAAGAGGAGTGATGTCGATAGACTCTACCTAAGGAGATCTGAGGGTGGAAGAGGTCTTATCAGCATAGAGGACTGTGTTCAGATGGAGAAAAACAACCTATACAAATACGTGACCTATAGTAAGGAGCCAATGCTCAGAGCTGTACTGAAGGAGGGGACAGTAGGCCAGGGGATATCCAAGGAGGAAATAACATCAAGGAGGAAGAGCAGCCTTAAGGGAAAATCCCTTCATAGTACCTTCTTTGAGAAAACTGAATTTAGAGATCCACAGACATGGAACTGGTTGAGAAGAGGAGACCTCAAAAAGGCTACAGAAGGAATGCTAATGGCTGCGCAGGAGCAGGCCCTCAAAACGAAGTGGTTGAAGCACCATATCTACAAGGAGGAGGCTAGCCCACTGTGCAGGATCTGTGGAGAGAGAGAGGAGACTGTGGCTCACATTGTGTCCGAGTGTAAACACCTAGCCCAGACCCACTATAAGGGCTGGAGACACGATGTGATGGGCAGGGTGATCCACTGGTACCTGTGCAAAGTAAACAATCTACCACATTCTGAGAAATGGTATGAGCATAGGCCAGAGGCGGTGATGGAGAACAGTCAGGTGAAGGTGCTGTGGAATTTTAGGATACAGACGGACAAAAAACTGGAACACAATAGACCTGACCTGGTGGTTGTGGACAAAGAAAAAAGATCGTGCCTGATTGTGGATGTGGCCTGCCCGTTCGACACGAGAGTGCAAGAGAAGGAGAGGGAGAAAATTAACCGATACCAGGACCTAAAGTGGGAGGTGAAAAGGATTTGGAACTGCCATGAAGTCAAAGTGATCCCGATTGTCATAGGCGCACTGGGGACTATCTCCAAAGGTTTCCAGGGATGGTTAAAGAAAATCGGCCCCTTCACGCTTTTTGGAACGCTTCAAAAGGCATGCTTGCTTGGAACGGCAAGAACCCTCCGATACGTCCTGAATATCTGAGGCTGCAGGTAGTGGCTTGATATTCAATCCAACGGACTTTCCAGTTAACCAACATCAATGACTGAGATTCAAGGAATAACAATAACAATAATAATAATAATAATTGACTCGTAATTATCAGGCCAATGTGATGAGAAACGGAATAAACCCAAAGTGCCGATTCTGCAATGCTGAGGTTGAAACAGTAGATCACTTAGTCTCTGGATGTAAAGTTTTAGCACTAGTAGAATACAAATATAGACATGACAGAGTCGGCCAATATCTACACTGGGTAATATGTCGGCATTACAAAATCAAAGCTGAAGACAAGTGGTACAATCATCACCCTGAGGCTGTAACTGAAGGAGAAAAAGTAACAATTCTCTGGGACTTTCCTGTACATACTGACAGGACCATAAAAGCAAATAGACTACATCATTGTAAAAGATCAACATAACAAGGTCTGTTTATTGATAGATATGAGCATCCCATGTGATCACAATATCGGGGCAAAAGAATTTGACAAGCTACGAAAATATAAAGATCTGCTTATTGAAATTGAGAAAATGTGGCACCTCAAGGCCGTTACAATACCAGTAATTGTGGGAGGACTGGTAATGATCAAAAAAGGAACAGAACAATATTTGCGAATGATTCCTGGTTTACCCTCTCTGCACGGGGTGCAAAAAAATGTTTTGACTGGTACTCCACACGTATTGAGAAGAGCACTTTCTCTGTAAGATTGATATCCCTCCTTGTATTTACTTATGCATATGCATATGTGTATATATGTATACTGTTTTTTTTGTTTTGTTTTTTATTATAATCAATGTGCTGTATTAACTGGCTTACCAATGCACACTGTGAATTTATTTGCCCTAGGTGTCAGGAAGACACTCGGCATATATCTCAGAAACAATAATGAAAGTAAATAAAAATAATAATAATAATAATAATAATGATAATAATGCTTTCTTTATTAACCACAAGGGTTTACATAAAGTAGACATTAAGGACAGTACAGGACAATACAGGACGGTACAAATGGGCATTTCTGCGTGTAAAAAACAAAAACAGAGGATGTAACAAAAAAATAACAATGAAAAATTCCCCAATACGGAAGAGACTTCCGAGGGACATTCGTGGAGAAAGCCCATTAAAAAGCCACAGTGATCCTGACTACCAGGGCAAGTGCCCTCTCCCAGTTTTCCACCTTTAATTTACAGACACATACTCACTCGGGTCATTCTTGCCTCTCTCACCCATCTTTCAAAAAAATGGTGGGAAGAGAGCACTTCCCTCTACCCTGATTTTCCTTTTCAAATGAAATTTGAAAAAGGTAATCAGGGCATCACCGAAGAGGTAAGTGCTCGTCTTCAGCCCTTTCAAACGTGTCCACCATACTATCTTTTTCGCCATGGCCACCAGACAGATAAAAACTGCCTGCCCTTCCCGGCTAAAGGAAGAGGGCGGGGCAATCCTCACGGTGGACTCAGCTGATAGCTGGATCCGTCCTACATGCGACAGCAAGTGTTCGACATAGACCCACAAGTCAGCAATGCTCGGACAATGGACGAGTGCGTGCAGGACGGTTTCGTCGCCCTGCGCGCATCTCGGACATGCCTGGCTGACGGCACCTCCATGCCTGTAGAGTTTATCCCGAACCCGAACTGGCAAAACTCCTCGGTAGCACTGCCAGGACAGGGGTTTCTGGAAGTTGTCCATAGGGCCCGGCCCGAAAGTTCTTCCGAAGAGATTGGCTAGTTGATTTTCGTCGACGCCTAGAGTTTCCCCAAGTACGTCGTCGCTCTTCCCCTCCACTAATCCTCTATAGAACGCCAAGGTGGAGTTTCCACCGATCACATTGCCCGATTGGTCGAGGGCTGTGAGCGCCTGAAGACATTCCAGTCTCCAAGCGCTCCCTCTCGGTCTTCGCTTGACTCAGGACTGCAGCTCCGTCAAGGAGATGAGCTGGGGAAAGACGCATCTAGCAAACGGCGACCACACCTGATCACCGTCGAGGAAGAGGTGGAGATGTCGTAGCCTGAGCGCGTGTCTGCGCATCATCAGCCACGGCATGCCCTGCCCTCCACGTAGCGGGTGTTGACAGCAGATGGACCACCTGACCATCGGAGCGCGTCTTTTCCACAAAAAGCGAAAGAGCAAACGCTCCAGCGCAGTCAGGCGGGGCTTAGGACAAGGTACGACGGTCAGGCGGTAGTAGATGACGGACACGATGTACGCGTTAGCCACCTCCGCTCAACCTTTCAGGGATAGCTTCCTCTCCGCCCATTTCTGGGTGAGAGAAGCCACTCTGCTCGTCACCTCGTCCCAGAATTTGTCCGTCTGGAGGTCCGGACCGAACCAGACCCCTAGCAATTTAACCGGTCCGTCCGTCCAGCGCCCGACGACGCTGTTGGACGGCATGGACCTGCCTCTCCAGGTGCCGAGCTGCAGGCCCACTGACTTTTCCTCGTTGATCATTGCTCCTGTCACCGCTTCGTATTCTCTTAGTGTAGTGCCGATCGCCTCGATGTGTTTGGTGTTCGACACCACTACGGTGACATCGTCCGCATATGCTGACACGGATCTTCCGCATCCTAGTTCGCGCGGGATCCCCCTCAATGTCTCCAGTTTGTGCAGTAATGGCTCGAGAGTCAATACGTACAAGAGGGACGAGAGAGGACATCCTAGGGATGTTGAACGTTCCGAAAGGTGACCGTTCACTCTCACCACAAAGCAGATGTCGCTGTGCATGGCAGCGATCCAGCCTCTGAAGACGGGCCAAAAGCCAGCCGCCCTCAGGACTGCCGCTAGGTAACGATGGTCGACCCTATCGAAAGCTTTCAACTGATCTAAATTGATGACGGACCCACCCATGCCAGCTTCCCTAGCTACCCTCTCTACGATGTATCGCATGAGGTGGAGGTTGTCGTGGATGGATCTGTCGGGAATGGCGCATGTCTGCGCCTCTCCCACCAGACCACCAACGACAAACGCCAACCTCTTTGCTAGCACCTTGGTCAAAATCTTGAACTCTGTGTTTAGCAGAGTTATGGGCCTGGAATTATCTGTTATCCCCCTTGTTCGGATCCTTTCTCAGCAGCGCCATCGCTCCTCCGCTCACAGAGCTGGGAATTCTCCCGTTCTGTTGCCAGTTGCAGTAGACGTCCGCCAAGAGGCCTCCGAACAAGTCTGGCATATGTACGTAAAGTTCATAGGGCAGACCATCCAAACCAGGCGATTTACCCCTTGTGCAGCCAGTCATTGCCTCCCGTATTTCAGCGGTTGTTATCGGCTTTTCGCAACACTCCGCCTCAGTGGCCGAAAGCCGCGGCAGTCCGTTGAGGTAGACACTAAAGTCCATCCCTAGATCCGGCTCGCCGCTGCCCTCGAACAGCTGAGCGAAGTGTCGCTGAAAAGCTTCACACATTTGCCCGGGATCGAGTAGCATGCGCCCTTCGTGGTCCACCAAAGATCGGATCGTAGCTTTGTTGCCACGACGCGCCTCCGCCACTCGGGCCCATTGAACGGCTTTCGTCCCCTCGTGTCTGAGAGCACGCACCCTAGCTATGACCACGCAGCCTTCGTGCTTTGCATTGAAGAATTGGTCAAGGGCCAATTTCGCCACAAGTACGTTGGTCGCGATCCTTTTGCTAAGCGCCTCGTCTAATTTTCTAACTAGTTCTCCCTCTGCTCTATTTTTCTCTAGAGCTAAAGCCTTACTAAACCTAATCGACTCTATTCTAATTGCTCTTTTCAGAGCAAACCACCACTTGTTGTTGACGATGGCTCCCGTCAACGCCCGCTTAACTAGTTCGCTAATCCGGTCTCTGTAGGCCTTGCGCGCTGGTAAGGACGCGTTTAGCTTCCAGTAGCCGGGTCCTCGTCTATGAAGCCTATCTAACTCAAGCACACAGATCACGAATTTGTGGTCCGTGTAGCTGACTATCTTGAATTGTGGACAGCCTATGCTAGACCTATCTATTTCCCTACAAAATACTCTATCTAGATATGATCTGGATGACCCGATGCGGTTTGTCCAAGTCCACATTGACACATTCGGGAAATCCAATCGGTACTTGTCAGACAGTTCAAAACGCCTGAGCAGGTTGGTGAGGCTCTTGCACCCTCCTCCCCTATCGGCTAATCCCACAGAGTCCCAGCGTGCATCTAAGATCCCGTTCCAGTCGCCCACTAACACTAAAGAGCAGGACGTTCCAAGAAAGGTCTCCAGACGCCGGAAGAAATTAGGCCGCCCTGCTCCTGTTGGGGCATAGACGGCCACTAGCCTGAAAGCTTGCCCGTCTCCGCTGGTCACGTCTAGCACCACCAACTTACCTTCTGGGTCCAGGAAGATGGCCCGTATGGCGAGATCCAAACCTCTCCGAAAAAGCACAGCAACTCCTTCCCCCGATCCAGGACGGCTGGGAGATGCGTACACATCGTAGCCGCCGAAGATCGATGCGAAGGCCCGTGCTTCGGAGATTCTGGTCTCGCTGATGGCCACTACATCTATGTTTAGTGACCTGAGGTCGTTGAGCAGGTGGCCCTGCTTCCATGACGACCCCAAGCCATGCGCATTTATGCTGCGATTCTAAGTGAGGTCATGTTGAAATGGAGTGGAAAAGATGGGAAAGACCACTTACCTTACTTCTCGTAGAGGAAGGATGGTTTCTCCATCCTGTTCACTGCTTGTGGCCTCCTCAGGAAGGATGTCCTTATAAATCCTCCTGGGGAGTGCTTGTCGAAAGTCTCCGATGTCTTTGGGGAATTTTTGTTTTAGTGCCGTTTACGTTTTCTGTGTGATGCGAGTGATTTGTATGTGTGGAGGTGGTGTGAATTTTTGGGGTGTTATGTAGTCTTTTTCTATGATGCTGGTGTTGTGTTGGATGTAGTGTAATAATTGGTTGTTGTTCAAATTTAATGCTGTGTAGTGTGTATCGTTTTGGTTGTTTTGTTTTGTTTGCGTTTGTTGTGGGTTTGTTTCTGTTTCGCTTTTTGGTGACTTTTGTGGTGTTGGTGATGGTGGTGTTGGGGTTAATGATGGTGATGGTATTGGTGTTTGTGGTAATGGGGTTGGTGATGCTGGTGTGGATGGTGGCCTAGCTTTCCTAACTTTTTTGTTTGATAGTTTATTTGTTTCCCTCTGTATTTTGTTTTTGGAGGGGGAAGGAAGAGGATTTTTTATTTTTTGGCTTCTTTTTCTTTTTTATTTTTTCCTGATACCGTTTCCCACTCCTCGTCGTCACAATCTGACTCCAGTTGCGATAGGTCGGGGAGTGGAAAATCCTCCACAGGCGTTGGTTTTGGTTGTGGCGTGATGGATGGTGTAGGCGCTGGTGCTAGTTCTGGCGTGTTGGGTGGTGGTGGTTTTGCTACTGTTGCTGCTACAGTTGCTTCTGTTGTTGCTGCCATTTCTGCTGCTGGTGGTGTTGATGGTTGAGTCACTGTGGTGGGTAAGAGAGGTGGCCTCAACTTTTTAGCCTGAGGGCAGAAAGCCCTTAGGTGGGTTCCTTCACCACAAACGACACACCTAGACCTTCTGCCCTCGATGATTACGGTGAGGTGGCTGCCGTCAGTGAGGTCTATTGCCTCTGGGATCTCCTCAATGCTTTTTTGGTCCGCTTGGATCAGGAGCTCCATCCCAGATCCGGACCAGTTCTCCTGCTTTTCCTTTGCTATTTCGATTATCTTGGTGTTGGCCTCGATGCCGGCGAGGACGGCAGCCATTAGCCAGGGAATTTCGATGGCCGGTGGAACATGGGTCACCCTGATCTTCACGAGTCTCTGGTCACAATAGCTTGGGACGAGTGTGAAGTCGTCGCTTCTTAATAGGGCCATGGAGTGCTCTCTGGTCTCCTGTGGTGTTCCAAAGAACACGTCCACGGTTCCATATTTCTTCCCACGTCTTATGTGGGTTTTTTTCGCCCACACATGTCCCAAAGCTTTTTGGATTTGGGCCTCGAATGCCCGTTCAGTCGGCGCGATTTTATGTTAATCGTCCGATAAGACACGGTGCATAGGCGCCGATGCTCCATTTTATTAGGTGAAGGGTGAGGCTGACCCTGTACCCATCTTTCTTTACCATTCTCTTGGCTTCATCTAATTCCTCCTGAGTTACCTGGATTGCTTCGCATTTTTTGGCTGCTTTGGCAAACGACACGGTGTTGATGTTTTTGTTGTTATTCTCATTGTTGTTGTTGCTGTTGTTGTTATTGTTGTTATTGTTATTTTTAGTTTTAGTTGTGGTGGTGGTGGCATCAGTGGTGTTCGGTGTGGAAAAGTCGATTCTGGGTGAATCCATTTCGATGTCACGAGATAATTTATTTTTTTCTTTTGTTTCTGTTGTCGCTGTGGTGGTGGTGGGGGTGGCGGCTTCAACACCTGCAGTCATTGGTAAAGGCGGGAAATGAATGTCTGCATGGGACAAATTTAAATTATTGCTACTGCTTATATTTTTAGTGTTGGCAAACGTAGTAATATTTACAATGGTGGTGTCGGTGTGAGGTGTTAGATTGTGAGCAAGGTGTGGCTGTGAGTCGTCCATGATATTTCAAAGAAATTTTTTGTTTGATAATTATAAAAGTTTAAATTTTGGGCTCAAGGCCCCAATCTTTTTGAGTGTCATTTTCCGAAAGCAAATTTTGTGACCTTATAAACAGTTAACAACAAAAATTTTCCATAAATGGCAATTTTAAACAAACGAAAACAACAAACCTTTGCGGAGCTCACGATAATACGATTTCCTACGTAGGTCGCCAATAATAATAATAATAATAATAATAATAATAATAATAATAATAATAATAAATAATAATTATTTCTACTATAGGCACAAGGCTTGCAATGTGCAGGGAGGGGAAAGTCGATTAAACTATTACTTGTACTTTGTTATTTCAACCTCTTAAAGATGAAAGGCAAAGCTAATCTTGGCGGAATTTGAATTCAGAACGTAAGTTATGTAAATTAGTAATGTTATTAGTACTACAAGTAGTGTATTCTTATATATCACTCATTATCATCATATTTACTACATTAATTAATTTATTATTGTCACCACTGTTTTGTTGTTGTTATCATCATCATCATTAACTTTGTTGTTGGATCTCTGAAGACGTAGGTGAATATCGCATCATAAGTTTTGTTGATTTCCAAGTATTTACAATGTATTCATTGTTACATTTTAGTACAAATTTTAGATAGGACACCACACATTGCCTTGTAAAAAGGAGACTCTAAAATATTTGAACTTGGTCTTTTTTAAATTTTTTTTCTGTAAAACATGGACAGTGTACGATCCCCAACGTTAAGTCAGCTGTCACGTGACAGCGGCTCAAACGTCTAGCGGAGTGACACCGCACCCACTACCATTTATGGTAGTATTGCCAAAAACAACCACGACCGCAGCACCAACAACGAAATCCCAACCTAAATGTCCCGGCCGGAGTAATGGCGGCAACACAAAGGAGAACTTTAATTTTTAGATGCATCTCAAAACAAACCCGCAAAGCAGAATCAGAAGTGAAGGCTGCACTGAAATGCACCAGAGAAGACATTGAGTACATAGCAAGGGGCAGAGAGCTCGACACCATCTCAGTGTTATTCAAAACCGAAGCCTTGCTATCAAACTTGGGCTGCATTGTAATGTACCCGGCCCACATGGGCAAAAAAGCTGTAAAGGTCCGCATTCCCAGAGTGCCGCCAGGATTAGATTTATGGTGACTCCTGGGATGCATGATTGCGGAAAGTACCCACGGTACTCACATAGACATCACAAAAACAGCAAGAGAAGACTAGTTCGGGGTGGATTTGGAGATTATTCTCTAAATCAAGCAGGATCAGCTCAAGAACATCCCGGATCATGTCCGACTGCAGGACGGGTCTGCAATACAAGTGGTCACTGATATAAAACAGGAGAGAGGGAGTGGTCCGGCGTGCTGGTGTTGAGGGGTTCCACCATGTAGATTATCCAACAGTCAATTGTATAAATAACCCACCTTTACTACAATCTCTCTCTCTCTCTCTCTCTCTCTCTCTCTCTCTCTCTCTCTCTCTCTCTCTCTCTCTCTCTCTCTCTCTCTCTCTTTCTTTCTCTCTCTCTCTTAAGGAACCAGCGATAGAGAGACGCAAAGTAAGTACGAATGCCTCCGGCTACAAGCTATTTGGACTTACCTTGCGTCTCTCTATCGCTGGTTCCGCCGTCCACGTGGGATACTTTCCACTCGCGTCTGTTTTCACACGTCCGTCACCTTGCCGGGCCTGTAGCTAAGAGAGGGCTGTTCACGGCCTGATCCCTCAAGTCTCCCCCATCCTCCTGCTTCCGGTCAGGCGTCCCCAACTTCCGGCAATCCCCCTCCCACGGCAGCTCTACACCCCCCTCTATCTCGCGGCAGTCCCCCCCCCCCCTGATCTCAAAGATCAATCCCCCCATCACACTGCTCCATCTCAAAATCCGCCATCCACCTTGGTTGGCGGCGGCCTGGTTGCGATCTCCACACTGTTGGGGCGGCACTTTCGTTTTCTTCTTCCTCGGAGTCCGTCACCACAACGACTCATGTGCAATGCGCGTTCGGGGGCTTGACCCATACCTCTTCGCCCACTTGTACGAATGTGCTCACTCTCTCCACCGGTTGCTGTGGTACCGTGCATGGGTGTCGCCATTCATATCTATATATTGCCCTGTGCGGCACCAACTCCTCGGTCTGTCCCACCCGAGAAGACATGTTGTACCAGAACACTGTCACCATTGACGAAATGTGCCCCCTTTCCGCCATGGCCTTGATCGTGCGATGGTCTCTCTCCGTGATCCCATTTCCGCTCGGCCTGTATGCCGCTCTGTTAGAAGCGGTTCACCTTCCACTTGTCAAGTATTTCCCTCAGCGCATCCGAGCGAAACGCCGTGCTGTTGTCCATCAGCAGTTCATCCACAAGGCTCCGCTCCAAGAATATCTCTCTCAGCATCCGCACGATTTCCTCCGCAATCTCTGTCTTCATTTCCCTCCATGCCGCCATCCGTCTCGGCCCACAATCAACCATCGAAAGATACGTTCCTTGTCGGTAGTGTGTCGCGTCCACCGCTAATCGCTTCCAGTTGTGCTCCACCGGGATGCTTCCTGTCTCGTGCACACTCGAGGCAGGGTCGATAGACTGGCATCTGTTGCAACTCCGACCACTCTCTGGACACTCTGTCTGCTAACATCAGATTCGATTCTTCTGGCTAGGAATAGGGTCCTATCCACTCCTATGTGGTGCATGGCGTGCAGTCCCCTCAACTCCGAATCACTCAGCCGACATACTACCGCTATCCCCTTCTCTGCGTCCCTTGGCGTTTTCAGCCAGGCTTTCTTCACCCTGGTTAATAAGTCTGCCCTGTTTTTCTCTGAGGATAGAAAAACTACACTCAACTCCAGGCCGAACTCGGTGGACAGCTCTCCCAGAGTTCCTAGGTGGCGCTTTATCAACATTTCTGCTGCCCCTCTCGTTCGCACCATCCTCTTACTGGTAAGCACTGATCTCACCCATCCAAGTACAATGGCCGAGTCAGTGCGAATTTTTATGGAGCGCAGCCCCCATCTCAGGGCGAGATTCACTCCTCTCAGCACAGCATCCAGTTCGGCCACGTTGATGTGGTGGTAGTCCTCCTTCTTCCTGAGCCAGGCTGCATCCTCGACCTCGACGCCCCCTATCTCCAGAGTAACCCCTATTGCTATGCTGCTGGCATCACACCATATGATCCCGCTCTCCGATTTGGGGACGTACCAGCGTCCTCTCACTGGGTCATCCGCCTTTACCCTCTCCACGATTCCCTGCATCATGTCCACTGTCCTCTCTCCAATCCTGTCACCCCAGCTCACTCCGCCTTCCTGTCTCTTGACATAGCTGCATGCCGTCCGGAGCCACCCTGCGATCGGATAGTGGCCCACCAATTTACCACACATTGAGAAGAGTTGCCGTCTATTCATATCGGGGCCCAGTTTAGGGACTTCGTTACCCCTCCGAAACACCAGTGTGCCCGTCTTATCCCTTTACAGCCTGAGTCCTAGCGCCGCTCTTCCCATCGCCTCCGGCGGTTTCGCGGTCAACCCGAACCTTCCCAAATGGCCTGAGACCGCTGCTGCTGACACCACCATCTCGTCCACCAAGATGTCGTCGATGTAGGAGTTGGTGGCCCTCTTAACCTTGTCTGCTTTCCCCAGAATGGCCTTAAGGACCGTCACCATGATTTTTGGCGCAGAGTTCAACCCGAAGCCAAGCCTGGTCAGGCAGTATGTCTGGCCCTTATACCTGTCCAGCTGATATTCCACAGCTTCTCATCCACATGTAACTGCAGATATGCCGACTTTAAGTCGACAATCGTGGAGGCCTCCGTCATTCATCGCCACTCTCGCAAAGTTTCCCCGCAAACATTCGTGACCTCAGCGCCTGTGTGGCATGACACATGTTCGTTCAGTTCACGAAAGTCCAGCACCATTAGCGGCAACACTCCACACTTCACCTCCTCCTTCCAAGGAAGCAGTACACCCTCCTCGGTCCATCTCTGTACCTCTCCCTCAAACTAGCTTCTGGCATTTCCTTTCAGGGTATGCTGATAGCAGCCCACTCTAATCTTCAGCGTTGGTGGATCTCCTTTCCAGTACCACTCAACTACGTACCGCTGCCCATCGAACACCGCCCTGAAATCCTTGTCCTGTATGGTATTTTCTTCGTGATCTCCCTGTTTTTCGTGGATTCTCCCAGCACACTCACAGCATATGATGTCCTCTCGCTACCAAACGTCACCCCGACTTCACTCACTGTAACACCTCCAAGGCAGCCAATCGCATCAATGCCCATTACTACATCGATTCCGTCAACCACCTGGTCAATCACGATCGCCCAAAGCCTAATTTTTCTTCCCCGTACCACCATCGACACTTTGTCGGTACCTCTGCATCTAATCTCCCTACCGTCGACTGCCCTTATACTGCTCATCCCGCTCCACTTTTTAACCACCTCCGTGGTCACTTGTGTTGTCGTGCAACCCATGTCCACGAGTGCTCGCGATGCCCACTCCCCCACACACACACCAGAACTTCCACTACGGACAGCGACTGCAAAGGGGCCTCTACTCGCTTCCAGGGGTGGCTACCGGCGCAGTAGTCCTCCTTAGACCATTTCCCTGGTTGCAATTATAAGCGATGTAGCCTGGTCGCTTGCAGCGATAGCAGACTATGGTTGGCTTCGGCTCTCTGCAGTCCCTTGCCATGTGCGGGCCCTGGCACCTGAAGCACCGGCCTCCGAATGCACGCGGACCACTATTCACAGCGGCTGGTCTCCTTTCGTCATACGTCGGTTGCTGTCGAATGCCATGGGCTTCCATTGCTGCCAGCGCTGCAACACTCCACCTCGTGCCCTGTGTTATTTCGTGGGCCTGTGCGATGAGCTCGCTCATGCTCATCTCCCTGTTGCTGAGCAGCTGTTGGAGCTTCATGGAGATTTCGTCGGGGAACCCGTTCATAAAAGCCAACCGCACAGCGCATTCGCGTTCTACCGCGAATCTGGCCAACGTAGCAACAACTCTGTCGTGAACACGTCCACGTGCTCTCCCTGCCATCTCGCTCTGCCTAGCTTGGCAAAAGCAGCGTACGGCCCCCTCGGTGAACGCTTCCTTAAGTCGCTGCCCTATCCTCTCTGCGTTCAGTTGGGCTCTCGTCTATCTCGAGGTACAGTGCTAGGGCATCCCCGTCGAGATATAGACCGATCAAACCAGCAACATTGTCAATGCCTTGCAGCGAGGCAACCATTGTAACCTTTCTCAAACAGGCCACAACATCTCCTTCGCCGTTAAAAGCCTTAATCGTCTCGCTATTCAATCTCAGTTTCGCCGCCATCTCCCCTGCCAGATCGGGAAAAAGTCAACACTTTTTGTTTTCTCATTGTTTTTGTATAAGAAAAAAAATTTTCTTCCACCGTTTTTGGTACATTTCAAAATTCTTTCCTCAATTTCAACTTCTTTTCTCCAATGTTATAATATCTCACTGTTCTATTTTGTACTTTTATTGAATTTACTATTTTAAATGTTTACACATACACAACATCCATCTTAACATCTCACACACATGTCCACACAAACACAGATTTTATATCTCTTTTACCTCACTCCCAACCTCCTATTCCCGTATGGTCCACACAGTCTTCTTACCTGCTCATCTCATGCTAGATTAAACATTGGTTGTCAGTTTTTAAAAATGTCACCAGATTTAAATCTAAATTATTTTAAGGTCATGTGCTGAGTGACCAGGAGACCTGCATGGTTAAAAGATTTCATAACATCCTATCATCCTTCATTCTCCCGTTCCCCAACACACCCTCCTCATTCTATAAGAGCTAACTTGTGTCTCCTATATCTCTCCTCCTTCCTCTATCATCGGATTCAATCGAAAATAACCATATTCATCCCCTTATTCACCCCATTCCCGTAACAGTTAGCTTGCCTCCAACGCCAGCTGCCCCAACTAAGTCCCACTGCCAGAGTTAATGTTGTTCACTCCGTTCCTCCCCTCTATCATTAACCTACCCCCACCGTCTCGTCTTCTAACGCTGACCCCTCTGATGCTGCCAATTCACAACCAAACTATGCTCTCTGCTCCTGTACCAGTCGATATCTAAAGACAATCGAATGTCATTCATGTAGCCTAAGCTATCACAAGAGCTGCATTTGGCATTACTAAGGTTCAAGCCGAAAGTTATACAAACTGGATGTGTAACCAATGCTACTTCAGCTCCGCTTGCTTTGCAGGCCAGAACCTTGCTCTGACGTCCAGATCCCTGTTGAGGATTTTGCTGCTGCACTCTGGCACTTGTCTAAGTTGAAATTCATCAACCGGATCCCAAAGGGAGCTCGGACCAGTTTCGCCCATGCTCTCTCC
Source organism: Eledone cirrhosa (assembly GCA_964016885.1). NCBI lineage: Eukaryota > Metazoa > Mollusca > Cephalopoda > Octopoda > Eledonidae > Eledone > Eledone cirrhosa. The sequence goes on from OZ024743.1 coordinate 184,482,102, forward strand.
AAATTGTTGAAGAACATCTGCCTATCCAACACCTCAGAATGGCAGAAACTGTTCTTATTTCCCTCTAGTTTCTCTCCACGTGTCTAACGCGTAAACCGGATCCCTCACATCTCTAAAACGGCTGTTCAAGCTATTTGAGTCCACCCCAACTACTGCTCATCTCAGATCAGTGATCAACTCAGTCACAAACAATGGACGATCACCGAACTTAAAGAAAGCCGTCAATGCCAAATTCAACGACATTATAAGGTCTGTTCGCCTTTTCTCTCTGCTCCCCCCTCGCTCAAAGCTCTACTGATTCACTCAATCGACTGAAGGAGAAACATCCTCCAGCCCAAGGGATGACCACTTACACTGGCCCGACCCACCAGGTTATTTACAATCTGTCACACCCCAGTTGACATCAAGAAGGTGATTGTATCTTTTCCTGCGACTTCTGGCGCATAGAATGATGGTCTACGACCTCAGCACTTCATGGATGATATCTCTTTGTCGGTTAAAGATGCCGGCCATGAGCTCTTGAAGATCCTAACCCAATTTGTTAACATGTTCTTGTCCGAGAGTGTCCTCTCTTACATTCAGACCCTGTTATTTGGGGCTAAACTGTTTCGCCTCACAAAGTCCAATGGTCGCCTCCACCCCATGGCAGCTGGGTGTACTCTGCGATGGCTCACTCCAAAAATGTGTCTGTCCTCAATATCAAACAGCCTGTCCACCGAATTTTCCCCTATTCAGCTAGGGGTGGGTACCATACTGGGTTGTGCGGCTGCCGCTCACATCACCAGAGCATTTACCAACTTGCCTTCTGAAACGCCCAAGATTATCCTCAAACTGGATTTCAGGAACGCCTTCAATTCCATCAGTTGGGATATAATCTTCCATTCAGTAAACGAGAGCGCCCCGCAGCTATACCACTTTTCTTAGCAAGCCTATCGGGGCCCTTCTACCACGTCTTCGGTGACCATTTCATGCTATTTGTCTTAGGTGTCCAACAGGGTGACCCGCTCGGACCTGCTCTTTTCGCTGGGTATTGATGACGTCACCAAGATGGGAGTTGACATGGATTTGAGTGTCTAGTATCTGGATGGGGGGGGGGTCCTCCAGATAAGACCATTGCAGCCGCGTAGTCAATATTTGAGGAATTGGGACGTAAGGGCCTTCATGTTCCAAATGTGAGCTCTGCCTCCTCAACCACCCAGCTTCACATCAGTAGACAGTAAAACTGTTTACAGAGAACTTCCCTTCTATCGCGGTTTCTCCCTCATCAGCGTGGTGCATTCTTGGAGCCCCAATTACTGACCAAGCCTTCGAGTCCATCTTTCAATCTAAGTAGGCTAACGACAAGGCTACTGAAATTCACCAAGGTTTTTTTTTATACTTAGGAATTACTCGTCGATTCCTAAATTGTTGTATTTCCTCAGAGTTAGTCTTTTACAGATTCTTGCCGTCTTACCAATGCTTTGACGACTTAATCTTAAGTGAACTCAAGGGTTTGGTCAATGTCAGACTCTTTCCAGAGTCCCGTGACCAGGCTGCTTTGCCCAAACGGTTTGGAGGTCTCTGTCTCTACCTTGCTTTCTTTCTTCCATCCACCCTTGCACCCCTTTAGTGAGTAACAACCTCTCCTTTCCAACATGGACTAGTTCCACCAGGGAGTTGGGTGAAGCTTTACTACAGTAGAGAGAGCTGGGTTTGTCAGTTCCTAATACTAACTAGGATAGAAGGAAGCAGAGAATATGGGACAATTTGCGTTCGACCGATACCTTCAACTCTCTCTTGAATCAATCTGATCAATTTTCAAAGTTCCACTTACTTTCTGCAAGCGCAAAATTATCGGGAGACTGGGTTGATGCCGTACCTGTTGCCAACATTGGTGGTTTTCTCAATCTGGACGAACTCCGCATCACCATTGCACTCCGAGTGGGAGCCGCAGAAAGCCATCGAGGTAGGCTTTCCGCGGCTCTCAGCGAGGGAGGAGGAATATTGCAAAAAACCGATAGCAGTCGAGGAAATATGGGATAGCTGTGGTTTGGAATTAATATAGTTAAACACCATAGATATTTTATCTTGAGAAGTTTGTGGCTGTTTGTCTTTTTCTTTTGCCGCACCCTGTATACATGTTTAACACGCATCGCTTGGCAGCTATTACCACCTTTTATGCCGTACCTTCAACTTTTGTTCATAAGTTATATCAACCAGAAACCTGACGTCAGAAACGTTTTCAATGAACGATGGATCCAACTATCATTATTCAATGGTGAAAACAATAAACTTGTCTTTTTTAAAAGTACAAATCCATAGTCACTATATATATGAAGAAAAGCTACTTGTACATTCCCATCCACCCTATCTAGTTATGAAAGACAAATAAACAACCAAAATTGTTACAAATGCTAGGCATCAGTCTTTGTTGTTTAACTACTATGGCAGCCCTAATAAAGCAGAATTATGATAAATGACATTCCATTTTGTTTGTTTGTTTGTTGGTTGTTTTTTTCATAAATGTATTCAAAGCCAGAACCCCATCCAGCCTATCCTTTTTGAGACACGGAGATGTAATTTGAGGGAGATCTGGCTACAATACGTTACTACATCGAATGACTACATAGAGGATCTCTCGTGGTGAGTTCTAAGTACCTGGAAGCCAGAACCACATTATTCAGCCTGTCCCATTTTAAAAGTGTAATTTGAGGGAGATTTGGTTACTGTTTCTAACAGACTGAGTGACCACATACAGTCTTTCTTGCTGGCTGGATAATCTCTGAGGATATGTTATGGTGACCCCAAAATATATAACATCGTTAAAAACCGCATCAGAAAGACTAAAATATTTGTTTGGAACCAGAAAAAAAACTCCAACCCCGATCAGTTGCATATACACAACACAAGTAACGCCCACATTTGAGTACTATTCATGTGTTTAACCAGAAAGTGTGTCGGCGTCTGTTGGTAACAGTTATTAAAATCCTCCGTTAAACATATTTTGCAACAGCAATATTAGGACCACGTATGGGAGGGATCAAACAAGGCCATTGGTCCAACCGTGAAAAAATTAGCTCCTTAAAGCCGAACTCTAATAAGGTCATTGTCGACAACAGTAAACAATTGGAAAGGTAGGTAGAGCATTGCTTAGAAGTGTTGTCCACAGAGAATACAGTATATGAGAAAAGTCTCGCCTGTACTACCAGTACTTCTGGAGCTTGATACTTAACCAAAAGCAGAACTAGGAAAAAAAACACCAACACTCTCGCCAGAGGTAAAGCTCCAGGAAATTATGCCATCCTGCTTGAAATCACCAAAGATGGAAAAAAAATCATCACTTCTGCCACATCTCATGAAAGATGCAAAGGTTATCACCCAGTTCAATAATATGTATAACTGACTAAAACACATACGTGGAATATCCCTACTTGTTGGTAATGTCTCTAGATTACAGATAAGAAGCAGTGTAGCTTTCAATCAGACCGATTAATCACTAATATTTTCTGAGACAACTCCAAGAAAAATAGAGAGCAACATCAACCACTGTAGCTTAGTTTTGTTGATATAATAAATGCTTCTATATCGATATAATAGATTTCCCTTCCCCACAAAACTTCTGACCTTGAGCCTAGATTAGAACCCATTTTGGCAGTATCGGTAGAAGGTCAGACGCCATGCTTTTTAGCACAGTTACGTCCCTATACGGACTGAGTTCAAATCCCGCCGAGGTTAACTTTGCCTTTCATCCTTACGGGGTCGATAAAATATAGTACCAGTAATGTACTGGGTAATTGCTGGCCTTGTGCCAAAAGTAGAAACAATTATTATTACGAGTTCAGATATCGGCGTTTCTAAGGGCATTTTTATACCTGGCGGAGCCCATCCCCTCTCCAGGCCTGGGTACAGCAGATATCTTCCATGAAAGGATAGAAAGTGAGAGAAAGGAAGTGAGAAAGGTATATAGAGAAAGAATCGATTCTAGTAATACACTGGTACTTTTTTTATCGACCGCGAATGAATGAAAGGCGATGTTGACCTCACTAAGATTAATATAACGCACAAGATACTCTTTTTAACCATAAAGGTAATTTATTATTACTCTAAAAATGTTATAACCTATTTTCTAATAAATCTAATTAACAATTATCCTGGTGTAGCGACATAGACAGTCACACAATTTCGCTAGCTAGCCTTGCTGAGATCGACACTAGTTGAGAAAATTTCCCAAAATAGGTTAGTTAAATATTATTACATTTGCACACATGACACTACAACTCTACATGCTTTTTACAAATAAAACATTAAAATTAGCGGTGTCTTGTTCATTTGTTTATGCTTATCCATGTGACATGGGAAAAATCATCTTCCTCATGGTAATGTCACTGCACACCACAAGCCTGTACAACTTCTTGTTTCCTTGAATATGGCATAGCTTCTCTCAACTCACCAGTATTTGACCAACAAGCTACCCACTCATCAACTTCGCACTTCACCTCTACCACCACAAATTAACAAATCAACCAAGCTACCAACTCCTCAAAACTCATACCAACTACTGCTAAACAGGTAATTAATTTTACTCATCAGGGACGGATTATTAAAATGGACAACACATGAGTACATCACTGTGTGATGCAATTTGAAGGAGATCTGGCAACTATTTCTAGCAGGTTGAACTACCACCGCAGATAAATAATACGTAATTACACACGTATATATTCATTTATTCATAGTTGTATAAAAAGAAATATAATATATTGCTTACAGAACGAAAGCACAAACAAATATAAAATAAAGGAAAGGGGAAGGAAAAACAAAAAAGAAAGAAAACAAAACAAATACATAAGCAGGTAGCACACACATCCATGGACACATAGGAAATTTTACTTACTGTGTAATTTTTGTTAAATCATCCATTGGTCTTAAACATATTTTTTGGTGTCACTAATAAAGATGTGAAAACGTATGTGTAGCTGTTAATACAATACACGTTACTCCAATATATCCAGTGCATGCATCTCTGGGTTAACCATTAAGCAAAATAAGTGCATGCTTAGGGCCCCAAATAAACAGGGTCCTCAAAATAACCAAAAGGTTTCCATTTTTTGTAAGTCCTTCTTTTTAACGGGGGAGCCTCCAAGCTTAGGACCTCGCCAAGTTTCAATCCAACACTAAGTGTATGAGTATGTTTCTGCCTGGTTGATTTAGCATGGGAATTTAGACATTTAAATGTCACTAACAAAAGTAAGTGTGAAAGCATGTGCGTGGCTATAATAATTACGTATTTTTGCCTGGTGTCACTAACGTGAGGAAGTGTGAGTGTAGCTTATGTTTACATTTTTGGGATAGTTTTTATTTGTCTTTTTTCTTTCTTTCTTTTTTTTTTTACTTTTACTCCATACTTATGATCAATGGTTTGTTATATACATCATGGTCTTACCTGATAAGGCTGAGATGTATCTTACTAACAACATAGAAGAAATACTTTTATTCACTGTTGTATAAAAAGGGATATAATTATTGTGTCTACTTGTACTGCCAATCCACCGAGATATAATAATACAATGCTTACAGAACGAAAGCACAGACAAATATAATATAAAGGAAAGGGAAAGGGAAAACAAAAACGAAAAGAAAGAGATAAGAAATAAAAACACATATGGGACAACATACAACAAAAAGCGAGCGAAAGGGATAGACAACCGAGCTGCTACCAGAGTAAAAGATAACATTATCGCGAGGAGCACTGGGAAACCTCTAATTATTTTTGAGGCAAGCCATCACGCTTGCAACGTTACTTCGGGTGAAGGCGAGGCTGATGCACTGGAACAACCAAGCGCCCTCACGAGCTTCACTAGTTATCTATTTTAGGCGAGCCGCCAGTGAAGATAGGAATCTCGCAGTCAGTAGCCCGACTCCCCCAAACGTCTCGAACGCCACAGGCTGGAAGAAGGTAGTTAACCGACAGATCTTGGTATTTCAAAATGTTGTTCCGTTCGGCTATGAAGCTGTAGCTTTCGCCCTATATGCTGTATAGGACTTTTCCCCATCGGAAAATGGATGGGGGAGAGAAGGGACTTTTCATCCCATTTTGCGGCATGTTCGGAGTCAAGATTAGTTGATAGCACATAAAAAAAAAAAAACGAGGGAAAAAATAATAAAGACAACTCCGGGAGAGGGAGCTAAAAAGTCAGAGGGTCCCCACTCCCTTTTTTTTTCCTGGGAAAAGGTCCTTTACAACATGCTTGGAGGTAAGTTTAATTGATAGTACATGGGAAAAACGAAGAAAAATAATTATTTATTTGCCAAATTATTATTATTATTTTTTTTTAAATAGATATTGAAAGCAGGGCAGTAGATGTGAAGTGGTGCAAAATTTCACCTGCCCTATCAAACCTACAAACTGAGATGGGGGCCACGGAAGATGCTTTTATCATCCCTGGGAGCTGAGATAGATCACTTCCTACTCCAATGATCTAAGGGAAAACTATAAATATAAATGATATTTTAAAAGTATGTCCCTTCTATAAATCGATCTTGAACACTTTTATCCTATCGATACAAACTGTGCACGAAACTACCAAAACTATCAGAATCCAGAATTCCATGAAAAAAAACAAAGATAAATAACTTTTATATGTATATTTGAAATATGGGGTGCACAGGACAATGACAATGGAAAAAAAACAACAGAAAGACGGATAGTCACATCTTCTCAGTCAACCTCTGGAAATCACTATGGTTTCAGTAATTTAAGGTTGATACCATTCATGCCAGCGTACATTGAGACATAACAAAACAGGTTGTGACATGTTATGCCTTTAGGCAAATTACACAAATATAGAGTGTGCAAGGGCTTAGCCAAGGGAGAACGTATATAGAAAGGAGATAAATGGTGATACGGAAGAGAATGATAAGGATTGTAGTCCAATGTGCAGACAAAGAAAAAAGACACTGAGGCATATAAAATTTAAGAAGTGAGAATAAAGGAAAACAGACTGGGTGGTGTGATGTCTATTATATAATAGTTTCAAAAAAGCTTGTATGACTAACTCTTTAGAATATATATACAAAACAGGAGGCACTCAGAACAAAGACAATGGAAAAAAACAACAGGAAGACAGACAATCCCATCTCCTCAGTCAACCTCTGGAAATTACTACAGTTGCTGTATATTAAGGTTGATACTATTCATTCCAGTGCAAATCGCGACATAACAAGTGTGTGTGTGTAAAAAGAAAACAGAAACAACAAAGCAAACAACACAGTACAATGAAGAAATATATTAGTGTAATCCTTTAGAATTTAAACTGGCGATATCCGGCCAGCATTCTCTCACCTCTTTCTGTTCAAACCGGCCGTAACTGGCTGCTCATACTGATGTTAAGGTATTGTTCTCAACATAAATAATATGAAAATCTCATAGATTCAATATTATGTCAGATAATTATGTGAGGTGAAGCATTTACCACGAAAATATAATAGTAAATATAGAGTAATGTAAATGCTAAAGGGTTAAGACATATAATCTTCTTCGTCGTTTTTACATCTGCTTTTCCATGCTTAAATGGGTTGGATGGATCCTTCTCAACATCACTCCACTTGTCATGTTCCTTCATCATCTCCTCTGTTAGACTTAGCGATTTGAGGTCAGCTCCCACAACCTCTGCCCAGGTCTTTCTTGGTTGTCCTCCACTGCGGCTTCTTTCCACTGGGATTTCCCGGCATTTCTTCACCCATTGGTTATTGTCCAAGTGCATCACATGTCCATACCAACGCAGTCTTTTCTCCTGCACACCACCTCAGATTCCTCTTAAACCCAGTTTCTCCCCCAGCTCGTTCAAGTTCTAACTTTCTCTCACATTTACATTGCACATCCAATGAAACATGCTTGCTTCATTTCTCTCCAGTCTACTAAGTGCACTAGCGTAATTTCTAACACATTTTCCCCCAACAACATCTCAATTCACACTAACACACAGCCTTGCAATACAGAACACTTCACATCTCTGATCCGCACGTCTTAAGACATTGGCAAATTTACTTTCTTCAGCCTGTCTCCAAGCTGAGTATACCTGTTTTCTTAGCTACTTGGTACTGGTGTCTGCTACCCTCATTTTCCAGTCTTTCCATGCCTGTATCTTTACTTTAATGGCTGTATCTACTGTGTTGTTCCACTATCAAACCACCCACTGTCTGACTGACGCTTTACTCAAGCCGCAAGATGAGTATTGACGTACATGTACATCAATACTCATCTTTTTTCTATTTCTTAGAGAGTTCTAAACCACACTATCAGGCTAAAATTTCTTTAGTCAAAATATAATAAATAATATATAATATATATATAACGTCGTTGGTGTTAGGAAGGGCATCCAGCTGTAAAAACCCTAGCCAAATTTACACTCCCGTCGGAGCAAGGTATGACATGGCCAATTCTGGCCAGACTTGTCTCTTCGCGTGAACAAACCATCTAACCCATGCAAGCAGGGAAAATGGATGTTAAATGGTGATGATATATCTTCTTAGTCCTAGATCCTTCCACGCCGTTCGGCGCATCAAGCAGTAAGTAGTCGTCAATGGTCATGATCAGCTGCGACTTTTTCGCGTCCAGGCCAAGTGATATTGGCTGCCCGGAACGTCTTTCCGGAGCGTTCGTCGCCAGGTGATCCAGGGGCAACCCCGCCTCTGTCTGCCGCCAGGTGGAGTCCAGTTCATCGCTGTTTTCAAGTGTCGTTCATCGGGCAGGCGCAGAATATGGCCAGCCAGGCAGTACCGGCACTCTATAGCATCCACGACTCGGCTCTATGCAAGATTTCCTCGTTTTGCACTCGGTCACATCAGGACAAATAAAGGATCATTTGCAGGCACTGCTGGTGAAAAGCGTTCAGCTGTCTCTCTATCATTGCCGTGCTCTTCCAGGTTTCGCTCACGTAAAGTATTGTCGGTAACATGATGCTCTTGTACAGGCACAGCTTGTTCCTGGTGCTGATGCATGAAGATGACCAGACTGGGCGCATCCGCTGGAAAACTGCAGCTGCTTTGCTGATCCGATCCAACAGTTGATGTCGAGCTCTGCGTCCCCATTGCTTGCCAGGATGCTCGCCAGATATGTATATATATATATATATATATATATTGTTATACTTTGGGAAGGTCTTGCTGCCAATAAAAACACATACTCCTGTTGGTTTTCACGTCAATTTAATATAAATTTCCAGTTGGTTAGTGTAATAACCAGATGGTTGTTTATTTGTTTATTGTCAGAGCTCTTTCGTCACACATCTGTAACCTCCTCAGTGACTAATTTGTTATTTTGTGTCCTCCCATTTGTTCTGTCCTACACCATCTTGTTTTGTGAGCTGTGAACTTGGCTTGCGCATGCGTTATATCCAGGTGTGTGTGTGTTTATTTATGTTTATTTACTTGTCACTAGTTGGTTGCTTGTTCTGTTTGTGTGCTTGGTTTGTTTTATTAATTTTGTTCTTATGTGTCTTTGTATGTCTTTATCTTGTCCTTAATTACTAGTTGTGATGTTGTTGCAATCCCACTCATGTTTTCAGTTTAGTTTTGATTGGAGTTTGTTTATGTTTGTCGCTTCTGTAATCTGTCGGAGCATTGCGTCTTTTCTGTGTGTGGATATGATCTTTATCTCTATGCTCTCCAGTAGTCCTCCATGTTCCGCTTTGGCATGTTGGTGGAGTACTTATGAGTTCTTCCCATATTGTAGTTCTCGCCAGTGTTCTTTTATCCTTTCTTCTATGTTATGGGCTCTCTCACCTGTGTAAGTTGTGTTCCTATTTCTACCCTATCCCTCTGTACTTATTATGCGATATACTATGTTCCTAGTTTTGCAATTAATTTGTTGGCTTAATTTGCAGTCTATACATTTTCTATCAGTGCAGAGTCTTTCTTTTTTTTTCAAAAGGATATGTTCTACTAATTAGGGCTTTTATGGGAATACCTATTTTTTCAACTATCTTTATATTTAATTTTAGTTTGTCTAGAGCCCTTCTAAATCTATAAGCTAGTTTGCCTCTGGGGATTGCATTGATGAACCTTACACTCTGGTATTTATTCCTGTCTTACTATAAGGAGCTGGACATATCGATATATTGACGGAGTAAACACACTTCAACAACATGTGTACCTATCTTTTCCACACCAATCGGACTGCCTGAAGAGCTCACAGCCAATGATGGCTGTCACCGAAATATATATAGCAGTAATTTTTAATCTATCTATATATATAAAACTGAGGATGTCTGTGTGTGCGTGTGTGAGTTTGAATCCCTAAAACTCGAGAAGCACCCAACCGACTGTTTTCAAACTTTACACATGTAATACTTATGTTTCAGGGAGTGTTCTGAGCAAAAAACATTTCAAATTTTCAATGCGTTAGGGACTGCATTAGCGATCTCTCTCTATAATTCTTAATCTTTCTCTTTTTAGATAGATACATACATATAACGTCGCGCCTTTATAATATCTGTCTGTATGTCTGGCTGTCTGCATTACGTCACTTCCCACAATTCCGTTATATATTTAATACAACACTAAAAATGAAAGCCAGTAACTATGTATTAGTCAGTCTCTTCTTCATACCGTGAGCAAAGAAAATACAACTTTTAGTGGAGCGAGTGAAATAAAGTCGATTCTGCTGCAATTCAAAAATCAGGTTTGCAGGTTATATATTTCACACAACACTAAAAATTAAAGCCGGTAGAGAAAAACATCGCTATAATAGCTTCAGTTTTCACAGTGTTGCTTACTTACGTGCCTTTACGAGAACAAAAGTTACTCAGGGAGTGTTATGTACATAAATAATTCGACTTTTTGATCCCCTAGGTGAAAAACTGCGTTTTCTTTTCAGCTTTTTAGGGGCATTTTGAGGCCGATTTTCTTGAAATTGTAACTATGTATTAGTCAGTCTCTTCTTCATACCGTGAGCAAAGAAAATCCAACTTTTTTTATGGCCTAGGAACCGCATTAGATGAAAAACTTCATTATTTCAGCTTTTTAGGGCTTTTTTTAGGCGTTACGTCTAGCCGATTTTCACGAAATTTCAAGGTACATAAAACAAATTCATTTTCTTGATGCCTTAGGTTCCGCATTAGGTGAAAACCTGCATTTTTCCTGCTTCATCGAGGAAAATCTTAAAGATTATCCAGCCATCAGAGTATTAAGTTTATTTTCTTTACATATTGTCGAGGCATGCAGTTTTTCCACGATTATGTCTGTAGGCGGCCCACGTTCCAAAATACCTTATCCCGTGCAACGCCGGGTACCACTGCTAGTTTATAATAAACGAAGCTAAATTTTACATTTTTGACATAATTATTTTATAATATAATATATATATATATATAATATAATATATATATAAATATAATATAATATATAAGAAAGTAAGTCCATAGAATCATTTGATAAAATATATACAGTATTTCTTCTCCCAATCAGCATAATCAACCACATAAAAAAATCAATTAAACGAGGCTATAAGTTTAAAATGTACCTATGAAGAAACAATAGATAAATAAATGATAGCTATTTTATCCGTGATCCCCAGCCACAGAAGATTTACCTAGTATTTCTAATAGCCCGTAGAAACTGACTAGACATATAGTCAACTATACACAATTAGGTACAAAATCAAAGTTAGAAGAAAAAATGTACATAAACATACCAAAATCATGTTTCTACCCTGGAGGTTTCATTCGCTTTTTGGAAATATCCGATCATGGATAAATCAACGAGTTTCGAAATCATCAGGAAACAAACTCAATTGGACAAAGATTTTTCTTAAATGATCTCCGCCAGAAACGAATTCAAAATGGCTAAGAATTGTCACATGTACCTTAACTATATGTATAGTCGTTTTCTACGGGCTATTAGAAATACTGGGTAAATCTTCTGTGGCTGTGGATCGCGGATAAAATAGCTATCATTTATTTATCTATTGTTTCTTCATAGGTACATTTTAAACTTATAGCCTCGCTTAATTGATTTTTATGTGGTTGATTATGCTGATTGGGAGAAGAAATACTGTATATATTTTATCAAATGATTCTATGGACTTACTTTCTTATATATTGCTCTGATTGTTGATTATTTAATTAATTAATTCGTCATTGAGCCACACCGTGAATGGTTGCCAAAAACATATATATATACCTATGGCTCTGTCTAGTTTATGTATATGTAAACCTCTATATTTTAATATAATATATATATATATAATATAATATAATACAATATGTTGAAAAGGTAACACACTAGAGAGAGAGATAGTGCGCCATCAATCAAACAGGGAAAAACCACCAGTGTATGGAATCTATAACCCATGGAAGGCAGAGTAGACACACGATAATTAAAAGTATAAATTAAAGTGTAAATACATACCTCGATAACTATCTAACACACACGTACAAATCCTAAGAGATCTCTTTCGCCAATAAGTTGTTGACAGAAATGAATAGCCCATGGTTCGTCAGCGATTGATGGCGCATAATCTCTCTCTCTGGTGTGTTACCTTTTCTACATATTGTATTATAAAGAGCTCGGGATTCCTTCTCCTTTGAGCACATTACTGACAGGGAATAGCGAGAGTCTATGGCTCCGTTAATTTATCGTGATATTTCGCTCCTTATAACAGTCTTTCCTCTCTCTCTCTCTATCTCTCTCTATCTCTCTCTCTCTCTCTCTCTCTCTCTCTGTTTGGTTGAGCACACTTCTCTGAGTGGTTTGGGCTGCCCTTTCTAGCAGCTCGTCCCTCAGAGGCCACTGGTTACTGCCCTAGGCCACTGTGACTTCTCCCTCCCACGTGTGGCTGGACCGTCGCTTTAGATTCTCTTAGAGTTGTCTGAAATGTATATCCTTACACACGCTGACGAACCATGGGCTATTCATTTCTGTCAACAACTTATTGGCGAAACAGAGCTCTTTGGATTTGTACGTGTGTGTTATATAGTTATCGAGATATGTATTTACACTTTAATTTATACTTTTAATTATCGTGTGTCTACTCTGCCTTCCATGGGTTATAGATTCCATACACTGGTGGTTTTTCCCTGTTTGATTGATGGCGCACTATCTCTCTCTCTCTCTGGTGTGTTACCTTTTCAACATATTGTATTATAAAGAGCTCGGGATTCCTTCTCCTTTGAGCACATTACTAACTGGGAATAGCGAGAGTCTGTGGCTCCGTTAATTTATCGTGATATAATATAATATATATATATATCTATAATACTAGCAGTGGTACCCGGCGTTGCACGGGATAAGGTATTTTGGAAAGCGGGCCGCCAACAGACCTAATCGTGGAAAAACTGCATGCCTCGACAATATGTAAAGAAAATAAACTGAATACTCTGGTGGCTGGATAATCTTTAAGATTTTCCTCGATGAAGCAGGAAAATTGCAGGTTTTCACTTAATGCGGACCCTAGGGCATCAAGATAATGAATTTTTTTTTATGTGCATAATAACCCTTGAAATTTCGGGAAAATCAGCTAGACGTAACGCCTAAAAAAAGCCCTAAAAAGCTGAAAAAATAAAGTTTTTTGCTTAATGCGGGCCCTAGGCCGTAAAAAAGTTAGATTTTCTTTGCTCACGGTATGAAGAAGAGACTGACTAATACATAGTTACAATTTCAAGGAAATCGGTCTGACGTAACGCCTCAAAATACCCCTAAAAAGCTGAAAAACGCAGTTTTTCACCTAATGTAGGGGATCAAAAAGTTGGATTTTTTATGTACATAACTGCCTGAAACATAACGCGGGCCGCCAACAGACCCAATCGTGGAAAAACTGCATGCCTGGACAATATGTAAAGAAAATAAACCGAATGCTCTGATGCAATTAGTATTAGGTATGTTTCTCCTTCCACGTGTAGAAAATCGGCTTGATGCTTTTGTACTTTAATAAAGTGGCATGAGTCAGCAGGACAGATGTCACCACTTATGTCAGAGGGAAGTCTGCAATGATTGAGCAAGGCATGATGTGCAATCGGACAGCATGTGGAGCCTTCTCGAAGGAGTCCACCGCATCTTAGTAAGTAAACGCAACTGGACAGACGTTTACCAAACTGGGTATAATTTAACAAATTTAAAGAGGAATGGTGCAATAAAATGGGCCCCTAGGCGTGTGCGCGTTCACTGGCAGCCCTAAACGAAAGGGTCGCCATCAGCTATTTCAAGGGCCTTTAAAAGGGCCGTGTAAGCCGTTCACTGACACCCTAGTAAGGAAGGGTAACCATCACAATTTCAAGTGGTGGCCCTAAAAGAAGGCCATGAGAGCGTTGACTTGTAGCCCTTAATAGTGACTTTGACTGCGTTCTCTGACATTTGAAGGGGGTTGTTACGGTTGCTTCCACTGGTAGCCTTTAGAATGAATCAGAATGCGTTCACGGTCCGATTAACAGCCAAACATACAGACAGATATTATAAGGGCGCGTTCTGGACGCAGATGGAATTGTGGGAAGTGACGTAATGCAGACAGCCAGACATACAGACAGATATTATATGGGCGCGACGTTATATGTATGTATCTATCTAAAAAGAGAAAGACTAAGAATTATAGAGAGAGATCGCTAAATCGCCTAATGCGGTCCCTAGAGCATTGAAAATTTGAAATATTTTGGCTCAGACCACTCCCTGAACCATAAGTATTACATGTGTAAAGTTTGAAAACAGTCGGTTGGGTGCTTCTCGAGTTTTAGGGATTCAAACTCACACACACATAGACAGACATCCTCAGTTTTATATATATATATAATATATATACATATATAATTAGATGAGAAGCAGTTTGGTTTTGTGCCCCGGAAAAGATGCCCTCTTCTTAGTGAGGCAACTACAAGAGAAGTTCTTAGAGAAGAATAAGCCACTATACTTAGCTTTTATTGACCTAGAGAAGGCCTTTGATAGGGTACCCTGATCTGTCATCTGGTGGTCCCTAAGGAAACTAGGTGTAGAGGAATGGCTTGTGAGGACAGTGCAAGCTATGTACAGGGGTGCTGTCAGTAAAGTCAGGGTAGGAATGGAGTTTAGTGAGGAATTCCAGATACAAGTAGGAGTACATCAGGGTTCTGTCAGCAGCCCGCTCTTGTTCATTATAGTCCTCCAACCCATAACAGAGGAGTTTAAGACTGGCTGCCCATGGGAACTTCTCTATGCTGATGATCTGGTTCTTATAGCAGAATCGGTAGAGGAGCTAGAGAATAAATTCTGGCTATGGAAACAGCAGTTGGAATCAAGAGGTCTGAGAGTGAACATAGCTAAGACAAAAGTGTTGATACGTAGAAAAGAGGACAATACTCTGATTCCGTCAGGGAAATGGCCATGTTCGATATGTAGGAAAGGAACTGGCATAAATTCCATAAAGTGTACGCAATGCAGATCTTCGGGTACACAAGAGATGTAGTGGGATAGCAGGCAAACTAACAGGTAGGGAGAAATATGTATGCAGATGTACAGGGAAAGTTGGCAGTAGTAATCGCAGTGATAGACACATTTTTCCAATACAGGTGAGTTCTATAGAAGTGGTTGATAGCTTCCGGTACCTAAGTGATCAGATTAGCATGGGAGTGGGGGGGGGGGGGGTCGAGGCCATAGTATCTAGAATAAGGACGGGTTGGGAGAAGTTTAGAGAGCTGCTTCCTCTGTTGACAAAGAAGGGTTTTTCCCTGCATACGAAAGGACGGTTATATGATGCCTGTGTGAGATGCGAAATGCTGCATGGTAGTGAGACATGGGCAGCAACTGCAGAGGATATGCGACGGCTGGAGAGAGATGAAGCAAGTATGCTCTACTGGATGTGCAATGTCAATGTGCGTGAACGACCAAGCATAGACGAGTTGAGAATGAAACTGGGTATAAGAGGGATAAGTTGTGGTGTGCAGGAGAGAAGACTGAGATGGTATGGACATGTGATGCACATGGAGGATGACCGCTGAGTAAAGAAGTGCCAAGAAATCCCAGTAGAAGGAAGACGTAGTAGAAATAGACCACGAAAAACATGGGCAGAGGTGATGAGAGCAGACCTCAGATCGCTGAAACTCACCGAGGAGATGACGAAGGACCGTGACAAGTGGAGAGATGCTGTGCTGAATAGGACCCGTACAACCCTTGCAAGCAGGGAAAAGCGGACGTAAAATGATGATGATATATATAATATATATATATATATATATATATATATATATATATATATATATATATATATAATATAATATAAATGGAAAAAAAATGAAACGAAATTTCATTTCTCACTCTTAGTACGGTTGTTACTTAAATATAAGTATGTATACGTACATACATATATGTATACAGACGTACAGTAGTATGTATATATACATACATGCACACATATATACATGTACGTATGGATTCACTGAACATTTATTATAATGCTCGGTGTGTTTGTAAACAAACATCCCGAATTAAGCCGTACAGTGTCTAGCAACCATCGTTGCTCATTTGTTCAACACTGACAAAGGAACGCTGTAATAATTTCAAGCTTATTAGCTATCGTCAGCAACGTATACCTTCCTGCCAGATGATTGAACGTCTGAAAGTATATACTTTCCTTATGCATATTACCGGCTGAGCAGCCTAATTTGCATATCGAGTGAGTTAATCGGCCGGGCGCACTCAAACGATAAATGGAAAAAATTAAACGAAATTTCATTTCTCACTCTTAGTACGGCTGTTACTTAAATATAAGTATGTATATGTACATACATATATGTATACAGACGTACAGTAGTATGTATATACATACATGCACACATATATATATGTACGTATGGATTTACCGAACACTTATTATAATGCTCGGTTTGTTTGTAAAGGAAAGTATATACTTTCAGACGTTCAATCATCTGGCATAAAGGTATATGGTGCTGACGTATCTCTTTTCTTTTCCTCTTTGTCTTCTTCTTCCCCCTGTCTCATCCTATCACTTCCTTCCACCCCCTATTTTCTTCCTCGTCTGCTTTTCCCCTTTCGCCTACACCGATGCAGCCCACCGGGCCTCTGTAGCATCAGTACCCCCACCACAGTAATTTTAAGATAGAATTGGCCGATTACGTTTTACTAACTACTTATAGCAGATGTGTTAGACCCCTTTAATTTTGTATCAGTTTTGTTACTACTCAATTTTTACAAGTTTTTCTATTCTCAACTTATTAACCTGTAATTGTAAGATAGCATTGTGATTTTTTTATTCATTTCTCACTATCAAATTTTATATATATTTTCATTTATTTCTATTATCTTTTATTGTCTCCTACTCTCATTTGAATTACCTATTTCATACACTATCCTTAGAATCTGCTGTATACATATCACTTTCAACGCTTGACCGCTCCCCTCACTCCCCTATTGTTCTACAGGTAAGTTCAGCCTCCCCTACCTCCCACCAAATGCCATGATAGACTTATTTGTGTTTACAAGAAATTTTAACAAATCCTCTTGACAACTACAATCTTCCCATATAAGGAAGTACTCCCTTGACAAGTTCGGCTATTTATTCACCAGGTTGGCTAAAAATTCTAATTTAGTCCAGAAATAGCCGTCAAAACGGCTTGAGCTCTGCCATCGGGGTCATACTTTTTCCTATTTCCCACTCTACTACCCTAAGTATTGAGTACTCTGGTGCGTTATGGTCCATCTGGTTCCTTACCACAATTCCTTTGTTATATATATATATATATATATATATATATATATATATATATATATATATATATATATATATATATATTATATATATATATTGATTGACTTTGTTAGTTTCAGAAGATCCCGTTAAGGGTGAAAGCAGCGATTCTTTGCTTAAACTTTAATCTGTTATTTTAATAAATATACATATATATATATATATATATAATATTATGTATATATATATATATATATATATATATATAATATTATATATATATATATATATATATATATATATATATATATATATATATATATATATAATATTATGTATATATATATATATATATATATAATATTATGTATATATATATATATATATATATATATATATATATACGTATATATACGTATATATATATATATATATATATTTATATATATATATATATATATATATATATATATGTATATAATTACATGCATATATGTATTTATTTTATTTTATTAATTGAGTTCTTTACACGAGGAATTAATATTGGTTTTGAAATAACTAATTAACCCGCGTGTGTTTTATATTTTACTCTTAATAATTCGGCCGGAGAATTATATTCCCATTTGCCCTTTATAGCATAACTTTCTGCATTTACTGCGGTTATGAGAAGCGGTTCTTATTCGGGTACAACTTCTGATTTAGCCTAAGAAAATATCTATATGCGTGTGTAATTTATACAAGCATATATTTACTTTTTTATTTTCAATTGAGTTCTTAAACACGTTGGATTGATAATGTTTTCAAAAAAACTAATTAACCCGCGTGTATATTATTTTTTTTCCTCATTTCGTGGATCGTGGGTTGTCTCCCCTTCCCGCTTCGTGTCGCTATGATACTTCCTCAATCAAAAACTGCTGGAATTTCAAATCTGGCGGTCATTCGAGGTGAGAGAGAGCAACTTTACGGACATGATTTTTGACAGCGGTAAGAAATTGTTTTCTTATATCAATGTTTAATGGGCTTCCACTGATGATTTATAAGTACCCACCTAAATATATTCTTACATGAATATATATTAGGCTTCTACATAAACTGGAAACATTCTCCCAAACTTGTAGAAAACTTATAATGAAACAATTGTTTGGAAAGAGAGATAT
>OZ024743.1:184505902-184573402 GCA_964016885.1 Eledone cirrhosa
GAAAAGAGCGTCTGTGGTACTTTTACCTGACACAAACCCAAACTGCATTTCATCTAGATCAATTCGCTCTCTCATTAGTTGCGCTATAACTCTTTCTGTGACCTTCATGACCTGGTCAATGAATTTAATGCCTCTATAGTTTCCCCTATCTAGGGCATCTCCTTTACCCTTTTAGCAGTTAATGATAATTCTGCTACGCCAGTCATTTGGTATAACCCCATACTGTATGACTTGGTTTACTATCCGGGAGACCACAGTGTGTCCCACCGATCCAGATGCTTTCAGCATTTCAGCAACTATCTTCGAAGGCCCAGTTGCTTTGCCTGTCTTCATATCTTTGATTGCCTTACTTATTATACTACCTTCAACTTGCACTGCTGGTCCCTCTATTGGATCGATTTGGGGCAGACTATCTTTTTCCCACTTATTCTCATTTAGTAGCCTCTCGTAGTGACACTTCCAAGCTACCTTCTTATCAGTATCAGTGATGGCAAGTATACCATCATCATTACGGATGCACTTCTCCCCGACAATATCACGGTTTTCCTTGACACATTGACTAGCAACCCTGAACACCTCACGTTTTTGGTCCTCGCGTTGTAGAACATGCTTGACCTTTCTTTTCTCTGCTTCCCTTCTTGCAAGGTACACTTGTCTCCTAGCTTCCCTCCTAGCCACTTGATAGTGTTCTCTACTTCCCCCATCCTGCCATAACTTCCAAGCTTGCTTTTTGGCCTTGATTGACTCCTCCACCTTACTGTTCCACCACCATGTTACTCTCCTCCTGCCTATAGGTCTGCTCCAGCCACAGATTTCATCTGTCGCCTTCAGCAGGTTAACTTTCAGGAATTCCCACTGTTCCTCTATACTGTACGTCTCTAATTGCTCTTCCTTACTGTCAAAAGCATCAAGTAATATGCTTTTAAATTTGTTACTGGCTGTGGAGTCCTTTAACTTCCATATTCTTCTTCTCAGGGTGGTCCTCCTCTGTTGTCGAGTACGTCTCGTCCTGATTATGAGGTCACTAACTATGAGGCTATGTTGGGAGGTGCAGTCTTCACGTGGGAGGGATTTAGTGTTTACAACCGACACTTTGTCACGTCTTCTGGTAAGGATATAATCTATCTGGCTGGCGTGTTCCCCTGATCTATAGGTGATCAAGTGATTGTCTCGTTTTTTGAAGTTTGTTTTGCAGATAGGTTATTTGCGTCACAGAATTCTGAAGCCTTCCTCATTTCTGGTACCAAACCCGTAGCCTCCATGGATTCCGTCATAGCTGTCACAATGTTGTCCAACATGACCATTTAGGTCGCCAGCAATAATTATGTAGTCACAGTCAGTTAGTTGGCAGGTAGTGAGCATTAATGACTCATAGAATTTGTCTTTTATAACGCCAGGCAGTTCAGATTGGGGTGCATAAGCGGATTCTATTTACGTCAATTACTTTATCTACCCATTTTTCTGCTAACATAATTCCTACTCCACCCAGCCCATTTTCATTTCCCACCCAGAAAAGTTTATAGCATCGTTTTTTACCCACAATGAATCTAGCAGACCCACCTCTCCACCTAGTCTCTTGGACGCAACAAGCATCAACTTCCTTACGTTCAAGCATCTCTACAACCTCGTTAGAACGACCTTTTAAGGTGCCTACATTCATGGTACCAACTCTGAAGTTTGGGATTTCGTTTGATGGGTGGAAGGGTTGGGTTGGAGGTGTAGGGAGGGGTGTG
The DNA here is from genome assembly GCA_964016885.1 of Eledone cirrhosa. NCBI lineage: Eukaryota > Metazoa > Mollusca > Cephalopoda > Octopoda > Eledonidae > Eledone > Eledone cirrhosa. The sequence continues at coordinate 184,507,636 of OZ024743.1, forward strand.
GGAGATGGAATATGTTGGCCATCCGTGTCTGAAATAAAGAGGAATCCTTGCATTTAATAATGGTGGCGAGTGGGGGAGGGGGAGAGGGATATGGGGAAGTTAACTAGAAGGTTATTTTTTTTTTAATCTAAACCTATAAACGGACGTATAACAGTAATCAGTGTTTAAATACGAGAGGGTTATTAACCGAACGTATAACAGTAATCAGAGTTTAATACAAGAAAATTGTTTTTGAGGGTCTGACAGAATTAACGAATAAAATAGAAAGCTTGGATTCTAAGTAAATGGACTGTGTAAAACATAAAGAGAGACAAGAAAATGGCGTAAATACAATTACATTTCTCAAACGCCCCTTTGGCAGGGATGAAGATTCGAAGAATTCTGAGATTTTTTACGACCGACAGGTTCATTTTATACTTGCTAAGAGAGAGAGAGGGAGGCCTGTAGGTTTATAGACAATGCATTGGGGGACAGAGTAGAGGAGAAGAAGAAGGAAGAATGTTCCAGAAAAAGTTATAACTAGAAGGTTATTTTTTTAAATCTAAACCTATAAACGGACGTATAACAGTAATCAGTGTTTAAATACGAGAGGGTTATTAAACGAACGTATAACAGTAATCAGAGTTTAGATACAAGAAGATTGTTTTTGAGGGTCTGACAGAATTAACGAACAAAATTGAAATCTTGATTCTAAGTAAATGGACTGTGTAAAACGTAGAGAGAGACAAGAAAATGGAGTAAATACAATTACATTTCTGAAACGTCCCTTTGGCAGGGATGAAGATTCGAAGAATTCTGAGATTTTTTACGACCGACAGGTTCATTTTATACTTGATAAGAGGGTGGGGGAGGCCTGTAGGCTTATAGACAATGCATTGAGGGACAGAGTAATATATATATATATAATATAATATATAATATATATATATATATATGTGATGCGTATGAAGGATGACAGCTGCATAAAAAGGTGCAGAGTACTAGAAGTCGATGGAAACCGCGGAGTGGGGAGACCCAAGATGACCTGGGATGAGGTGTTAAAAGCCGACCTTACCCAATTACACCTCTCAAAGGCGATGACACACGACCGTGACCTCTGGCGTCACGCAGTAATACAGAGTACCCGACCTCCCATGGGTACAAGCTGAAGCATATAGACAATATGCCCCCACACCCTCCACTGCAAGGTGGTCGTGGAGGTGCCACGGCAAAAAAGCACCCAGCCCACACTGTAAAGTGGACGTGTAGGCGCCAAGAAAAAGCACCCAGCACTCACTGTAAATGAGGTTGGTGTTAGGAAGGGCATCCAGCTGCAGAAACCAAGCCAAATCAGTGCCTGTATGAGCAAGGCATGGTCAGCCGACCAGACACTGCCCACAACAGGACAACCCGTCTAACCCATGTTAGCGTGGAAGAACGGACGTAAAACGGTGATGATGATGATGATGATGATATATATAATATAATATATGATATATTATATATATCATAAAATATATGTTATATATATATATATCATATAATATATGATATATATCATCATCATTTTACGTCCGCTCTTACCTGGTTGCAAGGGTGGGACGGGTCTTATTCAGCACAGCATCTCTCCACTTGTCACAGTCCTTCGTCATCTCCACAGTGAGCTTCAGCGATCTGAGGTCTGTTCTCACCACCTCCGCCCATGTTTTTCATGGTCTACCTCTACCATGTCTTCCTTCAACTGGCATTTCCTGGCACTTCTTTACCCATCGGTCATCCTCCATGCGCATCACATGTCCATACCACCTCAGTCTCCTCTCCGGTACACTACATTCTATCCCTCTCAGACACAGTTTCTCTCTCAACACATTCATGCTGGGTCGTTCACGCACATTGACACTGCACATCCAACGGAGCATACTTGCTCCATCTCTCTCCAGCCGTCGCATATCCTCTGCAGTTGCTGCCCATGTCTCACTACCATGCAGCATTTCGCATCTCACACAGGCATCATATAACCGTCCTTTCGTATGCAGAGAGAAACCCTTCTTCGTCAGCCGAGGAAGCGGCTCCCTAAACTTCTTCCAACCCGTCCTTATTCTAGATACTATGGCCTCGGAACACCCCCCTCCCATGCTAATCTGATCTCCTAGGTACCAGAAGCTATCCACCACTTCTATAGCACCCGCCTGCATTTAAAAAATGTGTCTATCACTGCGACTTCTAATGTCTAATTTCCCTGTACATCTACTGCATACATATTTCTCCCTACCTGTTAGTTTGCCTGCTATCCCGCTACATCTCTTGTGTACCCGAAGATCTGCATTGCGTACACTTTATGGAATTTATGCCAGTTCCTTTCCTACATATCGAACATGGCCATTTCCCTGGCGGAATCAGAGTTTTGTCCTGTGTTATGGCTTGGAGGACTATAATGAACAAGAGCGGCCTGAAGACAGAACCTTGATGTACTCCTACTTGTATCTGGAATTCCTCACTAAACTCCATTCCTACCCTGACTTTACTGACAGTACCTCTGTACAAAGTTTGAAGTGTCCTCACAAGCCATTCCTCAACACCTAGTTTCCTTAGGGACCACCAGATGACAGATCGGGGTGCCCTATCAAAGGCCTTTTCTAGGTCAACAAAGGCTAAGTATAGTGGCTTATTTTTCTCTAAGAACCTCTCTTGCAATTGTCTCACCAAGAAGAGGGCATCTGTTGTACTCTTGTCAGGCACAAAACCAAACTGCATCTCATCTAGTTTGACCCTTTCTCTAATTAGTTGTGCTAATATCCTTTCTGCCACTTTCATAACCTGATCCATCAGTTTTATACCCCTATAATTGCTCCTCTCCAGAGCATCCCCTTTACCTTTGTAGCAATTTATGAGAATACTGCTGCACCAGTCTTTGGGTATGACACCACCATATATAGCCTGATTGATGATGCGTACAACCAGTTTAGTGCCTACGTCCCCTGATGCCTTCAGCATCTCAGTAACTATTCCCGATGGTCCAACAGCCTTACCATTTTTCATTTCCTTAATTTCCTCTTGGACCCTATATTCGTCAATCTCAATAGCTGGTCCCTCTGTCGGATCTACTGAGTGTAATTTCTCTCTCTCCCATTCGTTCTCCACATTCATCAGTCTCTCATAATGACATTTCCAGGCCTCCTTTTTCTGATCATTTGTGACACTAAGTACACCGGCATCGTTCCGGACATATTTATCTCCAACAACATCCTGATTTGCATTGACACACTGCCTTGCAATGTGGAACACCACACGCCCCTGATCTTCCCGTCGCAGAACATTGGCAAACCTCCTACTCTCGGCCTCCCTGCGTGCTAAGTACACCTGACGTCTAGCTTCTCTCTTAGCGGCTGTATATTCTTCCCTACTCCCACCCTTTTTCCAAGCCTTCCATGCTAGTCTTTTGTCTCTAATGGCCTTATCTACTGTGCTGTTCCACCACCAGGTCATTCTCTGTCTGGTTGGAGCTCTGTTCCAGCCACAAGTTTCATCAGTAGCCTGCAGCAAATTGTCACGTAAGAAATTCCAGTTATTATCATATAATATATAATATATATATATGTAATATAATTGTTTGTACTTTTGGCACAAGGCCAGCAATTATCCCAGTGTATTACTGGTACTTTATTTTATGGACCCTGTAAGGATGAAAGGCAAAGTTAACCTCGGCGGGATTTGAACTCAGACCGTAAAGGGCCGTAACTCGTTGCTGCAAAGCATGGCGTCCGACCCTCTACCAATACTGCCAATTCACCGCCCTTTGAATTTAATATAATATAATATATTTTATATGTAATATAATATAATATATATATATATATAATATAATATATGTATATATAATATAATATAAGTATGTATGTATACGTACATACATATATGTATACAGACGTACAGTAGCATGTATATATATATATATATATATATATATATATATATATATATATATATACATTCAGGCACACATGTATATATGTACGTATCAGTTTATATATATATATACATGCTACTGTACGTCTGTATACATATATGTATGTACGTATACATACATACTTACATTTAAGTAAGTGCCGTACTAAGAGTGAGAAATGTAATTTCGTTTCATTCTATTCCAATTTATCGTTTTCGGTGCGCCTGGCCGACTGAACTCACTCGATATACAAATTAGGCTGCTCAGCCGTTAATTTTCATAAGGAAAGTATATACTTTCGAACGTTCAACCATCTGGCAGAAGGGTATACGGTGCTGACGATAGCTAACCAGCTTGAAACTAGTACATCGTTCCTGTGTCAGTGTTGAACAAAAAGGTGACGTGGTTGCCTTAACACCGTACGGCATAAATCAGGCTGTCCGTTTGTTTACAAACGAACAAAGCGAACGTTATAATAAATGTTCGCTAAACTGATACGTACATATATATATGTGTGCCTGTATGTATATATATATATATATATATATATATATATATATATATATATACATGCTACTGTACGTCTGTATACATATATGTATGTACGTATACATACATACTTACATTTAAGTAAGTGCCGTACTAAGAGTGAGAAATGAAATTTTGTTTCATTCTATTCCAATTTAATATAATGTATGTATATATAATATATATATAATATAATATATATATATATATATCATCATCATCATTTTACGTCTGCTTTTCCTTGCTTGCAAGGGTGGGACGGGAACTGATTCTGGCTTGATTTCTACAGCTGGATGCCCTTCCTAACACCAACCTCATTTACAGTGAGTGCTGGGTGCTTTTTTGCCGTGGCACCTACACCACTTTGCAGTGGAATGATAGGGACCCCAGTCCCTATCATCTCATTTCTACAGCTGAGTAAACTGGAGCAATGTGAAATAAAGTGTCTTGCTCAAGGAAACAACACATCACCCGGTCTGAGAATTGAACTCACAACCTTTTGATTGCAAGGCCAATGCTCTAACCACTAAGCCATGTGCCTCCATGTAATATAATATAATATATATATATAATCATCATCATCATCACCGTTTTACGTCCATGTTTCCACGCTAGCATGGGTTAGAAGAGTTCTCCTGTTGAGGGCAATGCTAGGTCAAGTGACCATGTCTTGCTCATACAGAACAGATATTGGTTACCTTTCCTAACACCAACCCCATTTACAATGAGTACTGAGTGTTTTTTATCATGTCACCTACACGACCACTTTACAGAGTAGACTGGGTGCTTTTTGTCTTGAAACCTACATATCCACTTTACAGTGTGGGCTGGGTGTTTTTTGTCATGACACCTACATGATCACTTTACAGTGGGCGCATGGAGGGTGGGGCATACTGTGTATGTGCTTCAGCTTCAACCTGTGTCAATGAGAAGTTGGGTCTTCTGTATTATTGCATAATGTTAAAGATCTCGGTCCTGTGTCATCGCCTTTGAGAGGTGCAATTGGGCATGGTAAGCTTTTATCACCTCATCCCAAGTATTCCTGGGTCTCCCCACTCCAAGACTTCCATTGACTTTGAGTGCTCTGAACCTTTTTATATAGCTGTTATCCTTCATATGCATTACATGTCCCACCTGGATTACGCACTGTATGTCATTATTGCACCCCTATAACTCCATCAGGAGTTATAGCACCATACACACAAATTATAGTACAGGTATAACAAATTTTTCAGTATAACAACATTTGTTTCATCCCTGGCCACACACTCAATATGTTAGGTCGATCTTATTATAAATAATTTTTTGTTACAACAAATTTTTTTTATACCCCGTGAATTTCGTTATAGCGGAATTTCACTGTATAAGAGGTCAGCTTCCAACAAGCTGAGACAATGATGTGATTTTAATCCTTAACTAAAGCCATTTTACTTCTCTGACATTACTCACACCTTTAAGAAAGACATAATGCTGCCCTTCATGTCACTTTTAAGTGGAACTTTTGTGCATTCTAAGTTCAAATCGTGTCATTGAAAAAACAATGACGCTTCTTCCAGGAGTAGCGACTATTAATAATGGAAGACCAATGAAAACATAGTTTCCTTGGTTTGATCTGATGGTTGGCACCTTTCCTTTTCCTGCACTTCTAGACATGTTGCTTCTATTGCAGCTTGTGAGAGTTCATGTCTCCCTCATAGTGAAGGATAGTTAACCAACAACTAGTTATGACTGTCACAATTTGCTCTGCAAACTGGGGTTGATAGTTGGAATGAGGAAATCCACTTACTGCTTATGTGCATCTGCAGCATAAAAAAATCCATACTGTTGGGTGGCAGAAAAACTTTCTGGGTTAGAAAGTTTTTTTGGTTAACCATTAAACTCAGTGAAGAGGTCTCATCATTGTCAGATGATTTTAAACAGCAGCATGTCATACATATCAAGACAGAGGTTGGAGCCACTGTCACTGTGTTTAATAAAAACGTTTGTTATGTGAGTATGTATGTGTGAGAGAGAGAAAGAGAGAGACAAGCCTGGAAATATGGGAAGAATGTTGGGAAGCAGGAAATAACATTGGTAACTAAAAGAGAAGCTAAATGTAGGTTGTATGTAGCACAGAGAAAAGCTAAAAGTAAGAATTTTGTAAATGTTCTGCAGCAAGAGCATACAAGTCTAAAATGTCCTGGATTGTAAAGAAGTGTACCAATGCAAATCAAGACATTGTTGGGGTAAAATGTGTCCAGAATAACAGTGATATCCTTACTCTCACTGACACCTAGAAATAAGAGGCTTGGAAATGTTATTATGAGTAGTTGCTGAATGAGGAGAATGATTTTGAAAAGAAAGAGACAAAACAGAGGGACCAGCTATTAAAATTGACAGTGTTGGAGTGCAAGACCTGCAGATCATATCCAGTTGTTTGATCAACCACCTTAAAAAAGATAAATTGGACAATGTTGTCATAGATATTCAAAAATACAGGTAGTTATGGCTGGACAGCCTTTGATAAGTGCTGACTTAGAGCTAAACAACAAAAACAACCAACTAATTATGTGATATGGGCTGCTCAACAAAACAACAACAATGATAATAAAATGGAAATCTTGTTTATCAAATAATAAACAGAAAAACATACAACGGAAATGTCTTTGTAATGTTCTTGTGAAAAAATGACCAGCATGTGAAACAGTGCAATGCGCTGTACGTAGATAAGATAAGACAGACAAGAAAATTCGCTTGTTATATACAGTCCAATACCTCTAAATGAGCTGAGCCAGAAAAAGTTTGAAAGGATCTGTTAGCTCATTAACTGCTGTTGAGATATCTTCGTCATTTTAGCTGATGATGGAATCTCTCTTTTCTCTTAGCTGTTTATAAGATCTTTCTGTTCAAAATATTGGCACACAAGACATATAATAAGGTTCAATGGAGTGAGGTGGGGATCTGATGGGTTATTCTGTAAAAGAAATATAAATATTTAAATAATTTTAACATTTATTAGGTAAATGTTTTTTAAAATATTTTCTTTATTTGAAAATAGCAGAAGATTATGCAAAAGGCATAAACAATGTTTTTTCTAATGCTCTTGAGAAAGGCTTGCATGCTACAACTTCTCATTCACTTATCTCTAAAATATAATGCTGTTCAATACAGGTCATAAGAAAATCAATATTCTTTTGTTTTTATTCTTATCTTCTACTCAGGATCAATTTTGTTTTACGACACTCCAAGTTGACTAAAATAAAGCTAGACGATCAATTTAACAGAATCATTAGAGTGTTGGATATTTGTTCTAGATCTCTGCGTTCTAAGTTCAAATCTTGCTGAGATCCACTTTGCCTTTCGTCTTTTTGAGGTTGGTAAAGAAAGTACCAACCCAGTGCAGGTGCAACCTTCTTTCTTTTCCTCTATTACATACTGGATGTTCTGCTGGATCAAAAGGAGAGTTGAGAGGGCATCTGTGTCTGCTTATAACTGTATGGGCACCTAAGACCCTTAGCAAAAGTATAGCACATACCACCAAGTCATATACATGACTGTGAGTGACAGCTGTAATAGTTATACTCAGTTGAATCCAATTAACTATAATTTTCTCCTAAAATAATTAGTTTTGTGTCTAGTCAAAGATTTTTAGTTAAATTATCATTTTCTATTCGTTTTTACATGCTTGTACAAGTTGGATGAAGCCTGAAGCTCATCCAGTGTCTTTCATAAGCATTAATCCTTTTGATACCAATCTGCAAGAAAAAAAAAACCCCACTGATTTTAAAATGTTCGTATTTAAATTAATTGTTTCTACTTTAGGCACAAGGCCAGCAATTACCCAGTGCATTACTGGTACTTTATTTTATCGACCCCGTAAGGATGAAAGGCAAAGTCAACCTCGGCGGGATTTGAACTCAGATCGTAAAGGGACGTAACTATGCTGGAAAGCATGGCGTCCGACCCTCCACCGATACTGCCAATCCACCGCCTTCGTATTTAAATTAATATCTTCCAACATAATTTGACATATGACAAATATCATAATATTGAATAAATTAATAATTTTAGTAAAACCTTCCAAATAACTGATATACAGTGTATTTAATTAGAAATACAGTAACAAAAAGATTAAGTGACTACGGGTAAAAAAACTCTCCCTGGGTAGGATGACAATCTGCCACAGGATTAACCCCTAGTTACTGCTGATATTCATTTTCAGCTGAGTGAATTGCAGCAATGTGAAATGAAGTGCGTTGCTCAAGGACAAAACACATTACCTGGTCAGAGAATTGAATCCATAACATCATGATCATACTGACACATAATAGCTTAAGAGTTAAAAACTAAACCAAACAAAATACTACAAAGATAAGCCCCACATAGACATACATCAGGACTCATGCTTTCTAGATAGATATAACAGAGAAGTAGAGGCTTGAATGAAAAAGATCTTATCAACAAGTGGGAACTAAAAATTGTAAGAGGCAGAGAGAGGACAAAGGGGAGACTGACTCACCGTGTATAGGAGTAAAGTTGATGATGGCAATAATAATAATAATAAGTGAAATAGAAATAGAAGCTTTGCTGTAACATTGACTATATAATAGTTTAATAATGGGGTGTATAAACCCACTGAACGGAAAAAGATGGGTATTGGCAGATATCTTTTTCTGTGCTGATACCCATCTTTTTCCATTCAGTGGATTTATACCCCATTATTAGACTGTATTATGTAGTCAATGGATTGGCAGTATCGGTAGAGGGTCGGACGCCATGCTTTGACGTATAGAGTTACGGCCTTTGTCATTCTGAGTTCAAATCCTGCCGAGGTTAACTTTGCCTTTACTCCTTACAGGGTCGATAAAATAAAGTACCAGTAATGTGCTGGCCTTGTGCCAAATAAACAATTATGTAGTCAATGTTACAGCAAAACTACTATTTCTATTTCAATTCTTAACTTCGCTCACCACGTTCCAAAAATAATAATAATAATAATTTCTATATTAACTACAAAGGGTTTACATCAAGAAAAACATTAAAGATGGCACAGGACAAAACATTAAGTGAATGTGTTGGTTTTGCAATTTAAACAGGTTTAAATATAAGGGGAGGTAACAATAAAATGTTTGTCTAAGAAATGAGAAAAGAACCCGTCATTCTTCATGTCTTAAGCTTATGTTATGCCTCATGTAGTCCTAAATAACCAGCAGAAACACCAAAGTTGTGAAAAAGGAGATAATAATAATAATAATTATGGCTGTGAACTTTGCAAAAACACAATGCTGAATAGAAATATCTTCAGCTCAACATACCACTAATGCCCGTAATCGAGCACAAATCCTTGCCAAATTCCTTATGGCAGAACAAGCTTCAGGGGTAAGAGGTTTCTGTAGACAGGTTAGTAGTGCAAAAATCCACTGGCCCTGTAATAGAAACAAATATGTTATAAAATAAAATTTGTGGATGTATCTTGGGTTTTAAAATTGATACACTGCATCCCTGTGTGTCATCAGAGATGAGTAACTATCCCATCTAACCTATACCAGCATGAAAAAGTGGATAAACAAATGTCCTGATGATGATAGAAAAATTAACATTAAATGTAAAAAGAAAATATATATATAACAGAATAAGCTAAGTAGATAATGAGTGAAAGGTAAAGCTGCACACGTTCTTAGCATTTACTGCTCATGTGCATCTGCAGCATAAAAAGTCTATCTTCACTGTTAGTCTTGCTATCATGCCATTACATCTCTTATGCATCCATAACATACACTGAGTACATCTTATGGAATTCAAACCTACTCCTTTTCTGCATATCAAGTTTCACCATTTCTCTGACAATATCAGGATCCAGTTTTCTTTCTTATTTAATAAAACTTCAGTTTTTGCTAAGATTATTTTGAGACCTTGCAATTCTAGGTTTTGCTTCCATGACTAGAATTTCTTCTCTAAATTTAATACAGGTTCAGCTACAATCTAGTGAAAGGCCTTCTTGAGGTTGACAAATATTAATTATAGTGGGTTTGCTCCTAAGTATTTCTCTTACAGTTGTCTCACTAGTTAATGGGCACAAAGCCAAATTGCATCTCATATATGCTAATTCTCTTTCTAATCAGTTGTGCTATAACTCTTTCAGTAATTTTCTGGTATGTGTTGGATGGGTCATCATGGTTCAATTCAGTTCTTATTTAAAGCTACTACCCTTATAAATATGTTATACAAAGCAAAGTTTCTACAGTTGGATGCCCTTTCTAACACCAATCACTTCACAGAGCATAACACATGCCACATACACATCGACGTATACATAAACATGATACAGGCATAGATTCATACATACACACCACCAACATAGATAAAGACAAATACTCACACATCTAAAACAACAATTACAGGTATTTTAAGGCTATCTTCTCTGTTCAAGTAGAAGTTAGCCTTGCGAGCCCCATGACAATCTTCTCCAATTCAATCCCCTGGCATTCATATCTTCTTCCATAATCTTTAGCCATGTCTTTATTGGTTTTCCCCTTCATCTATTTCCACATTCATGTCCATCACCTCTCTCACCCAGTCACTTTCATCCTTCCTTAAAACATGACCCAACCATCTCACTCCATTGTGAATTCGATTTAGAATAGGTCCACATTATTTCTGTGTATTGCAAATGGTGACTAAGAGTTGGCACCGGGAAGGACAGCTGACCTAAGACCTTATGATGAGTATACTAACATGTCTGAAACAAACATAAAGGATTTCAATACAAACAAAATACAGATATATAATTTCAGGCTGTTAAAAAAAAGGGGGTTTTTTTCGGTGTTTTTTTTTGTGCATGGCCTTTTTCAGCAAATAATTATCAATAGAGTAGCTTTAAGATAGCATATTGGGTTAGTATGTATTTATAAAAAGCTTTATGTATTCAAAAGAATGCTCAACTAGAAAAAGGAGATATATATGTGTATATACAAATAATTGTTTCTACTTTAGGCACAAGGCTAGCAATTACCCAGTGCATTACTGGTACTTTATTTTATCGACCCCGTAAGGATGAAAGGCAAAGTCAACCTCGGTGGGATTTGAACTCAGATCGTATGAATGTTCTATTAAATGTTTACCTGGTGATGTGTAAATCCAATGCTTTCAAAACAGTTCATATGGTAATTTAAAAGTCGTTCAATGCAGTGCTGAAAAAGAATCAATATAACCACCAATATCTTGTAGTTGTTTTAGAGAAATGATAAAAAAAAATATCTAGACTATTTCCATCATGAAATTACACAGCACAATAGCAATGAGATCAATGTGATGGACTGATTACAAATACATGAATTATATCTAATCTCTCAGCAAAAAGTACATAATCCTAACAGTCTTATTTTGATTGACTGATAAGAGAAGGGGCTCTATACTTGTGAGTGCTGTTTAACACTTTTGTCACCATAATTCTACTGAAAAACAGCCTATGATTTTCAAATACTTTTGAAAATAATCAAGAATTTGGAGGATTTTTACATGGGTTTTTTTTCACGCTGGCTATGTCTTGACTTCTTTTTTATATATTTTTGCACACCTAACCGCTAGAATATAAACAAATATCACCACCTGCAATGTCAAATGTGAAGAGAAGTGAAGAACAAATACAAACAAACCAAATTCACTTGCAAGGCATTGGCCGTCCAGAAGCTATAGTAGAAGCTATTTTCCCAAGGTGTTAGAACCTAAGACCATGAGATTGTGAAGCAAATTTATTAACCATACAGCCAATGCTATAAGATAAGAATACATAAATGCAGCTGAATATTCTAGAAATTATTTGGAAATGTGTCTTACCTGCTCCATAACACCAACTAAACTGAGCAAGGGAAGGCAACCACCTTCTAAAGAGTTAGATTCCTCTTGAGTGAGATTTTTCAATTTTCCAAAACACAGTTTAAACCATTCTTCAACTTCGGATGCTAAAGGCTTCAAGAAAACAGAATATGTATAATTGAAGAGGTGTGATTAACCATTTTGTTACTATATTTCTAATGAAAGACACTGCCTATGATTTTAAAAATCATCAAAAACATGGAGTGATTTAGTAATATAATTAATTTTCTCATTTGGCAGTATCGGAAGCATAGAGTTACGGCCCTTTATGATCTGAGTTCAAATTCCGCCAAGGTTAACTTTGCCTTTCATCCTTACGGTGTCGAAAAAATAAAGTACCAGTAATGCACTGGAATAATTGCTGGCCTTATGCCAAAAGTAGAAACAATTATTAAGCCAGTGTTATAAACATAAAGGTTCTTATTTAAAACTATGATGGAAGATTTTTAGAATATAAACACTAAGATAAAGAGCTTTGTATTGTAGAACCAGGAGTGGTTTCAGTTGATTTTGTCTCAAAAGTTGGTAAACAATCAATACCTAACTTTTCTCTCAACCCATCTGTGCTTTGCTGTTCATGTACACTAACATTACACATCTAACAGAACATATGCTCGTTTCATTTCTTTCTAGCTTTTGCATATCCTCTACATTTAGATCTCATGTCTCACCGCCATGCAATATTGCACTATGTAAGAGATTCCAATATTATTTACAAAATGTTTGATAACATATTTATACTGTACCGATTGTGTTGTTATTTCTGTTTACTTTTGACATACATATATATATATGTATATATATATATATGTACATTATGTAATGTATTGCAGTGAGATTATAATGAGGTTTCTATATTAAATATCTGATTTTGAAAAGTCCCAGGAAGGGGTGAAACGTTCGTTCAGCATTTGATGTATTAATGTATTTGGTGTCTTTTTTTAATGAATAATTTGCTTCTAGTGTAATTGTTATTTTGGGCATAATAGGAGTGTGTATACAGACCTTTTTGGAAAATTCTTTCAGAAGGGTTGATACATAGCCTTTTGTTTTGCTTATTATAATAAATTACTCTATTTTGAGCTGTGTTTAACCTCTCTACCTATGTTTTTAAATTTTTATATTGTTTTTGTGAAAAACGATGTATATTTATATATTACCCAATTACACCTCTCAAAGGCGAGGACACACGACCATGACCTCTGGCGTCACGCAGTAATACAGAAGACCCGACCCCCCACGGGTACAAGCCGAAGCTGAAGCATATAGACAATATGCCCCCACAACCTCCCACTGCAAAGTGGTCATGGAGGTGCCACGGTAAAAAAGCACCCAGCCCACACTGTAAAGGGGTCGTGTAGGTGCCACGGAAAAAAAGCACCCAGCACTCACTGTAAATGAGGTTGGTGTTAGGAAGGGCATCCAGCTGTAGAAATCAAGCCAAAATCAGTTCCCGTATGAGCAAGACAAGGTCAGCCGACCAGACACTGCCCACAACAGGACGACCCGTCTAACCCATGCTAGCATGGAAGAACGGACGTAAAACGGTGATGATGATGATTATGATGTATATATCCAGGGAGTGCAACATGAAGTTACTGTAGGACCCAGGTGAGCACTCAATGTTTAGAGCTAGACAGAGTGTAATATAATAATTGTTTCTACTTTTGGCACAAGGCCAGCAATTACCCAGTACATTACTGGTACTTTATTTTATCGACCCCGTAAGGATGAAAGGCAAAGTGAACCTCAGCGGGATTTGAACTCAGACCATAAAGGGACGTAACTATGCTGGAAAGCATGGCGTCCGACTCTCTACCGATACTGCCAATCCACCGCCCTGTAATATAATAATACAAGGATGTAATATAATAATACAAGGACGAATGGTTACTCCTTCATTACATTTATTGGCATCACCAACCAATAAATGTAATGAAGGAGTAACCATTTGTCCTTGTATTATTATATATATATGTATATATATATCTACATACATACATTTATTTATTGATCTATATATGCTGTAAAGTGGTTGGTGTTAGAAAAGGCATTCAACTGTAGAAAGCTTACAAAACAAGGGGTTAGGGGGATCCTTCAGTTTGTGTCAAAAGACACAACTTCTCTACACTCAATAACTGTATGTAAGCGGAATGCAGACCTTCTCAGCCTGTCTGGCAGCATGCCAATAACCCTATGTCAGTACTGACTTGGTTTATGTAGACCTGTCTAACCCTTGCTATATATTATATCATCATCATCATTTTACGTCTGCTTTTCCCTGCTTGCAAGGGTGGGACGGGTCCTATTCAGCACAGCATCTCTCCACTTGTCACGGTTCTTTGTCATCTCCTCCGTGAGCTTCAGCAATCTGAGGTCTGCTCTCACCACCTCCACCCATGTTTTTCGTGGTCTTCCTCTACTGCATCTTCCTTCAACTGGCATTTCTTGGCACTTCTTTACCCAGCGGTCATCCTCCATGCACATCACATGTCCATACCATCGCATTCTTCTCTCTTGCACCCTACAACTTATCCCTCTTAAACAGTTTCTCTCTCAACACATCCATGCTCAGTCGTTCACGTACATTGACATTGCACATCCAAAGGAGCATGCTTGCTTCATTTCTCTCCAGCCGTTGCATATCTTCCGCACCTCACCCAGGCATCATATAACCGGCCTTTCATATGCAGGGAGAAACCCTTCTTTGTCAGCAGAGGAAGCAGCTCCCTAAACTTCTTCCAACCCGTCCTTATTCTAGATACTATGGCCTCGGAACACCCTCCTCCCATGCTAATCTGATCACCTAGGTACCGGAAGCTATCAACCACTTCTATAGAACCTACCTGCATTTGAAAAATGTGTCTATCAATGCGACTTCTACTGTCAAATTTCCATGTACATCTACTGCATATGTATTTTTCCCTACCTATTAGTTTGCCTGCTATCCCACTACATCTCTTGTGTACCCAGGATCTGCATTGTGTACATTTTATAGAATTTATGCCAGTTCATTTTCTGCATATCAAACATGGCCATTTCCCTGATGGAATCAGAGTTTTGTCCTCTTTTCTACTCAACACTTTTGTCTAAGCTAGGTTCACTCTCAGTCTTCTTAATTCCAACTGCTGTTTCCATAGCCAGAATTTATTCTCCAGCTCCTCTACTGATTCTGCTATAAGAACCAGATCATCAGCATAGAGAAGTTCCCATGGGCAGCCAGTCTTAAACTCCTCTGTTATGGCTTGGAGGACTATAATGAACAAGAGCAGGCTGCGAACCGAACCCTAATGTACTCCTACTTGTATCTGGAATTCCTCACTAAACACCATTCCTACCCTCACTTTACTGACAGCACCTCTGTACAAAGCTGGCACTGTCCTCACAAACCATTCCTCAACACCTAGTTTCCTTAGGGACCACTAGATGACAGATCGGAGTACCCTATCAAAGGCTTTCTCTAGGTCAACAAAGGCTAAGTATAGTGGCTTATTCTTCTCTAAGAACCTATCTTGTGGTTGTCTCACTAAGAAGAGAGCATCTGCTGTACTTTTCCCAGGCACAAAACCAAACTGCATCTCATCTAGTTTGACCCTTTCTCTAATTAGTTGCGCTAATATCCTTTCTGCCACTTTCATAACCTGATCCATCAGATTTATACCCCTATAATTGCTCCTCTTCAGACCATCCCCTTTACCTTTGTAGCAATTTATGAGAATACTGCTGCACCAGTCTTTGGGTATGACACCACCATATATAGCCTGATTGATGATGCGTGCTACCAGTTTAGTGCCTACGCCTCCTATCCCCGACTGTCCAGCGGCCTTACCATTTTTCATTTCCTTAATTGCCTCTTGGACCCTATATTCGTCAATCTCAATAGCTGGTCCCTCTGTCAGATCTACTGGGGGTAATTTCTCTCTCCCTCATTCGTTCTCCACATTCATCAGTCTCTCTCATAATGACATTTCCAGGCCTCCTTTTTCTGATCATTCGTGACACTAAGTACACCGGCATCATTCCGGACACACTTATCTCCAACATCATCCTGATTTGCACTGACATACTGCCTTGCAATGCGGAACACCGCACATCTCTGATCTTCCCATCACAGAACATTAGCAAACCTCCTACTCTCAGCTTCCCTGCGCGCTAAGTACACCTGACGTCTAGCTTCTCTCTTAGCGGTTGTGTATCCTCCTCTACTCCCACCATTTTTCCAAGCGTTCCATGTTAGTCTTTTGCCCTATCTACCGTGCTGTTCCACCACCAGGTCACTCTCTGTCTGGTTGGAGCTCTGCAGTAAGTTGTCACGTAAGAAATTCCAGTTATCATTTATATTAAACGACTCTAAACCGCCTTCTTTTTCGTCATGCACATCTCGAAGGGCTTTCCTAAATTTATATTTTAGTGAAAGGTCTTTTAGCTTCCAGATCTTTCTTTTCCACACCTTCTTGTATGTCTCATTCTGTCTCTTGCTTACTGAGATGTCACTAACGACTAACCTATGCTGTGGGGTATATTCTTCCCCGGGGTATGCCTTAGTATTTGACACCATCTGTCTGTCTCGCTGCCTAACTAGCAAGAAGTCAATCTGGCTTAAGTTATAGCCTGATTTGTAGGTTATTAGGTGGTTGCTAGGTTTCTGGAAGTTAGTGTTGCAAATGGTTAGTGCACTTACATCACAAAATTCAAGAAGCCTCACTCCTTCTTCATTTCTTGAGCCGTAACCGTGCCCACCATGTACCCCAGTGTATCCATCCTGGCCTGGAGTTGTCCAACATGACCATTGAAGTCCCCTGCTAGCATAACAATGTCTCCGTCCTCTGTCATTGCGACTGTTTGGAAAAGTTGCTCGTAAAAGCAGTCTTTCTCTTCTTTACCTAGGCCTGCCTAGGGAGCATAGGCAGAGATAATTGTTAGTAGTCTCTTGCCTACAACTAATCAAAGCTTAATTATTCTATTATTAACTCTAACTACCTCTATTGTCTTATTGATCCACCTCCCAGCCAGTAAAATGCCTACCCCACCTAACCCATCATCATTACCCACCCAGAAAAGCATATAACTACGATGTTTGCCAGTGATTAGTCTTGCAGAGGCACCTCTCTATCTCACCTCTTGCACGCAGCACACATCCACATGCCTTCTCTCCAGCATCTCCACTATCTCACCTGATCTATCTGTTAGAGTGCCAACATTAAGTGGGGCAACTCTGAGATGCGACGTCTTCATATTCTTGTTCTTGTTCCTGTTGTGCGATTGCTTGATGACGGTCAGGGGGTTCTCGCACATGGCTGCACCAGCCACCCCACTACCGTGCGCAGCCCTAACATGGTTAGTGTTATTGCTGTTTAACATTTATTT
This sequence comes from Eledone cirrhosa, assembly GCA_964016885.1. Lineage (NCBI taxonomy): Eukaryota > Metazoa > Mollusca > Cephalopoda > Octopoda > Eledonidae > Eledone > Eledone cirrhosa. The sequence continues at coordinate 184,525,310 of OZ024743.1, forward strand.
TTCCTTGCTTGCATTGGTTAGATGGGTTGCCCACATCATGAGACAAGTCTGGCCAATTGCTCTCTGTTAGAGTGAACACCTTAAATCTATTTTCTGGCTGAGCCAGCCAATAGCTCTATATGCAAATGAGGCTAATCAGCCCATGTACATAGGTGTCAAAACTATGTTTTTGCCTATATTAAGTTCCAGCAGAGAGCAGGGTAAGGGAGCACTGTCTCGATAATGACAAAAGTCAGAAACAATGTTTGTTGTCAACAGTTACCCTTTGCTTCTTCTGGAATCCACTAGATAGCGCTACGTTATCAGTTTCCAAATTTATAGCTGAAGGCTTTCAAAATGTTTATTCATAAACGTACCATATATCGCTAGATATACAAAATACTCATACATATTATCATCATCACCGTTTTATGTCCATTCTTCCATGCTAGCATGGGTTAGACAAGTTGTCCTGCTGTGGGCAATACCAGGTCAGGTGACAATGTCTTGCTCATACAGAACTGATTTTAGCTTGATTTCTACAGCTGGATGCCCTTCCTAAACACCAATATATATCATAAAAATTAGCTCTATCTATATTGGTGTAGAAGTGCCAGTAGATTTCATCTACAAAGTGTTAAGATATAAGGTATAAATAAAATAGTTTTAACAAGGAATAACCATGCCTTGTGTAAGCTTTATTTCATTAACCCTTTTGTTACTATATTTCTAATGGAAGACACTGCCTATGAATTTAAATAATTTTTAATGAAGAATTTGGAGGGATTTAAATATAACTTTCATATTATTAAACTGCCCTTTGGAAAATAACTTAAAGGTCCTTACATAAAATCATGGTGAAAGGTTTTAGATAAATATAAACACTTTAAAGTAAACAGTTTTGTATCAGAGAAGCAGGGTGGTTCTAGTTGGTTAAGTAACAAATGTATTAAAATAAAAATATATTTTTAAAATGTCAATATTCTTCAAAACTCACAAGTTTTCGCCTTGTTTTCTTTATTTCTGATTCATGTGTGCTTCTATATTCAATGAGTTTCTAAAAGCGAAGAAAAGAAGGTAACAAAGTTTTTAAATGAAAATTTCCAAAGTAAAAAAAGTAGATTTAACTCTAACATCCTGTACCCCATGAAACCACATTAGCAAACATTCTTGAAAAGTACAAAACAACACTATGACTGCATCACATTATAAATTAAAGTTTTTACTCCAATACTGGAAATGTTTACAATAATCTCTCCACTAGTAAATATACTATAAACATTTGAATTAACAAACCTGTTTTATAGATATATTCTGCTAAATCATGTCCTTATTAAGAGTTAATAAGGACATGACAAGTCTGTTATCACATCCATAACAAACTGTAGCCTCTGAAATGTTTCTTGTGTAGTAGAATTTGTCGAAAATAACTGTTGCATAAAACTTTCCAGTGATGTACTGATATATATTTGATATATAAATATATCCCTATATTGTTAAATTATTTATTGCTTAACATAACATAAATATAACACAACTTACTTGTCTGATTTTAGCAAAATCTGCAACCTGTTTTCTCTTCCAACTAGCTGAGGGTTCTAAACCTACAGGTGCCGGGAGACAGCAATCTTTCTGGTAATTTTAAGAACATAAGAATAAAGAAATGGGTTCTAATCATGCCAAGGAATAAACGTACATCAACATCATTTTACATCCATTTTCCATGCTGGCATGGATTGGACAGGCTGTCAGGATCCAAAACCATACAAGTTGGGGAACCACATCTTGCTCATACATTCTATATTTGGCATGGTTTCTATAACTGGATGCTCTTCCTAATGCTAACAATTATAATTTTTCAGATTATCAACCTGGAGAAACTAAGAGGCCCCTGGAAGGGTTTAATGAGAGGAAAAATATTGAGGTCAGAAATGGATGGACATATAAGTGAGAAATAAAATCGTATATCACTATGGAATTAATTCTGAATGCAAAAACATACTGGTGCATCTTTTACTTCCCACTCCTTTTATACCAAAGTTGTACTGGTATATTTTAATTTCGTTTGTGAAGCACAAGTCCAGATAAAGAAAATAAAGGAAATTTAATCAAAATATCTCATATGTTTTATTTTAAACCATTTTTATTGCAAAAATGAACATGCAACCCAGGACAAGGACAAGTAAAATACAAATAATAATAATAATAATAATTGTTTCTACTTTTGGCACAAGGCCAGCAATTACTCAGTACATTACTGGTACTTTATTTTATCGACCCCGTAAGGATGAAAGGCAAAGTAATAATAATAATAATAAATAGCACTGGCACACAATGCGCTAAATCTCAATAATTAATAGAGACCCACTGTGAAAATTTACTAAAACAAAGGAGTAAACAATACTTGTTGATAATCCTATCAGTAAATTTAGTACTGACACAAGCTCAATATGGCTGTCTTTACTGAAAGATAAATATATATAATCTAAAATTGTAATATTGATTGTAAATGATTTAGTGGCCTAATGGATGACAGAGTTATTACCCTTAGTTTAGAAGTAAAGGTTCATAAATCCAGTCTAGTTCTATAATAATGAAATTATTGTGTACAGTGCTCAGGTGCACTATAACTCATCAAAGGTGCATGTATAGTACATAGAATAATGTACAAATGTTAGGAAAGTGAACAGTGTATGAGTCATGATATATATGTGTGCATGTATATGGAGCGGGGATATCAGGTGTAGTGTTGGCGAATTTCAGGAAACATGGAGGTTTTAAAGGATGCAGTGTCTCGACAGCTAACAACTGATGCAGGTAGTTCGTTCCATGCTACAGCAACTCTGAGCATGAAAAAATGTTTCCGAAAGTCATGGGAGCTGTGCTGTTTTATGACTTTGTAGGCATGTCCACGTGTGTTAGACACATGGAAATCAAAAAGGTGCTCAGGGCTGTTGTTGGCAAGATGGTTAATAATTTTGTGGGTGTTTACCAAGTCAGTTGCCAGACGTCAGAGCTTCAATGTATCCATGCCCAGGGAAGCAAGGCGTTCAGAGTATGGTAGATGTCTGATGGAGGGTATTCGCTCGGTTGCACGTCTCTGAACAGTTTCCAGGAGGTCAATGTTCTGAGTAAGATAGGGGTTCCAGACTGGTGATGCAAATTCTAAGTGTGGCCGCACCATAGCTATATACACCTTTAAATAGATAACTGGAGAGCGGCTGGCAAAGGTCTTGCTAAGTGATGCTAAGACACCTTCATCCTTCTAGACAATTTTAGAAATGTGCTTTGTCCAATGCAAATCGCTGCTGACAGTAATGCCCAGGTCACATTTACAAGAAGACTTCTTGATATTAGTGTTTGGAGGGAGTATGTGGACGCTGGGTTTTTCTTCCCAAAATGCTTGGTGGTACACTTGTCCACAACCAGCTTCAGTTGCTAGTCCGTGATCTATTGCTGCATTGTGTCCAGGTCTGATTGCAGGAAAGATCTATAGTGTTCAGGATCTGTCCTTTTTACCTCAAGGTACAGCTTGATGTCATCTGCATATTTCAGTACTGTGGCATTCTTTAATTTGGCATCTATATCATTAATATATGCAACAAACAAAAGGGGACCAAGAACAGATCCCTGTGGTACACTAGATGACATCTCATACGGTGAGGAATGCTGTCCTAGAACTGTGACTACCTCTCTTCAACTGAGAATGAAGGACTTCAACCAGTTAAAAAGATCATCCTTCACACCCATTGCAGAGAGTTTTGCCATAAGACTTTTGTGTGGCGCAGAATTAAAAGCTTTAGCAAAGTCAAGGTAAACAACATCCACCCATGAGCTGCCATCAGTGATCCGGGTGATGTCTTCAAGAAACTTGATAAGTTGATCACAGAAGCTGGAGTTAGGGATAAATCCAAATTGCGAGGGCTGGATAAGACTGTGAGAATTCCAGAAGTTCCAAAGTGTTTCTCTAACACAGGATTCCATCAGTTTGGCAATACAGCTCGGAAGACTGACTGGATAATAGTTGAAAGGCGACATGTGGTCACCCTTTTTGAACACATTGTCTTATTCTTAACCATATCAGATGATCAAACCAATTAAAATGTTGTGTAGGATTAAATAACTGATTGAATGTTTTGAAAAGGGATGATGATAATGATGACAACAAAATCTAGTGTTTATGTCATTATCATCATTTAACATCTGCTTTCCCTGCTATCAAAGGTTGATGGGTCGTCACAGACCAATTCCAGCCAATACAACACTAAAATACAATTCTGTTATTTTTAGCTTTATATAAAAATACATAAGATTAAAATATTCTATTGAGTAAATATTGCTGTGTGTATGCAATTAAGGATAAGTATACTGTATCCCTACATGTTATAGGGCACAACTAAATGGGTTAGTGCTAGGAAGGGCATTCAGCAGTAAAACATTACCTCAAAAAGTAACCAACAACATATATGAAGTTTACTATGGAGCCCACAAGGCTACCATCTACTTTAGCAAGGAACACTGAGGCATAAAACATTTGTTGTTGCTGTATAGAGTAGTCGACGAGTAAGCTATGTAGTAATGTTTGTCAAAATAAAAAATATGGTGCACAAAAACTTTAAAGAAATTCAAGATACATACTGCTAAAATGTGGACATTCTGTTTTCTATTCATAGCTTCAGTATTTAGTGATTTAGCAACGACTACTGATGGACAACATAATGCTTCATCCCTAAAAAGAAAACAATCAATTATATATTAACTTTTTCATGAACTTATTTTCTTATGAAAGACACTGCCTATGATTTTTGAATCATTTTGAAAATAATAAAGAATTTGAATGGATTTAGTAATATAATTAACTTTCTCATTATTAAGCGTATGTTTAGTACATAACAAAAATTCTTACATTAAATTATGATGAAGGGCTTATATATATATATATATATATATATTTCTTGTAAATAGACGATAAAACAGAACCCAGATTCCCTCAGGGAAATGGCCTTGCTCAGTATGTAGGAAAGGTGTAGGTAGGAACTTCATCCTCTGCCCCAAATGCAAACAATGGGTACACAAGTGATGTAGTGGGATCCCAGAAGTTTAACTAAGAATGTAGGCTTCATATGTAGCAGCTGTGTTGGGACAGCAAGCAGCAAACGACCACAGGAAACAAGCACCACCAAACTCTGGGCGGGCTCTGTAGAAACAGTAGACAGCTTCTGCTACCTAGGTGACCAAATTAGCAGCAGAGGTGGGTGTTCGGAAAGTACAATAACTAGGGTAAGAACGGGATGGAAGAAGTTCAGGGAGCTACTGCTACTGCTAGCTGCAAAAGCTTTTCCCTCAAAATGAAAGGCAGACTGTATGATGCGTGTATATGAACAACAATGTGACATGGTAGTGAAACCTGGGCATTGTCTGTAAAAGACTTGCACAGATTAGAAAGAAACGAAGCTTGCATGCTCCGAGGGATGTGTAATAGTAATATACGTAAACGGCAAAGTATAAACGAATTGAGAGAGAGACTGAGCATAAGAGGAATCAAATGCTGTGTGCAGGAGAAGAGGTTACGTTGGTATGGACATGTAATGCGAATGAAGGATGACAGCTGCATAAAAAGGTGCAGAGCGTCTAGAAGTTGATGGAAGCTGTGGAGTGGGGAGACCCCAGAAGACCTGGGATGAGGTGATAAAGGCCGACCGTACCCAATTGCACCTCTCAAGGGCAATCACACACGACCGTGTCCTCTGGCGTCACACAGTAATACAGAAGACCCGAACCCCCCACAGGGACAAGCTGAAGCTGAAGCATATAGACAATATGCCTCCACACCCTCCCACTGCAAAGTGGTCGTGGCAGAGCCACGGCAAAATGATGATGATGATATATATATATATATATATAACAATTATAAATGTGAAGAGAAAATAGACAAAATATACCTAATTTACCAAAATACACCTAAAGTCCCAACTGTACAGTTTCACCAACTGGTATGCAGCCAAAGTGCACTAGGGTTGTGTGGCTATTGGCTTTTCAAGAGACCCCTCAAATGAAAGGACTAATTCTTGAACTGACCGTCACAAGTGAAACATTCTTGGGAGGGAGAATTATCATGTGGTATAATGGCCACAGAAAGGAGGTAAATGCTGGAGGTTTAGCAAGTAATATATTTGCTAGAAGCAGCCAGTACCCTCCTATTTCACTTGACCATAAAAGAGTAGGGACAAAATAATAAGATACACACACATATAGTTAAAACAAACAGCACAAATAGAAAGATGAAAGAAAACAAAGAAAAGAAAATAATGGGATAATAATATACCTCAAGCTGTGGTGTCTGTCCACTATCCCATTATTTTCTTTTCTTTCGTCCTTCTATTTGTGCTGTTTGTTTTATCACACATACATCATACCAGCAGAAAGATTTTCTGTTGCACGATCCAGCTTTTTAAAGTGGTACTCTCAATTAAATCATGCAAAACTATTTTGCTGGTTTGAGAGCTGATGAGGATGAAGATGTCTCTGTGTGTGTGTGTGTAAACTTGTCTTGTGCCATCACCTTTCTTTATTTCCTTCTTCCAGTCACTTCTGTGTGCCAGTGCACTTCTCCTTGTCCCCCTCCTCTTTCAATATTTTTTATATTTCATCTGCCTGTCACCCATCTTGTGGATTGTCTCTCTGTTGACCAAAGGTCTCTGTCTTCTGGGAACTTTTTGTCCATCGTTGTCTTTGACAGCATTTAGCTGTTTTAATGGCTGTTCTAGTGATGAGTTTTCTCATTTTTAAATGTATTCAATCAAATACACTCTTCTTTAGACTCGATCAGAAACAACATTGTTTTATATATATATATATATATATATATAAGTAGAAGTGGTTACACAACAGTTAGTTCACCATACCGAGAACAATTGTTTCACCTTAGTGGATCCTCAGCTCGTAATGGATATGGTTATACGGAACAGGAAGGACAACTGTACGAACGCGCATGCGAAGAAACGATCACTTCACATAGGCAATACTAAATTGCGTGCGAGGTGTAAGGGAGATAACTGCAAAAGTCCGAAAGTTTCTAGTTGATAAGAAAATTAGGATGTTGTAATTCAATCCGGAGCTTTGTAGTTATGTAAGAGGTGTTTCCAGACGTGTGGACGTGTGAAGAATTCATTTCTCGTGTTTAGGCAATCACTATTGCGTAATCTCTTTAGAATATTTATTCGTTCATCAATACATAGTCCACACGACGGATTGCCCCTTGCGTATGGCTTGGACTTAGTGATGGCTTTCCATTGAATGGAGTAGTCTATACTTGAGTGCTTGAGGAACCATACGTGGCTCGCGAGTTTCGTGGATGAACGTCTGTCCGGGTACCTAAAGGTCGACTGGTGGTTCAGGAAGCGTTCCTTAAATCGGCCCTCCGCCATGCCCACATAGGATTTGACCTCCTGTGGTTGATTTAAACTACAGCGGGTGTGTTGCATTGCTGTTGAAGGGGACAAGCTTTGGGCTTACGGCAAGAGCACCCTGGTGGGGTGTTGCTCTTAGGGCTGTTGGTGATGTGGGCCTTCATGTTCTTAGCGCAAGAGTATCTTAGTTTTACTTTGTGTCGGTTAAAGATGGAGCGGTATTTATGACCTATGGGAAAGTGTCTACCTAAGGCTAGAAATTTTTTGCCTAAATTGGTTTTAACGTTGAGTGAGAAGGGAGGAGAGAACCAGATAGTTTGTCTATTGTTACGCTTTCTTTTTTTATTGCTGTTGTTGTTAGTGGGAGAGTAAGTGATAGGTTGCGAGAAGCCGCTGTTAGCTAATGCCGTGTTATAGTAGGATGCCACCCTGTCAAAGATAGCCTTATTAGAGGAGAGGTTTGAGATTCTAGTACTGATATTATTTACGAATCTTCTAAAAACAGTATATATATATATATATATATATAAACCGTTTTGCATTGTAGAATCATGGGTAGTCTCAGGCGCTTAGGTAACAAAACAGTAAAGTTAAAGAGGGAGCACCAGAAAGAAAAAAAATTATGCAACTAGATACCAGAAGAAGCAAGCGGAATATGATACTACATCAAAACTAATATAAAGGCAGAGTAAGGAGACTATATCAGATGACAACCTTCAAGTTTTAACTTCATTTTATTTTGTGTCAGTTTCATGCAAAGACAATCAGCTCATGAATGTGTTTAATATTTTGAAATTCTGTCCTCTTAATTTTTACCAAAAGGCTTCCATTCATGTCACTATGTAAAAAAAAAATTTAAAAAAAAAAAAATTATTATGGGTGAACATCGATTCTCATCAACTCTATTAGGTAAGGGGTCTATTCATTTCGTATGTTCTGTATGTATGCATACACACGCACGAGTCGATGAGGAATCCTTGACACGAATATAAATGCAGCGAATCCAGTGAATCGAACGAGATTTTTTCATTTTCTTCAAAGGGGGCCTATTGTCAATGATACCCCTAATAATTGTTTCTACTTTAGGCACAAGGCCAGCAATTACCCAGTGCATTACTGGTACTTTATTTTATCGACCCCGTAAGGATGAAAGGCAAAGTCAACCTCGGCGGGATTTGTCAATGATACTCCTAATAATGGTTCTAATTTAGGCACAAGGCCAACAATTTTAGAGGAGGGGAAACTCAATTAAATCGACCCCGTAAGGATGGAAAGCAAAGCTAACTTCGGCGGGATTTGAACTCAGAATGTAAAGGGCCGTAACTCTATTATTATCTTATCCGATGCTGGGTGGTTATGATGCAGCTCTACCCAGTGCCGCCCGACCCACTTCCCGTTCCTATTCTCCTCACCCATACTATTACCCAACTCATATGTCACGCACTAACCTCTGTCAGATTCTCCCTTTTCAAAACGTCAATCCTCGGGGATTCACCCCTACCCTAATCCAGTCAGTTTGTTGTTCTTTTTCCTTTTCTTTTCTTCTGCAGTAAATCGACTTGTAGCTGATCGACATCAACTTCAATCATTCTTTACATGTGCACATATATAACTCATTCTCACAAACACGAAAACAGAGGAAGCTTACGCTAGAGAAAAGCCTTCAGTTTTTAACTCGTATTTCATCTTGTGTCACTGTTTCATGCAATCATAGAGAAATAAAGAAAATACTAGACATAAACAGGGAAAGAGAAATAATCCATCTTGAGAAACTTAATAAATAGTCGTCATAAAACATACATAAATAAAACATACATAACTAAAATCATGTAGTGTGTCTTATTGCATACCTAACTCTCCTCAAGTATTCATTCCCAGTCATGGGAGGAATAGTAATATCATAGTTATTATCTAAAGTTGTATCCACAGGTATTGCAGGTGTAAACACTTCTTCCATTGCGTACCGTTTTATAAATTATTTCTCTTTTCTAAGAACTGAAGAACGCATTCAATTCCAAAGGGAGATAATTGATAAACAGGGGTAATTTCTGAACCTGTTTGCCCTCCGTCTCAATCTGGATGTTTAAACCCCACTCTCGCTTTTTTATTATGTTTTTAAAGCGGTCTACTGGCTTTTGAACATCCGAGTTTCAGCAACTCTAAAAAAAAAAGAAACGATAATAATCAAAACATATATACATATTTCTTTTTTCATCAAAACCTGATTTAGAGCTGCAGTACTTTGCCGTTGTTTCATTGTATTTATTACATGTGTTTATATTTGTATTTATATTTTCATTCTGTAAGAATTATAAACAATTTGTAATGTTATTTATACAACTGTGAATAAAAAAAATTTATTAAAGATGAAAATGGTGAATTACATTTTTCAGTCGTAGCGCTCGATGCGTTCAGGGCATCGGGGCCTGTGACAAAGTTTTTATCACTATTGGCCGCTTTGAAGCAATTTACGTTTAAGAGACACTTTCAGCATCTCTTTGACCAATCTGATTAATTCTCAAGATGCCACCTATTTTCCACGATTGCAAAGCTTTCGTTGTGGTGATGGTGGTGCTGACGCCTTCTCAGTCTGGATGAAATCCACATCTCCATTTCACTCGTAGTCGATTTCTGAGGGGGATTGAAATGTCACTATGGCAAGCCCCTTAATTCCAAGGTCTTCGTAGTTCGTCTTGCCGCCTGAATGCGGCTACATTGCAAGCTGGACGAAACAAGACATCTCTCTCTTTCCGAGTTGGGAAGCAGATGGACATTTTTCAAAGGGGCCGTTAGTCCTTTCACCAGAGAACGTTATCTAAGTTATGGTATAGCGAAATCTGTCCACACCTTGACCCCTGTGTGACATTTAACGGTCATTTTCTGGGTTATCTTCTTTCGGGCATCAACAGGTCTGAGATTGGACGACCTCGAAAGGTCAGACCTTTGTTCTTAGGCTTGGAGACAGAGGAAACGACATAGATAATTAGCCTGCCTTAGATCATTGCAGGCAGCAGTTCGGAACATTTCTTGATAGAGTAAACATGTAAACTATTGCTTTCTACAAACCCCTTAGGGTCTTACAGACTCTTATACTCTCTCCTGATCGTATAGCTTCGGCGTAAGCTATTTTCAATACGTTAATAATATAGAGGTTTGATGTCATCGTGGTTCATTTATATATATTCATTTTCTGCGTGATCAAGGAACTGTCCTATAATCATCATCTTATTGAACACTTACTCACCTGCACACATGCAATCTCTGGTCACAGCAAGCTACAAGTGAACACACACACAACAAACGAATCAATACCACAACACAATAAACTACCATTAAATCCTCGCTATAATTGCTGTTGCTGTAAAATGTTTTCAGATCGAAACTTATATATCTATATTTTTTATGAAAAAAAGGAGAGCCGTTTCATCAGACCAGATCCGACCAAGGAGACAATCTTTCCACTAGTAAAATGAAATTATCACGTCATCCATATGACAGGCGCGGTGTGTTCGAACATGGAAGAGTCGAACCCCTACTGTCATCGCCTCCATCTCGCTCGCCCTCCCGGTCTCTCTATATGGTGAGCAAATGGGGTCCCACGTGCTCGCCGCCCCACAGCCCCAGCGGACAGAATGGAGAAGGCGTTTCCCCGGGGGATGGTAAGGGAGATGCGCTGGAAGAACCATTCCATCTCGCGAGGCTCACACCTGCGGCTGGCTCAACGCCTATGATGGTGAGTAGGGAAGTAGCCCTAGGGCCAAGGACACCAGAAGTCTCCACTGCCAAGGGCACGACCGCAAACCTGTCAAAGAGCGACCGGTACTTGAATTGTAGTGAAAGAAATGTTCCCGCGGTTCCTCACACTGACTTGGTCAATAAAAATCGACCTTCAACCACACTTAGACAAAAACACATGAAGAATCCGGATGTTAAGTTTAACGGTGCCAGGGAAGGAGAAGATAGCGGGAGGCCATAGGTCAATATAAATAGGCTGTCCTGAAATCCTGACCAGAAAGAATTTTCTATCATCAAAATAAATCGTCACCTTCCCTTGTCACTGGGCTCTGAATACTACTAACGAACAATATCTTGCCACTCTCTATTTCACCATAACAACAACAAAACAAAAACATCGTCAACCTTTATGATTTGTAGTAATCTTATTTGTTCTTTTATTCACAGAAGTGAAGTAAATTTTATATTTAAACGAAACCACTTATTTTGTCATGTTATTTCATCTCTAACACTTACTAACTTCGCTTCACTTCAATGGGGCTCTGAGGTTGTAGGTCAGTATTAAGTTGGTTGTATATGGCAGACTAAGAAAAACCATCGTGGGAAAATGTCGAGATTTCGTTATATATGTACCTGTGAATTGGAGGACAACTGAAAGAGGACATTTGCACTAGCGTTCAAGTTTATCGTGGCTTTGGGGGGCTTTCTCCATGAATGACCCTCGGAGGGATTTTATTATGTTTGATCTTTTAAATGTTTAGTTTTTTAGTCTGTTATAAACCTTTTCTTTCATGCACACCCCACTGTACCGTCTTTATCGTCTTCTTAATATAAGCCCTGTGTGGCTAATAAAGAAACCATTATGGTGGCATTAAACTAGCAAACATGTCCCTTCTCTTTTCAAAATGGTACCACGTAATTTAAGGGAGATTTGGCTGCTATTTCTAGCATGTAAAATAATTTCACGGAAGCTCCCTTTTAAAGATATTGTTTTAAGGACTTTCTCAGTATCCTAACAAGCTGTTCCATTCATATTTTATACTTTAATGACTAGAAATTTTGGTGATGTATACAAAACATTCTTAATGAATTTCCGTTTTTGTTGTAAAAAGAAAAAATATCTCGCAGCAGCTATTGGCGACTCTCAAAGAGAAGGGGAGATAATTGGCCTTTTGGCTGCAGTTGCAGCTACGCCATCGATTATTTTTGGCTTTAAACATTATTTGAATTATTGGCAGAGCTGTTCTGCTAAAGAACGAGTCGAAGGTGGAGGCTAGCGACACGACCACCAGATATGATGGTTAGTTGCGATATTAGCGAGCTCCTGCCAGACAAATAAACAACATTGGACAAATAGCGATAAACTATTAAGGGAGATGGAACAATGGGTGACACTGTTAGCTCCAAAGAAAATTCTCACAGCCCAGTGGTGTAGCTACGACGAGGCGAGTAAAGGCCACCAAAACACTGTAATATGGTCGGAAACAGTAAAGACATCCATACCACATCTTCCTTCGTGCAGGATAACAAGGGATACGTTCATGCCTGTTCTTGAATATTTATTACACTCTCCATTCAATGCTGCAACAACTAGCAATAGGCCTGTGATCTGTCATGACAGGCGTGGGATATAAGCACATAGGTTACGTATCTCGAGACCTCAGAAAGGGTCAGGAACGGAGCAATTTTGACAATTAGCAACTGGAACGTTACAACCCTTACAGGCAAGGAGCAGGAATTAATGGAGGAGGCCAGATGCTACTGACTAGATATAGTCGGGGTTTCCTCAACAAAATTCCATGGCTCTGGTACTGTAGATTTGGATGAATGATAGAGACTCCACTATTCAGTTGTGACGCCAGAAATGACTGCATAGGTGAGAGTGGAAATATTTACATGTCCCTGCCTGTCAGTATGTGTTAGGGACTGGATTCCATTAAGAGGGACGATTTGTCTCTTGAAGCTTAGGTTGAAAAATAAGTCTCTGTAGCTGGCAGGACCGGAATTAGAACTTGATGCCTAGTGTCCTTCAGGTTTAGAATACACAGCAAACCCCCAATTTTACATATCAAAACCGGCTTGGCGCAAGTAACTGGAACTGAAAAGTTATACATACAGGTATTAAATTTTAAGTATCTAACCATCCGCATTTTACGTCCACTTTCCACACTAGTATGTGTTGGATGGGTTGTCACAACCCGAGACCAGACATATCGGAGCGATCTCATCTTGTATTACATATTTAGAATGGTTTCTATGGCTGGATGCCCTTCCTCCTCCCCTTTAGAATGTTTACTGGGTGCATTGTTTTTGCGATACCAGCAAATATTATTAGATTGATAACAATCTGATGTCTCTAAAGTTGAGAAAATATGAAGGATATTAAATAATTGTTTCTATTTTTGGCACAAGGCCAGCAGTACATTACTGGTACTTTATTTTATGAAGTAAGGATATATAATAATTATATTTGTTAAAAATATAGTTCTCGCTGTCAAATGGATAAAACTAAAAAGACCAGCAAAGGGCACAAAAAAATTGCTATGGCCGTCGTTGGTGCCCCCTCCCGGTTGTGGGATGAGGGAAAATACCCCCTTTCCCACCATTAAATCCGGCCCTGGCAGCTGATGGCAAATGAGTTTAACTGATTTTTAATGGTCGTGTTGAGAGTCCATGATTCTGTCCCGTAGAGAAGTATGGTGATTCGATTGAATCGAACCAGTTGATAACTGGCAGTACTATTTACTTTATCAACCCCGGATGGAGGAGGGTACAGTCAATCTCAATAGGATACGTATTAAGAATGTGCAAGCACCAATAATATTTAATCCCGACACTTACCGTTTCTGTGCTTTCAAATGAAAATAAAAACAGTGTTATTTTATTCGGTAATAAAAAAAAAAATCATATTTTATTAAATGTTACATTACGTCAGTTTTGTTGCAATCAAGCGGGAGAAAAAAGTACATACAAACCGAGTTAAAATAAAATACGGAAATCTACTCTCAGATCTCAAATGATGGGGGAAAAGCGGGGGAGTGGAAAATCGGCAATTTTTCTCGGTTGTCTCCGTTGATTTAAAAAAAAAACAGAATTAGTCGTTTAGTTTACATATTGAGACCCCCAACCCATCCTATCTATTGTATAACGTATGGGACTGCTCGTAATGTACATTTTTGTCATGTATAATGTTTTTTGATGTATAAAGAAAATCAATTGTCGCAGGAATCCTACTACTTAAAATTAAATTTCGACGGATGTAGAGCAGCAAAATTTAATAAACGGGGGAGATGAAGAGCGGGGAGTTGGAAAAAAACATCTGAAAAATAAATAGGGAGGGGGGGGGGGTTATTTGAGACTCGAAAGTAAATTTGTTTTGGTGGGGAATTCCAAGTGTTTTTTATAGCTTACTCTAAACGGTGCAGGGACAGATAACTCTTACATACTGTTATATAAAACTTAGTTTGCAGTCGTATCTAGTTAGAACGTTTGTAACTCTACACCGTTAAACATGCCTCCAAATAAGAAAATACAACATAACGCTTTTTATTATTATATGAAAGATTTAATGGAAGAGATGAAACTTAATGGCCATAATTTCCCTAATGGTTTAGCAGATGTTGTGACTATTGCTGGCCCCAAATGGAAGCTGCTGACGGCCAACGAAAAATACCCTTATGAAAAAATGTCTCGTGAAGTTAGAGAAAATTCACGTAAAAAGAATAACAACACCAACAATAAGAAAAAGGATTCGCGTATGGATTGTACAGGGCAGTTGATTTCTAACCATTGTGAACCCCTCGACGAAATTGCTAAACAATACGCTGAACAAGAACGAGATGTTACCTCAAAATGGCCGCATAATACTGATATATTATATGAAAAGTTTTACTTACTGAATTTCCAGATACTGTGTAAGACTTCAGACGACGAATGCTTACCAGTTGAAGTTTCTATGTTGGAATACAATATGAAGGAAGGTGTTAGTAAAGAGATGCACCAATTTATTAACGCGGGTCCAATTCCCGTTGGTTACAGATATGAGGCGCAATTCCACAGTGACAACACTCACCAAATTCCCATAGAAAATTTTGAAATGGCCACATCTGATTATACTCAACTGTGGAAAAATTTGCTTAAATTTTCTCGTAATAAACAATTTTATTGTTTGTCAAAAGATTTCAGAGAGGTTGAAAGCTGTTTGAATTGGATTCGAGTACGAAGTGAAAATGCTAGATCGGAATATATTCAACTTTATGCACTTGAGAAGCTCGTCATGGATTTGTTTAAACATAACGGCTTTCCAGTAGCGAAATATCAAATTCTTGACATGCTGACAACCACTGCATTCGATTATGAACCCAATACTCGTTGTCCTTGGCACGAACAGGCTAGTCTTATTCATTGTAGCTTAGCTATTATTCGAAGATATGCTTACGCCATGTCAGATTCTCTCGTCAATGTTTATGAATTCACACTCACATCTCAGCACCTCCCCGTGAAAGATAGTAAAAGTAAAGGCGTATCGTTAAACCCTCCCCATTTCGGCAATAGAAAAAATAACTCTCGCTCAGCTGCCCAAAGAAACAAACGTTGGTCTGAAAACACGACACAACCCTCTTCTAACGTTCAACCGAATTTTCATTCTTCAAATGACGAATTGGAAGCTCTCCGCAAGCCACTTACCAGCGCTAACGTTGCTTTTGCGTCGGCAAAACACAGTTATTTGGATAGTAATGTAGAATTTCCACTGGGAACGAAATCTGAAAACGAATCTGATTGTTGTAGTCATGACGCTAATGTATGTGATAGTTTAAGCGAGTGTGATAGTGAAATAAATCGTATATGTGAAGAAAACGAAGTTCTGCAGAATCCATTCCACTTTGAACCCGTTTTCCCAAATCTATCGGGCACAAGTAGTAAGTTACCAGCATCGACCACTGCTCCTCGGACGTGGTTAAGCTCAACACCAAAACCTTCACAGATATCAGAAACTGAGTTTCCATCTTTAACCAGCAGTATTTGTTCAGGAACTCGAGGTGCAACTCCTTCCTACCGACAACAAGTGGCTATGCAAAGAAATGTACCTAGCAGGCCTTGTTTTGCCGCGATGGTAGGTCGAGGACGTGGACGGGGCATAATTGCAAATGCTTGTCCGAAATAGTTTTTTCACATACTTCAAACATATTGACATACGTACATTTACTTACACATCGACATACATAAAAAATTATTTTTCCAAACATAAATTCTTGCCTATAATCTATTAAATCTGCAAACTAAATCTTAGCTAACTTTCTGTGAGTTACGAACTCTTCTGATCATTGTTTTAACACTCCTCGTGGCATGCTGAATTAAGATAATGTATCTCAAAAGTAAATAACCACTCTTTACATACCGTCAGAACTTCTATTCTTAGGACGTTTTTACAATTTGTTGAAATTATTCGTAAAATATATATATATATATATATATATAATGTTTGTGCAAAAGTTGACTGTATTTTCCATATTGCTATTTCCAAACATTCAGATTTGTTTACCTACAAAATTGCTATTTCGAAACAGTTCATCATCAAAGTTTTTGCAAAATTATTTAATGTACCTTTAATTTATTTTTAATAATCATAAGATAGTATGGGTATCATAGATAATAGATTTTGTTTAAAGAAAATGAAAATATCTCGTCCGATTCACCGGATTTATTTTGTAAGCTCCGCTCTCTCTCTCACACATGCGTGCACGCAAGCCGATGGCAGAATCCTAACGAAACTTAAATCTAATTCTATCCCTAACCCGTATATACGCAATGGATCCAGTGAATCGAACGAGATGTTTTTTATAGTTTTACTTTATACTTAAAGATTTTTTTTCCTTGAATAATGGCATCCAGTGTTTGATTTTGTAATTATCTTTTCGGCGCTCCTTCGTTAATACGTCGTATTTCAAATAGAAACAAATGTTTGTTTCAATTTTGAAATCCGGTTTAGTAACAAAGAAGCGTCAACTCTTCAATTAATAAAATGCTGCCCTCTGATTATTCATCCAAATGATGTGGAATAAAAGCAAACATATGTAGATATTTGTCCGATTTACCGGATTCGTTTCGCAAGTTCCTCTCATATATATATAGTGTATGTGTGGAGAGAGGGATGGACTCCTGGGTTTTAACGCCCAAGATGCGGTGTATATCTCGACGTGCCCCTACAATTCTGTGAGGAGTTCAAAACCCATGGATATATATATACATGAGCCAACGAAGGAACCCTAAACTGTTTATACGCGATGAATCCGGAAAAGCAAGTTTCTATTTCACGTTGCTCCTGTTCATTCAGTGGGTAAAAGTGAGTTGTACCTATAATTCATAGGGTCAGCCTTGTCACACCGTGTCGATGTGATGCTTTTGTGTTGCATCAGCTAAACTCTGGTTTAACACATTGATGACACATCCAATACGGCGCACGTATTTGCCATAGGAATTGTATCGGACTGTATTTCATTGTACATCGAAAATCGATAAAATAGGTTTAGATATAAATCGATTACTCAGTTCTGTCATGACATATTAGATCTTTATATGTTTTATGTTTACAAACTTTATCATGTGACTTTAACAACTCATTGGTGTTTTTCTGCTCTCCTAAACTTCTCATTGCTAGAAGCAGTTTCTATTTGGTAGTATTGGTAGAGTATCGGATATGTTTAAGGCATATAGTTACGTTCTGAGTTCACATCCCGGCGATATCCAATTTTAGTGGACTAAATGCTGCTTACGTGCTGTAGTTGCTGTTTACTTCAATGTATGAGGCTATTCCAACAAATTTACATTCCCTTTTTTTAGCCGTTAAAAGAAATATAGATTTATTTATTGTTTTTTTGTTTTTTTTTTTGCGATTTATTTGCCACTAGAGCATTAGGCGGGGGAAGTTTTTACAAAAATCAAGTACAAACATTTAACGAGTGATTAAAAAGGAATATAAAAAATTAAGTCCTCAATAGAGAGGCAGCCTTTTGGGGTCACACACACCCCCGTAGAAATTGTGCGACCTTTCTGCCAGGGAGCACAGAGAGAGGGGGGTGCTCCCTTCTTCTCTTACCTGTACAAGCCGATATAGAGAGATGGGCCATTATTGCTACTTTCACCCATCTTTCATGGAATTGGCTGGGACTGAGTGCCTTTCTCTCCACCTTGATCCTTCTTTCGGAGTGGTATCGGAAGAAGAGGACCATTTGTTGGCCGGCGACATATCCCCACAGATCGGCAAAAAAAACAAACAAAAACGTGGCAAATAAATCGCAAAAAAAAAAAACAATAAATAAATCTATATTTCTTTTAACGGCTAAAAAAAAGGGAATGTAAATTTGTTGGAATAGCCTCATACATTGAAGTAAGCAACTACAGCACGTAAGCAGCATTTAGTCCACTAAAATTGGATATCGCCCACATCCCTCCTAAGTTAGCTTTACCTTTCATTTTTACGGGGTCGATAAAGTACCAGTAACGCACTTGAGTCGATTTAATCGACTCCCTCCCTCCCCCAAATTGTTGGCGTGTCTAAATCAGAAACCATTATTATTTATCCCGCCGAGGTTAACTTTGCCTTTCATCCTTACGGGGTCGATAAAATAAAGTACCAGTAATGAACTGGGTAATTGCTGGCCTTGTGCCAAAAGTAGAAACGATTATTATTTTTAAAATTTATCTTGTCTTAAATTGGTTTGATGTGATCGAAATAATTTTATTTGGTAGTTTATTCCAGGAGTTAAAAAGTACTTGTTTACTGTTTTGTTTCTAAAAGATCATGTGGTTCTCTCTTGATTTGTTTACACTTTAGTAAAAAAAAAATTGAAAGCTGACGAAATTATCCGATCATGAAACAATTTTATGTTGATTCAAAATTTCATATTCAATTGTGTGTATGTATATGTGTATATATATATATATACACACATACAATCAAGAAAAGAGAAAAGGAAGGTGTTGAGGTGATTAAAATAAGTTAATATATGGGGAGGGAGGAACTACACCTGTGGTTGGACAGTACAGGTCCTAAATAATGGGTGGGGTTTGGAAAATCGGTAATTTTTTTCGGTTGTCTCGTTGACTTTTTAAAAACCAGAATTAGTCGTTAAGTTTACATATTGGGACCCTAACCCATCCTATTTATTTTATAACATGGGATTTTTTATGTTCTTTTTTATCATGTACAATGTTTTTTAATGTATAAAGAAAATTGTAGCAGGAATGCTACCACTGAAAAGAAAATTTCACTGGTGATAGATTAGCTAAACTTAATAAGCAGGGGCGGGGACGATTATTCGAGACCCAAGAGTACAACCTGCAGACAATGGCATTGTCATGGAGGACAGCCAGCTATATCTGCTGCATCGACCATTCCACTTCAAGTAGCTCCTTCCTCAGGCAAGTGACTTTCCTTCTGATTTGGTGAAGTAAAATGGTAGTTGAGGGATCAAAGATATTAAATGCTTTAAGATCATTGAGTTTAGTGTATCACTTTTACTTTTGTCAATCAGCTGCTAGTAACATTGCATGGTGTTTCTTTGGCATAAATTTTACTTTTCTCTTTCTTGGAATTATTATTTAACACCATGTCACCTGACTGCTAAGCAAAATATAAGCTGTAGACAAAACTAAAAGTGAAATGCTAAACTTGGTGGTGAGTTCATTGCCTCTCTTTCTCATTTCTTCTAATGAGGTCAACCAGTTATATTTGTTTGTGTTATAATCTTGTTTGTTAATGTTGTATTCATAATGCTGGTGAATATGAAGCTATTCTCGAATTAAGTTCCTATATTGATTTCTAATTTAAACACAAGACCAACAAAGTTTCGAGGAAGAGCAATATTGATTAATCAACCCCAGTACTTGACTAGTATTTATTTTATTGACTCCAAAAGAATAATAGGAAAAGTTGACCCCAGCAGGATTTGAACTCAGAACAAATACCATAATGGTATTTTATCGATGCTCTGCAAATTCTGCCAATCCACAACACTAAGAGTCCCTATATTGGAAACTAACATTCTTTAATTACAAGGATGCAATTTTGTGCATATTAGTCACCCATTTGTCTCCATTTACTAAAAAGTCATTGTTTTCAATATACCTTCATATGTGAAGGTTGGATGTTATGCTCTCCATCCCAGTGGGTCAATGCTATCTTCAAATGTAACTCTAGAAAATATTAACTAAGAAAGATGACAAAAGTCTGCTAACCAAGCAGAGCTGGGAAGTGATGAGAGAAATGTTAGAAGGGAAACAGCTAGATTATATGCCTAAACCATCCTTTTTTACAGGCATGCTGACTTGAGAGAAATCGACATTGGTAATATCAGATAGACTTTTGAAGATTATTTCAGCAAAGTTTTCTAATTTAGCTGATGAAAAGAGATATAAATCAATTACAGTATACTTAAGTATTCCTTTTTAATATAATGTTTGCTTGATGTGGTTCAATTTATTGAGGCACCCTAGCATAATTGAAAACAGCAAATTTGCTTTTAAGGTTATGCTTGTTATTAACACTTTTATTACCATATTTCTAATAAAATACATCCTATGATTTTCAAATCATTTTGAAAATAAAGATTTTGAAAGGATTTAGTAATATAGCTAACTTTCTAATTATTTATCTAGTGTTTGGAGCATAGACTCTATCACAAAATTATGGAATCCTCAGTGTTTTTACGTCCACTTTTCCATGCTGGATGGGATATTTTGAGACTGTTTTACAGCCCAATGATGCCAACCGTTTTAATCACCTCTTACAACATGCTGGGATATGGTGTATCTAATCTAAAAACTGGGATACATGCAAAAAGTGTTTTGGGATGATCTCGAATTACTGAAGCGCATAGGTGATGATGAAGGAATGCGATAAGTTGAGAAATGTATTGAAAAAGACCTGTCCAACCCTTGTAAGCATGGAAAAGCAGGTGTAAACTTATGAAGATGATGGTAAAACACTCTAACAAAGTTTTTTCATAGGACCAGCAGTAGTTTAATATCGGTTCATTAGAACAGATACTAATATCAATTCAATAGAAATATGGTAACAAAAGGTTTAATTATCTTAAGTGTTTTACTTTATGCTGAGAATCTCCCACCTTTACACAATGATTATTTACAATATGGAGTTATATACCATGTGCGTGGTGTGATAAGAGATTAACTTTAAAGAGTAATTTACTCTAGATATATTGAGTGAAAAAAGCTTCAGTAATTGTCTTAGGACTCAATCTGTTAATGGTAATGAGGGTTCGCCATTTTACAGTTAGTAATGGAAAGCTTTAGATTAGACTTGTCTAGCAAGCTATATTGTTTTGAATTAGCGACAAGTCAAATATCAACTGAATAACCAGGTAAATTTAGTACATTTAACTGGATTACCGATTACCACATATTTTGGTTGTCTAGCATAAATATTTATTTTCAATAAATAAATATTTATGCTAAAACCCATTGTATATTTGAACATTTTAAGGGACATATAACTACCCATTTTTAATTTGAAGCCTTTGCTGTGAAAGTGAAGTGTAAACATGTTCAACTCTTTCTCCATTTACAGAAAAAGGGATTATTCTGTTGCAATTAAAATATTATTGTCCTGATCAGATAACTACATCTATGATTCTGTGGATGGAGTAATATTGCTATAACGATACTATATATGTCATAGAAAATACCTATAATGATCAGTCTAATTTGCATATTGGTGATGTAATTTCAATCTTTATGGAAATACACAAATTTTCTATTACTGTTGTCAATATGGTAGTAAAATAACTGACATAGATTGCTGCCATATTAAATGCTTTATAGTTTTTAGTTTTGATTTATTCTGATTTCAATTCCACATAGGAGGATATATCAACTCAATTATATTTCTCTCTTCCTTATTAACCATCTTGATACCCAACAGCCTTTGCTTTTACAACATAAAACTGTTCATTTTAAGATGTTTAGAATTATCAAAAAACTTTTGTGTTAAGTTTGTAAGAAAGTTAATTATAGTACTAAATCCATCCAACTTATTATTTTCAAAATTATTCCCAAATCATAAGCATTACCTTTTATTAGAAATATGTTTATGAAAGGGTTAATCATTTCCATTAAATAACTAAACAAATAGTATGTTCTTTGAAAACAAATCTAACTAAAGATACTTTGACACTTAAAGCTTTTCATTTCAGATATACAAATTTATATATTAGTATATTCATGTATTGTTGGTAATACTTCTATCACCACACAAACCAATCACTTTAAATTGATTTAACTGTTTAGTTTTCCCTTTATGCCAGTGGGTACATAAAGCAACTCATCTGTACTTCATAAATGAAATGCAATGAGTTTTGTATTTTCTTTCTATATTTCTTTTCTCTTATTCCTTTGTTTTTATTTACTTTTTAAATAAAAAAGTATTTTGCAATATTTTCAGTTTTGAATTTATATTTTCAAAAATATGTTTTGTTACAGCTCTACAAGGGTGCATCAGTTTTTTTAGGACATTTGCATGAATTTAGATACAAATTGATACAAATATCATAATACATTAATGATATCTATTCAATGAATCCTGTTTGCTTCAATATGGGATCTTACTAGCTGAGAAATGGATAGATAAAGTGACAGAATCATCAAGCTGAGACTAACTGTAAGAAATAGACAGATGTAATTATTGTCACCATTCTATGTTCCAGAGGCAAGATTGAGTAAAAAAAACAAAATGTAAAGTTCTTCATAGAACCTGTCTGACAACTTCAGGTTCCGATAAAGGTAACCTCACTTGGCTGGCGACTTCAATGGACATGTGGGGCAGTACCAGGATGGATTCAGTGGCTATGGTTATGGTTCAAGAAATGAAGAAGGACCGAGACTCCTGGAATTCTGTGACACATGAACTAACCATTCAGAAAACCAACCAGCCATCTAATCTCATATTAATCAGAACACAAAAGCCAAATGGACTATTTACTTGACAAGACAGACTATAATAAATACTAAAGTCTTCCCTGAAGAGGAATGTACTGCTCAGCACAAGCTAGTTATTGGTGACATCAAAATAAACATGAAACAATGAGACAGAGGGTCTGGAAGCTAAAGGACATCTCAATTAAATATAAGTTTAGAAAGGGTTCTATGGGATGCATTTGATCAAAGTGATGAGCTAAATACCTATAATGTAGAGGACAACTGGAAATTCTTATGTGACAACCTTTTGCAAACTACTAATGAGACTTGTGGCTGGAGTAGAGAACCAGCCAAACAGGGTGATCTGGTGGTGGAACAGTTCAGTAGATGGAGCCATCAAAGCCAAGAGACAGGCATGGAAAGACTGTAAAAATGGGGGTAGCAGAGATTGGTACCAGGTGACTAAGAAAGAAGTTAGGCAACAAGTATACACAGCTCGAAAAGTAGCTAAAGAAAAAGTTTGTCAACGTTAAAGAAACAAAGTGATGAAAAATGGTAAAGCTGCAAGATCATCAGAGATAACTGCTGAGATGCTAAAAGCATCGGGAGAGGTAGGAGTCAAACTCTCTTAGTCAATCAGGTAATACATGACGATGTCATACCCAATGACTGGCATAGCAGTACAATAGAAAATTGCTACAAGGTGCAATGGTGATGCCCTAGAGAGGAGCAACTATAGAGGAATAAAACTAATGGAAAGAGTTATAGTGCAACTAATTAGAGAAAGAATCAAATTATATGGGATGCAGTTTGATTTCATGCCTTGGAAAAGTACTACACATGCCCTCTTTTTAGTGAGGCAACTATAAAAGATCTTAGCCAAAAATAAGCCACTATACTTAGCTTTCATTGACCTAGAAAAAGCGTTTGACAGAATACTCCAATATATTATCTAGTAGTCCTTAAGGAAATTAGGTGTAGAAGAATGGTTGGTGAGAGCAATGCAAGTCATATACAGAGAAGCTGTCAGTAAAGAGAGAGTAAGAAATGAGTTTAGTGACGAATTCAAGGTTCAGTTTTTAGCCCGCTACTATTCATTATAGTCCTCCAGGCTATAACAGAGGAGTTTAAGACTGGCTGCTCACAAGAACTTCCCTTTGCAGATGATTTGGTCCTTATAGCTGAATTAATTGAAGACCAAGCAAATAAGTTCTAACTTTGAAAACAATTTATAATCAAAAGGCTTGAGAGTAAACCGCTAAAACTAAAGCGCTAGTGAGTAGGAAAGAAGTTAGGACCCTGATTCCTGCAGGGAAGTGGCCATGTTCAATATGTAGAAAGAGTAGGCATAAAATACATACAATGTACACAATGTAAATCTTAGGTACACAAGAGATGTAGTGGGACAATGTGTAAGCTAATAGGAAGGGAAAACTTTGTTTGTAAAAGATACACTGGGGTAACCGAGGGGAAGATAATCAGTAATGTAAGCCTATTCGAGCCAGAGGAAAAACCCATAGAAGTGATAACTTCTGCTCTCTAGGCAACATAATTAGCAATGGAGAAGGGTGCTCTGAGAGCATAATAGCTGGAATAAGGATAACATGGAAAAAGTTGAGAGAGCTACTCCCACTGTTGAGCACAAAAGGTTTCTCCCTACATTCAAAAGGACAACTGTATGATGCCTCTGTGCGAGGTGTGATGCTTCATGGATTGTGACTGAGGAGGTCATACATAGACTAGAAAGAAATGAAGCAACCATGCTTCATTGGATGTGCAATGTAAGTGTGAGAAAGAGACAGAGCTTGGATGAGTTGAAGAAGTTGGGTTTAAGAGGAATCCGAGGTAGTGTGCTGGAGAGAAGACTGCATTGGTTTGGACATGTGATGTGCATAGACAATGATCATTAGGTGAAGAAGTAGCACAAAATGCCAGTGGAAGGAAGTTGTAGTAAAGGTACACCACCAAAGACCTGGGTAGAGGTTGTGAGAACTGACCTCAAATCACAGATGTGATGACAAAAGATTGCAACATGTGGAGAGATGCCATGCTGAGAAGTACCCATCCAACCCATGCAAGTGTAGAAAAGTGGATGTAAAAATGATGGTGATGATAAGAAATATATATAGAATATAATATAAATGTTATATGTTTTTTCCATGATTGCATGGGTTTGACAAGTCTTCTCTTGCCACTTCTCATGATCCGTTGCCATCTCCTTTGTGAGGATCAACCTCCTGAAATCAGACTTCACCATATCTTCCTCTTTCACATGTTCCGTTCAGTTGGATTGCTTGACACCTTTTTACCCAACTGTCTACACATGTCTATTCTAGCTCAGTTTTTTCTTTTGCACAATACAGCTAATTCTTTTTACTCAGTTTTCCTTGCAGTTTAATTCTGCTCCATTGTTTATGACACTAACATTATTTATCCAGCAGAGGCATGCTCACTTTATTTCTTTTCAACCTTCACAAATTCTCAGCATTTAATATGAATGTTATGCTACCAACTGAAACCCTGCAATATCATTTGTTTTAATTTAATTTTGGTCTTACAGGGTGGACTGGGTTCTTTTTGTCATGCCACCAGAAATAGCTACTTTATAGCGGTAAAACAGTTTATATTTCCTCAAAATCTGTAAAATAATATCATGCAATATAAGACCAATAAGTTTCAAAAAGCTGGTACAATACAGTAGAAATATATAAAGGGCAAAGGCTAACAAATAAAACAAAACAAAGTAATGTTTTACCCAGTGTATTTCAACATGATATTTCAGAGATATATCATCTTTTCAAATGTAAAGTAGAAATGGTTCTGAACAAAAACAAACAATCGATGTGTTCTTCCTTAACTGGTCTATGTGTCTGAAATACATATGCATGAAGTCGTTATAGTTGCCAGTATGCTTTGTGCATTGCCAATCTGTTATTTTTCTGTGTCTTTTTCTGGTTGGTGATAACGGCCTCTTTGATTCTTAAATTGTCCACATTCCCTTATATTGCCTCTATGGTGCCCTGAAATATCACATTGAAATATGCTGGGTAAAACATTACTTTCTTTTGTTCCATTAGTCATCTTATGTCCTTTATACAGTTCTACTGCATTGTACTGGCTTGTTGAAACTTATCAATCTTTTATTACATATCTCACAGTGCTTCATATATCTCACTATACTACTTTATATATTGCATTCAATTGATTAAAGTAAATAAAAAATTAATGGCTTGTCTCCTTGTTGGTCTTAAATTCTAATGCTTTGGGAGATTTTAATTAGATATCAACATTGGGTAGTCTCAGGGAGGTTAATATTAAAAAGATTATATGAAATCATCATCATCATCATCATCATCATTTTACGTCTGCTTGCAAGGGTGGGACGGGTCTTATTCAGCACAGCATCTCTCCACTTGTCACGGTCCTTCGTCATCTCCACCGTGAGCTTCAGCGATCTGAGGTCTGTTCTCACCACCTCCGCCCATGTTTTTCGTGGTCTACCTCTACCACATCTTCCTTCAACTGGCATTTCCTGTCACTTCTTCACCCATCGGTCATCCTCCATGCGCATCACATGTCCATACCACCTCAGTCTCCTCTCTCGCACACTACATTCTATCCCTCTCAGACACAGTTTCTCTCTCAACACATTCATGCTGGGTCGTTCACGCACATTGACATTGCACGTCCAATGGAGCATGCTTGCCTCATTTCTCTCCAGCCATCGCATATCCTCTGCAGTTGCAGCCCATGTCTCACTACCATGCAGCATCGCGCTCCTTACACAGGCATCATATAACCGGCCTTTCATACGCAGGGAGAAACCCTTCTTCGTCAGCAGAGGAAGCAGCTCCCTAAACTTCTTCCAACCCGTCCTTATTCTAGATACTATGGCCTCGGAACACCCCTCCCATGCTAATCTGATCACCTAGGTACTGGAAGCTATCCACCACTTCTATAGCACCCGCCTGCATTTGAAAAATGTGTCTATCAGTGCAACTTCTACTGTCTAATTTCCCTGTACATCTACTGCATATGTATTTCTCCCTACCTGTTAGTTTACCTGCTATCCCACTACATCTCTTGTGTACCCAAGATCTGCATTGCGTACATTTTATAGAATTTATGCCAGTTCCTTTTCTGCATATCGAACATGACCATTTCCCTGATGGAATCAGTGTTTTGTCCTCTTTTCTACTCATCAACACTTTTGTCTTAGCTAGGTTCACTCTCAGTCCTCTTGCTTCCAACTGCTGTTTCCATAGCCAGAATTTATTCTCTAGCTCCTCTACTGATTCTGCTATAAGAACCAGATCGTCAGCATAGAGAAGTTCCCATGGACAGCCAGTCTTAAACTCCTCTGTTATGGCTTGGAGGACTATAATGAACAACAGCGGGCTGAGGACCAAACCTTGATGTACTCCTACTTGTATCTGTGATTTGTCACTAAACTCCATTCCTATCCTGACTTTACTGACAGCACCTATGTACAAAGTTTTCACTGTCCTCACAAGCCATTCATCAACACCTAGTTTCCTTAGGCCTTCTCTAGGTCAACAAAGGCTTATTCTTCTCTAAGAACCTCTCTTGTAATTGTCTCACCAAGAAGAGGGCATCTGTTGTACTTTTCCCAGGCACAAAACCAAACTGCATCTCATCTAGTTTAACTCTTTCTCTAATTAGTTGTGCTAATATCCTTTCTGCCACTCTCATAACCTGATCCATCAGTTTTATACCCCTACAATTGCTCCTCTCCAGAGCATCCCCCTCACCTTTGTAACAATTTATGAGAATTTATGAGGAAGAGCAGGAGAAATCGTAGAAATGCTAGAGCGAAAGGAAATTGATGTATGCTGTGTGCAAGAGACTAGATGGAGAGGAGAGTCTGCTAGAGTCCTTGTAGGAAAAAGTCGGTGCTACAAATTTTTCTGGGTGGGAAATGACGATGGGATGGGTGGTGTAGGTATACTACTAGCTGACAAGTGGGTAGATAAAGTAATCTCAGTGTACAGGGTAAATACAAGAATCATTAAACTCAGACTAGTCCTGAATAAAACAATTACCACAATAATATCAGCTTACGCACCCCAATCGGGGCTGCCAGATGAACTTAAGGATAGGTTTTACGAGTCCCTAATGCACACTACTGCTCTAACAGACGACAATGACTTCCTAATCATCGCAGGAGATTTTAACGGACACGTAGGTAAACACTGCGACGGCTTCAATAGACTACATGGAGGCCATGGGGTTGGCACAAGAAATGAGGAAGGATTCAGACTTCTAGAATTCTGCAACGCCAATGACATGTCGATATGTAACACAAACTTTAAAAAACCCGACAACCACCTGATCACCTATAGATCAGGGGAGCACTCTAGTCAGATAGATTTTATCCTCATAGAGGACGTGACAGATGGACGGTCGTAAACACAAAAGCCTTCCCTAGTGAGGAATGTACATCCCAACATAGCTTAGTTGTCAGCGACTTCACAGTCAGAACTAGACGAACCTGGAAACAGAGGCCAACCTGGAGAAGAAAGATCTGGAAGCTGAAAGACCCCTCAACCATTAACAGATTTAAAGATATTTTACTCAACGCCTACGACAGTAAAGAAGAACAGATAAAGACATTCAATGTAGAAGAGAACTGGGAGTTCCTAAAAAATAACTTACTAGAGGCGACGGATGAGGTCTGTGGCTGGAGTAAGACCTCAAGCAGGAGGAGAGTGACTTGGTGGTGGAACAATAAGGTAGATGAGGCAGTTAAGGCCAAGAGACAGGCATGGAAAGAATGGAAGAACGGGGGGAGCAGGGTACATTGCATAGAGACCAAGAGGGAAGCAGAGGATAGAAAATTCAAGCATGTTTTGCAACGTGAGGACCAGAAACAGGAGGTGTTCAAGATTACGAGGCAGTGTGTCAGAGAGAGTTGTGATGTCATTGGAGAGAAGTGTATCCGTAATGATAAAGGTGAGCTTGCCCTCACAAGTGCTGAGAAGAAAGATGCATGGAAGAGTCATTATGATAGATTACTAAATGAGGAGAATGCATGGGAAGAAGAGACCCTACCCCAAGTAGACCCTATAGAGGGGCCAGCAGTACAAGTCAGCAGCAACGTAGTAAGTAAGGCAATCAAAGATATGAAGATGGGGAAGGCAACCGGTCCATCGGGTATAGCTGCCGAGATGCTGAAGGCATCTGGGTCTGTAGGTCACACTATAACCACACGTATTGTTAACCAGGTAATACTAGAAGGTGTCATACCAAAAGATTGGTGCAGTAGCATCATTGTCAACTGCTACAAAGGTAAAGGTGATGCACTAGATAGAGGAAACTATAGAGGTATAAAGCTAATGGACCAGGTCATGAAAGTAACAGAAAGAGTTATAGCACAGTTGATTAGGGACCGGGTGAAACTAGACGAGATGCAATTTGTGTTTGTACCAGGAAGAGGCACCCCTGATGCCCTCTTCCTTGTCAGGCAGTTACAGGAAAAGTACCTAGCTAAAAGTAAGCCACTCTACTTGGCATTTGTTGACCTTGAGAAAGCCTTTGACAGAGTTCCACGTGCTGTAATCTGGTGGGCTCTTAGAAAACTAGGAGTAGATGAATGGCTTGTGAAAGCGGTACAAGCCATGTATAGGGGAGCAGTCAGCAAAGTTAGGATTAGCAATGAGTATAGCGAGGAATTTAGCGTACAGGTTGGGGTCCACCAGGGCTCTGTTCTTAGCCCTCTCCTGTTCAACATAGTCCTGCAGGCAATAACAGAGGAGTTTAAGACCGGATGCCCATGGGAACTCCTGTATGCTGATGACCTCGCACTTATAGCTGAATCTATGGTAGAACTAGAGAATAAATTCCAAACTTGGAAGCAGGGACTAGAAAGAAAGGGTCTCAAAGTCAACATGACAAAGACTAAGGTCCTTGTAAGTAGACGAGAAAACAGAACCCAGATCCCCTCAGGGAAATGGCCTTGCTCAGTATGTAGGAAAGGTGTAGGTAGGAACTCCATTCTCTGCCCCAAATGCAAACAATGGGTACACAAGAGATGTAGCGGGATCTCAGGAAGCTTAATTAAGAATGTAGGCTTCACATGCAGCAGCTGTGCTGAGACAGCAAGTAGCAAACAGCCACAGGAAACAAGTACCACCAATCTCTGGGCGGGCTCTGTAGAAACAGTAGACAGCTTCTGCTACCTAGGTGACCGAATTAGCAGTGGAGGTGGGTGTTCAGAAAGTACAATAACTAGGGTAAGAACGGGATGGAAGAAGTTTAGGGAACTACTACCACTGCTAGCTGCAAAAGGCTTCTCCCTCAAAATGAAAGGCAGACTGTATGATGCGTGTATCCGAACAGCGATGTTGCATGGTAGTGAGACCTGGGCGCTGAAGGTGGAAGACTTACGTAGATTAGAGAGAAACGAAGCCTGCATGCTCCGATGGATGTGTAACAGTATTATACGCGAACGACAAAGCATAAATGAATTAAGAGAGAGACTGAGCATAAGAGGAATCAAATGCTGTGTGCAGGAGAGGCGGTTGCGCTGGTATGGACATGTGATGCGTATGAAGGAGGACAGCTGCATAAAAAGGTGCAGAGCACTAGAAGTCGATGGAAACTGCGGAGTGGGGAAACCCAAGATGACCTGGGATGAAGTGATAAAAGCCGACCTTACCCAATAACACCTCTCAAAGGCGATGACACACGACCGTGACCTCTGGCATCACGCAGTAATACAGAGTACCCGACCTCCCATGGGTACAAGCTGAAGCATATAGACAATATGCCCCCACACCCCCACCGCAAGGTGGTCGTGGAGGTGCCACGGAAAAAAAGCACCCAGCCCACACTGTAAAGTGGATGTGTAGGCGCCACGAAAGAGCAACCAGCACTCACTGTAAATGAAGTTGGTATTAGGAAGGGCATCCAGCTGTAGAAATCAAGCCAAATCAGTTCCTGTATGAGCAAGGCATGGTCAGCCGACCAGACACTGCCCACAACAGGACAACCCGTCTAACTCATGCTAGCGTGGAAGAACGGACGTAAAACGGTGATGATGATGATGATGATGACTGCTGCACCAGTCTTTGGGTATGACACCACCATATATAGCCTGATTGATGATACGTGCAACCAGTTTAGTGCGTGCGTCCCCTGATGCCTTCAGCATCTCAGCAACTATCCCCAACGGTCCAGCAGCCTTACCATTTTTCATTTTCTTAATCTCCTCTTGGACCCTATATTCATCAATCTCAATAGCTGGTCCCTCTGTCGGATCTTCTGAGGGTAATTTCTCTCTCTCCCATTCCTTCTCCACATTCATCAGTCTCTCATAATGACATTTCCAGGCCTCCTTTTTCTGATCATTCGTGACACTAAGTACACCGGCATCTTTCCGGACACATTTATCTCCAACAACATCCTGATTTGCATTGACACACTGCCTTGCAATGTGGAACACCACACGCCTCTGATCTTCCTGTCGCAGAACATTGGCAAACCTCCTACTCTCATCCTCCCTGCGTGCTAAGTACACCTGACGTCTAGCTTCTCTCTTAGCGGCTGTATATCCTTCTCTACTCCCACACTTTTTCCAAGCCTTCCATGCTAGTCTTTTGTCTCTAATGGCCCTATCTACTGTGCTGTTCCACCACCAGGTCACTCTCTGTCTGGTTGGAGCTCTGCTCCAACCACAAGTTTCATCAGTAGTCTGCAGTAAGTTGTCACGTAAGAAATTCCAGTTATTATCTATGTCATACGACTCTAAATCGTCTTCTTTTTCGTCATACACATCTTGAAGGGCTTTCCTAAATTTGTATTTTAGTGAAAGGTCTTTTAGCTTCCAGACCTTTCTTCTCCACGCCTTCCTGTATGTCTCATTCCATCTCTTGCTTACTGAGATATCACTAACGGCTAACCTATGCTGTGGGGTACATTCTTCCCCAGGGTATGCCTTGGTATTTGACACCATCTGCCTGTCCCGCTGCCTAACTAGTAAGAAGTCGATCTGGCTTATGTGCTCGCCTGATTTGTAGGTTATTAGGTAGTTGGCAGGTTTCTGGAAGTTAGTGTTGCAAATAGTCAGTGTACTTGCATCACAGAATTCAAGAAGCCTCACTCCTTCTTCATTTCTTGAGCTGTAACCGTGCCCACCATGTACCCCAGTGTAACTATCCTGGAGCTGTCCAACATGACCATTGAAGTCCCCTGCTAGCATAACAATGTCTCCGTCTTCTGTCATTGCGCTTGTTTGTAAAAGTTGCTCGTAAAAGCAGTCTTTCTCTTCTTTGCCTAGGCCTGCTTGGGGAGCATAGGCAGAGATGATTGTCGGTAGTCTCCTGCCTACAACTAATCTAAGCTTAATTATTCGATTACTAACTCGAACTACCTCTATTGTCTTATTCATCCATATGAAAATATATATCATAAACCTCCCTGCCCCAATAATAAATTTAATTAATCTCGACTTGTAGACAAAGTATCTAATTTTTGTTGTCTCTTTTCAGGGTAACATGGAAAGTAGCAGTGATGTCACACATCATGTGATGTATTACTATCTTGTCTTCTGCAAAAGTCAGCTTCATACTAACATAAAACCATGAAAATGAAAGTAACTTTCATTAAAATATTCCTCGGCATGTTATCATTTTGACAGAAATGAACAAAAAGAAAAAAACAGACAAAAACAACAACACTTTCTTTACACACAAAACAAATCAAACGATAGAAGTGAACACTCTGTGTCTGAAGATAAGAGCACCAAGTGTATTTTTAGACTCTTTAAAACTAATACTAATATGGTTTGACAAGGATCTATAATAAGGGTTTGTTTATATAATGATACATATGTATGTTTATTTAAAAACAAAAGAAAGAAATTTACATTTCACCAACGTTTGCATATAAAAATAATCACCATCATCACTGATTAACATCCATTTTTCCTCTCAAGCATGGGTTAGACAAGTTGTTCCATTTGAGACAAGTCAGATCAGGTGACCATGTCTTCCTCATACAGAATGGTTTCTGGCTTTGTTTCTCTGACTGGATGCTCTTTCTAACGCCAACCATATTTACAGTGTGGACTGGGTGCTTTTTCTCGTGGCACCGAAACGACCACTTTACAGTGTGGCCTGGGCGCTTTTTGTTGTGGCACCAAAACGACCACAAAACCATGTGGCCTGGGGAGGGGGGTATACGGACAGGGAAAAGGGTGGGGTGTTAGGACATGGGGGGTGTCGAAGGGGGAGGATAGGGGAAAGTGGTGCATACTAGATATAAGCTTCAACCTGTGCACATGAGAAGGCAGGTCTTCTGTATTACTGCATAATGCCAAGGATCTCAATCCTGTATCATCGCTTTTGGGAGATGCAATTGTGCAAGGTCAACTTTTATTACTTCATCCCAAATCTTCCTAGGTCTTCTTACTCCATAGCTTCCATCAAATTTAAGCGCCCTGCACCTTTTTAAACATCTGTCATACTTCATATGCATCACATGACCATACCCATGCAATCTCCTCTTTTGGACACTGCCTCTGATTCCTCTTATGTCCAATTTCTCTCTCAGTTCATTTACACTTTGCCATTCATCTATTACACATCCATGCAGGCTGCATTTCTTTCTGATCTTCTGTGACCTCTGCACACAATGCCCAGGTCTCACTACCATACAACATTGATGTACTTATACACACACCAATAATCTGCCTTTCATTTTGAGGGGAAATGTTTTTGTGGCTCTCAATGAACTTTCTCCATCCCATTCTCACTCAGGCTGCTGTGCTTTTGGAACACCCACCTCCACTGCTAATTTGGTCACCCAGATAACAGAAACTATCATTTGCTTCTACAGAGCCCTCTGGGCATTGGAAGGAGCTAGTATCCTTTGGGCTCTTGCTACTTACTGTACGTGTGCATCAGCCACATATGAAACTTACATTCTTTGCTAGCCTGCCTGAGATCCCACTACATTTGGCACAAATCCAAACTGCATTTTATTATCTAGGTTAACTCAGTACCTATTCAGCTGTGCTATAGTTTTTTTCTGAAACCTTCATGATCTGGTCAACCAACTTGATGCCTCTAAAGTTTTCTCTGTATAGAGCATTTCATTTTCCCTAGTAGCATATGATGATGATGATGCTATGCCAATATATCTCAGTGACAGTTATCAGCCTTTCGTAGCACTCTGCCTCCATTGCTGAGAGCTGTGGCAGGCTGTTGAGGTAGGGACTAAAGTCCATTCCACAATCCGGCCTGCCACAGTTCCTGTACAGTTGAGAGTAGTGCTGCTGAAAAGCCGCATACATCTTCTCGTGATTGACTAACATGCTCCCGTTGTGGTCTCCAAAGACCGGATTGTGAATTTGTTGCCATAACGCGCTTCCACCACTCAGGCCTATCGAACGGCTTTTGTCCCCTCTTGTCAAAGAGCACATGCCCTAGCTCTGATAATGCAGCCTTCATAAATTGCATTGAAGAATTAGTCGAGGACCAATCTCACTGCAAGCACATCAGTTGTGATGCATTTGCTAAGCACCTCATCTAACTTTCTAACTAGTTCTTCTTCTACTCTATTTTTCTCTATTGCTAAAGCCTTACTGAACCTAATGGACTCTGTTCTAATTGCTCTTTTCAGGGTGAACCACCATAATTTGTTGTTGATGATTGCCCCCATCAATGCCCGCTTAACTAATTCGCTAATCCGGTCTCTGTAGGCTTTGCGTGCTGAAATCAAGGCATTCAGCTTCCAGTTTCCGGTTCCCTGTTTATGAAACCTATCTAAGTCAATAACACAGATCAGAAATTTCTGGTCTATATAGTCGACTACTTTGAATTGTGGACAACCTTTGCTAGACTTATCTATTTCCCTACAAAATACCCTATCTAGATATGATCTGGCAGATTCGGGAAATCCAGACGCTACCTGTTAGATAGTTAAAAAAGACTGGGCAGGTTTGCGAGGCTTTTACACCTTCCTCCCCTAGTCCCACACAGTCACAGTGTGCATCCAAAATCCCTTTCCAGTCGCCTACTAACACTAAAAAGCGGGATGTTCCAAGAAAGGTCTCCAGACACCAGAAAAAGTCAGGCCATCCTGCCCCTGTTGGGGCAGAGATGACCACTAGCATGAAAGCATGTCCTTCTCCGCTGATCACATCCAGCACCAACAACTTACCTTCTAGGCCCAAGAAGATGGCCCATATCTCAAGATCGAGACCTATCCGGAACAACACTACCACACCGTCCCTAGATCCTGGATGGCTTGGAGATGCGTACACCTCTTAGTTGCCAAAAACGGATGCAAATGCCCGTGTCTCAGAGATTCTGGTCTCACTGATGGCCACCACATTTATGTTCAGTGACCTGAGATCATTGAGCAAGTGGCCCTTCCAAGACGTTCCCAGGCGACGTGCATGTATACTGCCTATCCTGAGAGAAGCAATATTGGATAAGATAGGAGGAAAACAAATGATAGGGAAAAAATAAAAACTTTACCTTTGGCTTTTTAGGAAGGGGGTGGGTGACCAATGGTGGGTTTCTCCACGAGAATGTCAATGTATATTCTCTTTGAGAGAGTCCCCCCAATAGTCTCCAATTGCCTCTTGCCTTGGAGATTCTGGTCTCACTGATGACCACCACATCTATGTTTAGTGACCTGTGATCATTGAGCAGATGACCTTGCTTCTAAGGTGACCCCAGGCTATATGGATTTATACTGCCTATTCTGAGAGTGGCCATGTTGAACGAAGAAGGAAACAAATGAGAACTTACCTCTGACTTTCTGGTGGAGAGACGGTAACTTCGTTCATCTGGCTAGTTGTGGCCTTCTCCACCAGGATGTCTCTGTATATTCTTTTGAGGAGGGTTTCTCAGAAGTCTCCAACTGAATTTGAAAATTTTCTTCAGAAGAGTGTATGTTTTTTGGTTTCATCATCATCATCACCGTTTTACGTCCGTTCTTCCACGCTAGCATGGGTTAGACAGGTTGTCTTGTTGTGGGCAATATAAGGTCAGGTGACCATATCTTGTTCATACAGGAACTGATTTTGGTTTGATTTCTACAGCTGGATGCCCTTCCTAACACTAACCTCATTTACAGTGAGTACTGGTGCATTTTTACTGTGGCACCTACACAACCACTTTACAGTGTGGACTGGGTGCTTTTTTGTTGTGACACCTCCACGACCACTTTGCAGTGGGGGGGGGGAGGAGCATATTGTCCATATGCTTCAGCTTTGGCTTGTACCCGTGGGAAGTGGGGTCATCTGTATTATTGTGTAATGCTAGAGGTCTTGGTCCTATGTCATCACCTTTGAGACATGCTATTGGGCAAGGTCAGCTTTTATCACCTCATGGGTCCACCACTCCAAGGCTTCCATCGACTTTTAGTGCTCTGCACCTTTTTATGCAGCTGTCATCCTTCATATGCATTACTTCCATACCAACGCAACCTCCTCTCCTGCACACACCATTTGATTCCTCTTATGCTCAGTCTCTCTCTCAATTTGTTTATGCTTTGCCGTTTGCGTATATTACTATTACACATTCATCGGAGCATGCAAGTTTCGTTTCTTTCTAATCTATGCCCAGATCTCACTACCATATAACACTGCTGTTCATATGCACGCATCATACAGTCTGCCTTTCATTTTGAAGGAAAATCCTTTTGAGCTAGCAGTGGTAGTAGCTCCCTATTTCTGTTATTTTTATATATGTGAGTGGAGTGAATTTTTGGGGTGTTGTGTAGTTTTTTCTGTAATGCTGGTGTTGTGCCATATGTAGTTAAGTAATTTTTTGTTGTTCGTGTTTATTGCTGTGCAGCACGTGACAATTGTATCGTTTTGTTAGGTTTGCGCTTGTCGTTGCGGATGTGGGTTTGTTTTTATTTGGGTTATTGTTGGTGTTTGTTGTGGTGTTGATGATCGTGCCGGTAGGGTTGATGATAGTGATGATGTTGGTGGTGGTGGAAGTGGGACTGACAATAATGATGATGTGGTGTTGAAGTTTTGAGTTTTTTTTGTTTGTTTGTTTGTTTCGCCCCTTTTTGGGTGGTGGTGGTGAAAGGGGGTAGTTCATTCTTTTTTTTCTGATTGTTTTCCTCCTCAACCTCATCACTATGTATGTCCAATTGTGTGACATCGGGGAGAGATATGTCTTCCACAGGCATTGGTATTGCAGTTGGTGGTGGATGTGGGAGTTTTGTTTTTGCCATTGTTCATGCTGGCGCTGGTATTTTTGTTGTGACTGCGGCTGCAGTTAGTTTAGTTGCTCCCAGCATGTGATCTGGAATGGGAAGGAGAGGGGGTCGTGTCTCTGCCTTTGTTTTGGGCAGAAGGCCTTTAGGTGGTTTTTCTCCCCACAGATATGGCACCTTGGCTGTCTACCCTCGACAGTCATGGGTTGGTGGATGCCGTCATCTCCTGGTTTGTTTGGATCATCAGTTCCATCTCCGATCCTATCAAGTTTTCTTGCTTTATTTTTGCTGTGTCCAAAATTGTTGTTATCTCCTCGATGTCAGCAAGGACAGCCACCATCAGCCAAGTAATAGCTATTGGGGGTGGCAATTGGGTTACTCTAACTCCAATGAGTTTTTGGCCACAGCAAGTTGACACCATGGTGATCTCTTCATTGCAGAATAGTGGGATGGAGTGTGCCCCGTCTTCTTGAGGGATGGCAAAGAGAATATCAACAGTCCATATTTTGACCCCCCTGGGCTTTGTATGTTCTATGTTCCCACACAACGCCATTTCATACTAATTATGTGGTACAAGACAGTACAAGACGTCTGTTCTCCATGATGTCAGATGGATGAGTATGGTTGACTCTGTGGCCACTCTTCTTCACCAACCGATTGGCCTCTCTTATTTCCTCCTCACTGACATAGACTCCTTCTACGTTTTTAGCCACCTTCACAAAGGATATGGTCACTTTTGAGGCTTCGTTATCTCTGCTACTGCTGTTGGTTCTGTTATTGTTGTTATTATTTTTACCGATTTAGTATTGCGTAGTTAAGATGATAAAGTGGGAATTTTTCAAAATCTCTGCTGTTTATAAACAAAGCCAAGCTTTGTATCTTCTATCATCATCATTATCATCATCATCGTCTAACGTCCATTTTCCACGCTAGCATGGGTCTGGACGGAAATTGTCCCACTTGAGGCAAGATTGGTTGTCTTGCTCAGGACTGTCTGACGCGTTTTCTACGGCTGGATGCCCTTCCTAACACCAACCATGTTTACAGTGTGGACTGGGAGGTTTTTACACGGCCACATTACAGCGTGGACTGTGTGTTTTTTTGTCGTGACACCTACACGACCTCATTTATTTAGGACTGGATGTTGTGGTACCAACATAGCTTTACATCGAAAGGGGTGGTGTAGATGGCGGTGGGGGTAGGGTTGGGACGGGGGTGTATTTTGGTTAAGAGGTGCCTACAGACTAGGTTTCGCTTTGTACTTAGGCAAGGCGGGTCTTCTGTATTACTACGTAGCGCCAAAGATCTCGGTCCAGTAACATTGTCTTGGAGAGGTGTAAGTGTCTGAGGTTGGATTTTATGAAGTCATCTCAGGTTTTTCTCGGTCTTCCTACTCCGTAGCGACCGTCTATTTTGATCGCCCTGCACTTTTTTATACAGCTGTCATCCTTCATGCACATCACGTGACCATACCAACGTAGTCTTCTCTCTCGATATATATATATATATATATATATATATATATATATATATATATATATATATATATATATATGTATATATGTATAT
Organism: Eledone cirrhosa; assembly: GCA_964016885.1. Classification (NCBI taxonomy): domain Eukaryota; kingdom Metazoa; phylum Mollusca; class Cephalopoda; order Octopoda; family Eledonidae; genus Eledone; species Eledone cirrhosa. Next base: position 184,564,138 of record OZ024743.1, read on the forward strand.
ATATATATATATATATATATATATATATATATATATATATATATATATATATATAGTCTTTAAGACTATACAGAGCATTTGATGTTTTTCCAAATTAAGGATAAGTATTTTAGACTTTATTTTATCATGAGTTAAGGGTCTATTGATTTTTCCCTGGATTTCACTAAATTCTGTGGATGAATTTGTATCCTGATTCTCATCTGAGATGAGTTTGAATTATTTTTCCTACATCTTACGTTAACTATTTTTCCCATCTTGACGACATAGTTGCATATATGTTATGGAATACTATTAGCTTCTCGCTAAAACAATTTCTATACCTTTCATTTATATATATATATATATATATATATATATATATATATATATATATTAGAAAGTGAGGTTTTTTTTACAAAATGAAAAATAACTGAGGTGTCCTACACGAGTGAAAGTATAAAGAAAAAAAGATGAAATCGAAAATGCAACTGGAGTCTTATTTTTAAAAAAAATATATATATTTATTTGGTTCCTTTACCGGTTTCGCAGTTCTTCTGCTTTTCAAAAGTAGAGTTGAGATGGAGGGTCTGTGGTTTTTCTCACACACACACACACATATATATATATATATATATATATATATATATATATATATATGCTATGATTATATGGCTTCAATTGAATGGAACGAAGGTGTGGGTGGCATATAGGTGGAAATGGTAGCACATTGGTCTGGATAACCAAAGATGACTAATAGACAGTATAAGCACTATTTACTGTACTAGCTATTTTTCAAAATCTCCGCTGTTTATAAACAAAGCCAAGCTTTGTATCTTCTATAAATACATATATATATATATATATTCATGCGCTATGATTATATAGCTTCAATTGAATGGAACGAAGGTGTGGGTGGCATACTGGTGTAAATGGTAGCACATTGGTTTGGATAACCAAATACATAACCAAAGCCCTGGTGCTCAGAAAGTACAGTAGCCAGAGTCAGAACGGGATGGAAAAAGTTCAGAGAGCTTATACCACTATTGGCCACTAAAGGTTTCTCTCTAAAAATGTAAGACAGATTGTATGATGCCTGCATAGGAACAGCAATGTTACATGGCAGTGAGACATGGGCATTGTGTGCAGAGGATCTGCGCAGACTGGAGAGGAACGAAGCTTGCATGCTCCATTGGATGTGTAATAGTAATATACGTGAACGGGAAAGCATAAATTAACTAAGTCAGAAATTAGGAATAAGAGGGATCAGATGCCGTTTACTCGAGAGAAGACTACATTGGTATGGTCATGTGATGTGCATGAAAGACGACAGCTGTATAAAAAGGTGCAGGGCGATGGAAGCTACGGAGTAGGCAGACCCAGAAGAACCTGGGATGATTTGATAAATTCCGACCTTACAGTTACACCACTCCAAGACAATGGACCGAGATCTTTGGCGCTACACAGTAATACAGAAGATCCGCCTTGTCTATGTACAAAGCAAAACCTACAGCCAGTAGGCACCTCTTAATCAAATATACACCCCCATCCCACTACCCCACCCCCCACCCCCACCCCCAGCAACACCACTCTTTTCTCTGTAAAGTTATGTTGGTACCACAACATCCTAAATAAATGAGGTCATGTAGGTGTCCCGACAAAAAAATAAACACAGTCCACGCTGTAATGTGGCCGTGTAAGTAACACGGTAAAAACCTCCCAGTCCACACTGTAACGTGGTTGGTGTTAGGAAGGGCATCCAGCCGTAGAAAACCTGCCAGACAGTCCTATACGAGCGAGACGACCAATTTTGCCTGACAACCATGTTAGCGTGGAAGATAGACGTTAAACAATGATGATGATGATATAAAAAATAGCACTACTAGGCACTGCACACATATTACGAAAAGTACTATCAATACAATAGAACCAGCAAAAACTACACAGGTCATACCCAAGGCGCATAGTGCTGTGCTCAGTAAAACAGTAATGATGCGCAATAAAAAAATAAAAAAATAATTGTTTCTACTTTTGGCAGGCACGAGCCCAGCAATTACCCCAGTGTATTACTGGTGCTTTATTTGAAAGGCAAAGTTAACCTTGGCGGGATTTGAACTCAGAACGCAAAGGGCCATAACTCTATGCTGCAAAGCATGGTGTCTTTGCTCTACTGATACTGCCATAATAATAATAATAATAATAATTGTTTCTACTTTTGGCACAAGGCCAGCAATTATTCCAGTGTATTACTGGTACTTTATTTTATCGACCCCGTAGAGATGAAAGGCAAAGTTAACCTCGGCGGGATTTGAACTGAGACCATAAAGGGCCGTAACTCTTTGCTGCAAAGCATGGCGTCTGACCCTCTACCGATACTGCCAATACACCGCCCATAATAATAATAATAATAATAAATAATAATAAAGAGAAAAATAGAGAAAAGGGGAGGGACATCAAACTCTACACCCCAGTCTAGGCGATCACAGAAACTTCAAAATAACTTTTTTTTCCTTTTTAAAAAATAAAATTTATACTTTTCTCACATATATTTGGTGCTCATTCTGTTAAAATGTTTAACTATTCAATGTATGCGTGTACATTAACTCCTTACATATATGTGTGTGTGTGCGATGCTAGCGTGGAAAATGGACATTAAACAATGAGAATGATGATGATATATGCAAGCAGGGAAAAGCGGACGTAAAATGATGATGATGATGATGATGATAAATCAGGAGAGAACCAGTTTAAAACTAGTTAGAGCATTACTCAACAGAGTATTTGGTACTTAGGGTAGTAGAGTATGGCTACATTATAAAGAATCGGGACCCAATAGCTGAGCTCTTGCAAGATGCAGAATGCTTAAATTTGATGGAAACTATAGAGTAGGAAGACTTGGGATGAGGTGATAAAAGCTGACCTTGCACAATTGCAGCTCTCACAGGACCGAGATCTTTGACGTTATGCAGTAATACAGAAGACCTGCCTTCCTGTGAACACAGGCTGAAACATACATTTAGTATGCATCAGCTTCACTTCTACCCCACCCCCCTTCCATACACCTCCCATGAGCACTGGCTGAAGCATACATCTAGTAAGCACCACCTACACCTCCATCCCCTTTCATACACCTCCCACTCCTCCTCTCACACACACCCATATACCCACCTCCCTAATCCCCACACTCTTTTCCCACCAAAGTCCCCAGACGACACTGTAAAGTGGTTGCTTTCGGCGATTGTGGTCGACTGCGTGGTGGATGGAATCGGCGTAGTTATGGGCGTGGACGTGATTGGCCGTTTAAGAGGCCTCACAGTGAACGATGTTGGCGTAACGTTTGGCAGCGCTGTACTGGTATGCGCTGTGAGTATGCGACAGGAGAACGAGAAGACCCACGAGGAAAAATATGCCGTTTACACTGTACAGGATAAGGACTTCAAGGCCATGTTCGACGGGCAACGATGGGTTGTTGAGTGGTACTGGAAGGGAGAACCACCAACACTGAAGAACAAAGTGGGCTGCTATCAGCACACATTGAAAGGAGACACTAGGAGCGAGTTTGAGAGAGAGGTAGAGAGATGGATCGAAGAGGGCATACTGCTTCCCTGGAAAGAGGAGGTGAAGCGTGGGGTACTGCCGTTAATGGCGGTGGCGCAACCCACGAAGAACAAGGTGAGACTGGTATTGGATTTTCGGGAGCTGAATAAGCACGCGTCGTGCCACACGGGTGGCAAGTTCACGGATGTCTGTGGGGAAACCCTTTGTGAGTGGAGACGTATGATGGAGGGGGGGGGTCCACAATCGTCGATTTAAAGTCGGCATATCTACAGCTACACATGGAGGAGAAGCTGTGGCAGTATCAGCTGGTCAGGTATAAGGGCCGGACATATTGCCTGACCAGGCTCGGCTTTGGGCTGAACTCTGCACCGAAGATCATGACAGCGGTCCTCAAGACCATTCTGGGAAAACTGACAAGATGAAGAAGGCTACCAATTCCTACATCGACGACATCCTAATGGACGAGACTGTTGTGTCGGCGGCAGAGGTCACGAGCCAGTTACAAGGGTATGGATTGACTGTGAAGCCGTCAGAGGCGTTGGAGGGAGGAGCCACGCTGGGACTTAGGCTGCAAAGAGGCAAGACGGGCACGTTAGTATTTCGGAGGGGAAATGAAGTCCCGGAACTGGGCCCAAATATGAATAGACGGGAACTCTTCTCGGCATGTGGAAAATTGGTGGGTTACTACCCAATCGCTGGGTGGCTTCCGACGGCATGCAGCTATGTCAAGAGACGAGCGGACGTGACAAAGTGAGAGAGAGGACGGTAGCCATGATGCAGGAGATCGTGGGGAGAGTGAAGGCCGACGACCCAGTGCGAGGACGCTGGTATGTACCCGAATTGCAGAGCAGGACCGTATGGTGTGATGCCAGTAGCATAGCGTTAGGTGTCACGTTGGAGATAGGAGGTGTCGATGTCGAGGATGCAGCCTGGCTCAGGAAGAAGGATGATTGCAATCACATCAATGTGGCCGAGCTGGACGCGGTGTTGAGAGGGGTGAACCTCGCCTTGAGGTGGGGACTGCGCACCATTGAGATTCGCACCGACTCGGCCACTGTACTCGGATGGGTGAGATCAGTGCTTACCAGTGGGAAGAGAGTGTGAACGAGAGGAGCAGCAGAAATGCTGATAAAGCGCTGCTTGGGAACTCTAGGAGAGCTGGCCACCGAGTTCGACCTGAGGTTGAGTGTGGTCTTCGTGCCCTCAGAGAAAAATAGAGCAGACGTTCTAACCAGGGTGAAGAAAGCCTGGATGGTAGCGCCGTAGGATGTAGAAGAGGGGATAGTTGCTGTGTGTTGGTTGAGCGAGTCGGAACTTAAAGGTTTGCATGACATGCACCACATGGGAGTGGATAGGACCCTGTTCCTAGCCAGGAGAATCGACTCCGACGTTAATAGACACAGTGTCCAGAGAGTGGTCAGAGACTGCGTCCGATGTCAGTCTATCGATCCTGCCCCGGGTGTGCACAAGACGGGAAGTCTCCCAGTGGATCACGACTGGCGGTGGACGTAACACACTACCGACAGGGAACATACCTTTCGATGGTTGACTATGGACCGGGACAGATGGCGATATGGAGGGAAATGAAGACGGGAACTGCGGAGGAAATCACACGGCCGTTGAGAGAGCTATTCTTGGAGCGGGGCCCTGTGGATGAACTGCTGATGGACAACAGCGCAGCGTTCCGCTCGGAGGCGCTGAGGGAGATGCTTGATGGGTGGAAGGTGGACTGCTTCTTCAGAGCAGCATACAGGCCAAGCGGAAATGGAATCATGGAGTGACACTACCACACAATCAAAGCAATGGCGGAGCAGGGGAACATCTCACCAATGGAGGCAGTGTTTTGGTAGAACATGTCCCCTCGGGTGGGACAGACTGAGGAATCGGTGCCACACAGAGCAATATACAGATACGAGTGGCGGCACCCGTGCACTGTACCACAACGGCCAGTGGAGAGAGAGAACGCATTCGTACAGGTGGGCAAAGAAGTCTGGGTTAGGCCCCCAGATGCACGTTGCACATCTCAATGGGGAAAGGGAACGGTAACGGCCGTAAATTCCCAGAATAACGTGTCTGTGGATGGAGTGCCACGTCATATCCTGGATGTCCGTAGAATTGTTGTGTCGATGGACTCCAAAGAAGAGGAAATCCAAAGTGCTGCCCCAACATTACGGAGATCGCAACGAGATCGCCGACCGCCTGGCTGGACAGCAGATTATCACATGCAGCAGTATGAAGGGGAGATTGATCCTTGAGATCAGGGGGGCGTGTGGGGATGGTGTGGAGGAGGTGACCGGAGGCGGAAGACGAAGTGATGTGAGATGCGTACCCAGGAGCATCTGTGGGTTCTCTTTCGGCTGTGACCCGCGACGGACGGACGTGCGAATGCAAGCTGCAACTTGGCGAACGGATTATACCCCCGTGGATGAGGCATGGCTCGCTGAGTGATCTAGCAGGATTGCGGTAAGTGCAGTAGCTTTCTCATTACAGATTCAGTGTAAGCCCATCTTTTCTGAATCATGCAGATATAAGCAAATAGCAAAGAGGCAATTTTATGTTATAAAAACGTTAACCACATGAACTACAAAAATCTGTTACTTTTATCTTTACAGCTTGTAACCATGATACAGATGTGTATACTTTGTCTCAGCAATTCATTTGCAACTTTAAAGAAAAAAACTTCTAAATATTCTGAATATAGTTGATATAGCCCATGGATGTTTTCCAAAACTGACTGTTGCCTATGATAAAGATTTTCACCGAAAGCAGACAGACTAACTGTTTCATTATAGATTTTAAAATACTATCAACTTGTTAAATTAATATTTTAATTCATCGTTTGTTTCCTTCGCTGAACAGTCTGACTATGAACGCTGCTGGTCTCCCTCTCTATATCGATGAGGGCAAATTCATAACTTTCTGTCTATCCACCTCTTTCTGTCACCTCGAAAACACACGTCGTTTCTTTTTCTTTCTCTATCCATGTGCATATCCCTCGCTTGGTGCTCCCCCTCGCTATATAAAGTGAACGTGACGGACGGACAAAGCTCTCAGTATAAAACTAGCTGGCCCCATGCCGTCAAAAATGACGGCTAATTGTAATATCTATACATAATATAAAAAAAGAGATATTGTCCTTCCTCAGTCGACGTTATCACCCCTTCCTTCCTCAGCTATAATATTAGTAGACAGAATTTTGAGACTAGTAAACCTGGGCAATACCAAGTACAACTGTCAACACATGTGCGCGCGTGCAAATGCACACATACACGCTTAGTGTGTGTGAATATGTGCGCACGCGTGTATACATGTATATATTCCTTATGTCATAAATTTTTTTAATAATTATTGTAATCGTTACAGCTCCATGAAAAAGTTAATGAAATTGTAGATATGTGTTGAAGATTATAAATTCATTTTGTCTAGGGACGATCATATACAGTCACGGGATATATGTAATAATTGATGGTGGGGGTGGAACTTGTGCCAAATTACGACGTTAAAACGGAATATTTATTCGCTGGGTAATTATTTTCGTGTTTCACCCATCTGTTATTAAATAGCTACATATAAATATGTCTTCTGATTATTATCACGAATTACACTAAATGCGTCACTTTTTATAGGTAAGTGGACCCATTAATCTATTATTGTCTAGAGTTCATTGTTATCTCTATTTAATATTTCATCATATGTATGGGAGGATGGATTACAAAGAGCAAGTAAAATGGCCATTATTGTTTTATGTTCTCTACGACTATCGATGTATATTACATATGGCAACGCCGCGCCTATGGTGCAACCCCTCCGTAATCATTTGAACTGCTTGAAATAGCAGCTAAATATCCTCCATATTGTATTCTACTGTCAGGAAAAGGAGTGGTCACATCTGGAATGCCGCACTTGATCATCGGCCAACTCAATTAGAGCTAGTCTACAGTTGACTACATTACATTAAATCAAATTAAAACGACTTAGTGACGATAGTTTTGGGTTGTTTTTTTTCTTTCTGTTTTATATATTCTGTTAACTGAATTCTTGGAAAATTGATTAAACACTCTTCTCAATTTCAGTGAGAAATAATTTTTATTGTCGTTCTTTTTTTTTTCGTGTGCCAGCATGCTGGAGGTGGGATTTGGTGATATCACACGAACCCCCCCCCCCCCCCCCATGCCCCTCAGGAAAAAAATGATTTCGTACTGAAACCTAGAGAGTTGTTTTTCCATAATAATACCGAATTCTTTTTCTACTTTATGCAAATATATATATATATATATGTATGTACATACATACAAGGGTGAATGAGTGGGGTAGGGTTTGGTCAATTTAGTTGTGATTAGCTGTTATCAAATATCAACTAAGATATAAAAAAAAACTTCGATATGCGATAAACATAGCATGTACATAAATTGTAGCACATACAAACAGATGTGTTTTGGTAGTTTGGGGAGAAAATATATAATTATTGGGGTGGGGGCAGGGCCCCCTCCAGTTCCACAGCCCCTGTAAACATACATACGTGGTATGTTCTAAAAGTAAGGGTACTGATGTTTTATTTAAATATATATTAGACGTACATGAAATTACAAGTTAGCTCCTTCAAAATACGACTCTTGGGAAGATACACAGAGGTTCCAACGTTTTTTTTTTTCAAAAGTCATTTTCTGTGAGTGTTACAATTTTTTTACATGATTTCCACAGTCCCTACGTAATTGTTTCTACTTTTGGCACAAGGCCAGCAATTACTCAGTACATTACTGGTACTTTATTTTATCGACCCCGTAAGGATGAAAGGCAAAGTTAACCTCGGCGGGATTTGAACTCGGATCATACAGGGAGGTAACTCTATGCTTCAAAGAATGGCGTCCGACCCTCTACCGATACTGCCATTCCACCACAGTCCCTACATAATGACCCTTTAACTTCGATTTCAACTTAGGGAAGAAGTAGAAATCACACAGAGCTAGATTTGGGCTGTAGGGAGGATGTGGAAGAGTGGGAATGTTTTTCTTCAAAAGAAATTCTCTAACTGAAGATCAGTGCACATGGGCTTACCGCTGCGACCAGTTTCCCAAAACAACTGGAGCCTGTCGGCAAGAAGACAGGATAACCCTTTTAACATATGAAGTGTGGGTGGGTAAATCTCTAATCTCTAATCTGGTACACCATGTGCTGAGACACGTTTTTTTCTCCCATCCTTATTGCCTCAACCACAAGTCTAGACATTACCACAGAGGAGCATAAGATATCCAAATACCGAGACTTGGCTGACTGCTTCCTTTTTGTGCCAGTAACCGTCAAGACTTTCAGTATCTTCGGTCTCTGGACTGTCGGTTTGTGCATTCTGCCTGGGGGAAGAGCTCCTTGAGGTGGAGTGGATATCACTGGTTGTTCTTCAAACTGATGCTTTTAACGCCTTGTATACAGGGTGCAGCTGAGATGAACCATCTAGACAGGAGTATAGAATCTGTCTCTCCCACCTCCGTCCCCCTTTTATCGTTTATTTAATTTTTTCACTCTTCCTGTTTATTATGCAAAATATTTATGTCAATAAAATTTGTTTACCCCAACCCCTAATTCGGAACCTTTATTTTATAAACATAAAGTTTAGTATTTTAAAAAGGAGCTAGCTTAATCATGTATTAACTGTCTTCCCAACACTCAGGCTTATTTGTTTATTTTTACCTGTCATTACTCCAGAAGTGGTGTGTTAAAAGCACAGTCCAGGGTA
>OZ024743.1:184578402-184695902 GCA_964016885.1 Eledone cirrhosa
AGATCCCCTCAGGGAAATGGCCTTGCTCAGTATGTAGGAAAGGTGTAGGTAGGAACTCCATTCTCTGCCCCAAATGCAAACAATGGGTACACAAGAGATGTAGCGGGATCTCAGGAAGCTTAATTAAGAATGTAGGATTCACATGCAGCAGCTGTGCTGAAACAGCAAGCAGCAAACAGCCACAGGAAACAAGTACCACCAATCTCTGGGAGGGCCCTGTAGAAACAGTAGACAGCTTCTGCTACCTAGGTGACCGAATTAGCAGCGGAGGTGGGTGTTCAGAAAGTACAATAACTAGGGTAAGAACGGGATGGAAGAAGTTTAGGGAACTACTACCACTGCTAGCTGCAAAAGGCTTCTCCCTCAGAATGAAAGGCAGACTGTATGATGCGTGTATCCGAACAGCGATGTTGCATGGTAGTGAGACCTGGGCGCTGAAGGTGGAAGACTTACGTAGATTAGAGAGAAACGAAGCCTGCATGCTCCGATGGATGTGTAACAGTAATATACGTGAACGACAAAGCATAAATGAATTGAGAGAGAGACTGAGCATAAGAGGAATCAAATGCTGTGTGCAGGAGAGGCGGTTGCGCTGGTATGGAGATGTGATGCGTATGAAGGATGACAGCTGCATAAAAAGGTGCAGAGCACTAGAAGTTGATGGAAACCGCGGAGTGGGGAGACCCAAGATGACCTGGGATGAGGTGATAAAAGCCGACCTTACCCAATTACACCTCTCAAAGACAATGACACACGACCGTGACTTCTGGCGTCACGCATTAATACAGAGTACCCGACCTTCCATGGGTACATGCTGAAGCATATTAAAAATATGCCCCCACATCCCCCACCGCAAGGTGGTCGTGGAGGTGCCACGGCAAAAAAGCACCCAGCCCACACTGTAAAGTGGACGTGTAGGCGCCACGAAAAAGCACCCAGCACTCACTGTAAATGAGGTTGGTGTTAGGAAGGACATCCAGCTGTAGAAATCAAGCCAGATCAGTTCCTGTATGAGCAAGGCATGGTCAGCCGACCAGACACTGCACACAACAGGACAACCCGTCTAACCCATGCTAACGTGGAAGAACGGACGTAAAACGGTGATGATGATGTGTCTTGACGCAGATAATTTTTTCAATTTCACCCACAATTACGCAAAAAATAGATAAAACTCAATATTTTACGATTTTTCTCTCTCATTTAAACTGCTGAACTCTTTCTACTACCATTCAAAATCTATACAACTTCATACTTTCTGCTACTTTCTCTTTCCAAGCTTGATGGTGATACTGTCCGTTCACACCACTCCCTACTGTCTTAAATTTAGAAAACACATATCCTCTATGAGGTTACTAAACCTGCTAGAAACAGCAGCTAACTCTCCCCCATATCACACCCCTCCCTACTGTCTTAAATTTAGAAAACATATCTTCTATGAGGTCACTAAACTTGCTAGAAACAGCAGCTAACTCTCCCCCATATCACACCACTCCCTACTGTCTTAAATTTAGAAAACACATATCCACTATGAGGTCACTAAACCTGCTAGGAACAACAGCTAACTTTCCCTCATATCACACCCCTCCCTACTGTCTTAAATTTAGAAAACACACAGACAACCATGCAGAACAACTCCATCGCAGCTCTGTTGTTCGGCTGGCATCGTCTACGCGCGTGTTGCGCAAGTACTGTGAAACAATAAATTTCAGCACTTTTTTGCACAGAGATAATATCCATAGGTGAAACTACAATTGTCACTGCTGGCACAGCTCCTGCTTCGGCAGTCCAGGTCTGCAATTCATTCACCCAGTGCCTGGCAGACAAAAAAGTGCTGCCATAAAATGGGTGGTGCAACCTAACTTTGGTAACTTAATGACCTCGAGCAACGCCGGGCTTTAATGCTAGTATATATATATAGCAGTTCCAAAAATGAATTTGTCTTTCACCTTGTTATAAAGAGGATTTGAATGGACTAACCAATCAATCAGTTATAATGGAAAGTTTTATTTCAATATGAACATTTTAAAATGAGAGGTTTTGTATCAAAAGAGTTAACCTTTCTTGCAGCAGCAGCACCAACAACAGTTAAATGGTGCATAGTTTCTAAATGAAAGATATATAGAAATTCTGTTTTTTCTCTCCCTAACATAAAGATTAAGGTGATGAATTGACAGTGATTAGAACATTGGAAAGCTTTGTGACATCCATTCCAGCTCTCTGTTCTCTGAGTTCAAGACCTGTCAACTTTGCTCTTCATCCTTTCGAGGTTGATAAAGAAAAGGTACCAGTCCAGAGTTGATTCTTCCTCTTTGTCACTTCTCCTCTGGAAGAAATCAGCTGTGCTCATACCTGGAGAGAGGATGGTTTCAGCCAGCTTTAAAATACCCATGTGTCGCTATGGTGCCTCTATGTCACCATCAAAAATTACAGGTCCATACATACATACATACAACATAGAGATCATGAAGTCATGTGACCTAGTGGTTAGGGAGGTTGACTCACAATCATAAAGTTGTGTGTTTGATTCCTGGGCCAAGTAGCTTATTATGTTCTTGAGCAAGATGCTTCATTTCATGTTGTTTTTCATCATAGGACTGGGGCCCTTATCATTAAAACACCTGGGAAACCTCCTCTGATGTCAACTAAACCTGCATATATGTGAGCTTTAATTTTTTAACATAGATATTTCAACTCATCCTAGTATTTATTAAAATGTTTTCTTTTTTAGGCATTGCCGAAGTGGTTGTTATCCCCCTTAAAGAGTTTGGTGATGGTGTTATATATATTGGTAAATTAAACTGTTATGGTATTGGTATTATTGCTGGTTTGCTGGTAAGTTACTATCTTACTATAATTAGTTTTCTTTTTATGGTTGGATAATGTTTTAGTTGCTGTATTTGTTGATATAGATATATAATTAAATAAAATTTTAATATATTCTTTGTTCTTATAAAAAACAATACAACAACTAGCATTTTAAGGCCAATTTCTTTATTAAAACAGCAATTAGGCTTATGGGCACCATGATAGGCTTTATATGCATCATAGAGTCCTTTTTTTATGCAATGGTTTACAGCCTGATAATAATAATAATAATAATAATGAAATTATTGTGTACAGTGCTCAGGTGCACTACAACTCATCAAAGGTGCATGTATAGTACATAGAATAATGTACAAATGTCAGGAAAATGAACAGTGTATGAGTCATGATATAATAATAATAACAACAATGGAATATTGCAATGATGCCCTGTATAATTATCTTTCTCATTATTGAGCTGGTTTGGGGAACATAATTTAATAAAGGTTCTTACATAATGTTATGATGGAAGGTTTTTAGATAAATATAAACACTTTAAAATATACAGCTTTGTATTGTAGACTCAGGAGTAGTCACAGATGGTTTGGTTTAGTATCAAAATGATTAATAAATATTCAACACTTTGTTGCAAAATCAGCTCACTGAAACATTTGCTTCATTTCTACAGGTTAAGAATTATAGTAACTAGTACATAACACTTTGTTTTTATGAACGGAAAAAGTAATATTCGATTTCTTCAAATTTAATCAATTATTCCATTGGAAGAAACTTTCTCATTAAGCTAGTGATTAGAACATAATTTAGCTAAGGTTCTTGCATAAAATCACGATGGAAGCTATTTAGATAAATAAATAGCTTTGTATTGTAGAACCAGGAGCAGTTTCAGGTATTTTGGTCCAAAAGTATTAAACTTTATTGCCATAATTCAAAATTACTAAACAAGATAACTGAGAGAAACTATTCACAGATGCTATCTACATGAAAAACAATACCTGAGTTAGTGGTAATATATTTAACTATTGTTTTACAGGCAGCGAATTGACAGAATCATTGGCATGCTGGATAGAATGCTTTCCTGTATCTCGCTCCCTAACTTTGTAATCACTTTGCTCTTTCTCTCTATGCTAGTCTACAATTCAAATTCCCCGTTTGTTTCTCTCGGATTTTCAACTAATATTTACATGTTTAAATGATTTGTCTCATTCTGTTGGACCCTTCCTAAATCAAATCCTTCTCCTAAAGTTACCCATTTCCCGCCCTCCCACCCCCACACAACACCATTGCTAATGGTCCAATCATAACTCAGTGGCTTTAGTAAGTTCCCAAGTAAATCAGTATAGCAAATCAGTATATGCCCCGGTTACTGCTCCTTAAGTTTAGACCTGTTTGATGGGTTGACTGCGGAGATTTGGAAAGTCTAAGCATTCAATGACGATGTCACAGATAAAGATAAATTCACCTCCTGCTGCAGGACGAGAATACAAAGACCCCTCTCTATTTCAGACACAAATGACCAACATAATTCCGTCTCCCCCCCCCCCCCCCCCCCCCCTTCTAACTCAACCATCCCACTCTCCCAACTTCAGAGTTGGTACCATGAACGTAGGCACATTAAAAGGTCGCTCAAATGAGGTTGTAGAGATGCTTGAACGTAAAGAAGTTGATGTTTGTTGTATTCAAGAGACTAGGTGGAGAGGGGGGGTCTGCCAGATTCATCGTGGGTAAAAAACGATGCTATAAACTTTTCTGGCTGGGAAACGACAACGGACTGGGTGGAGTAGGAATTATGTTAGCTGAAAAATGGGTAGATAAGGTAATCAACGTAAATAGAGTAAATGACAGAATAATTAAAATAAGGCTAGTTCTAAATAAAACTACTGTGACAATAATATCTGCTTATGCAGCCCAATCTGGTCTACCTGATGTTATAAAGGACAGGTTCTATGAGACGCTAATGCACACTACCTCCCAAATAACCGACAGCGACTACCTAATTATTGCTGGCGATCTAAACGGCCACATTGGACAACATAGTGATGGCTATGATGGAATCCATGGAGGCTATGGGGTTGGAAATAGAAATGAGGAAGGCTTCAGAATCCTGGAATTCTGTGACGCCAATAACCTAACTATCTGTAACACAAACTTCAAAAAACGTGAAAACCACTTGATCACCTATAGATCAGGGGAAAACGCCAGCCAGATAGATTATATCCTTACTAGAAGACAGGACAACGTGTCTGTTGTAAACACTAAATCCCTCCCCCGTGAAGAATGCACCTCCCAACATAGCCTAGTAGTTAGTGACCTCACAGCCAGAAATAGACGTACTCGACGACAGAGGAGGCCTACCTTGAGGAGAAGAATATGGAAGTTGAAGGACCCCATAGCCAGTGACAAATTTCAAAGCTTATTACTTGATGCCTTTGACAATAAGGAAGAGCAATTAGTGACGTGCGATATAGAGGAACAGTGGCAATTCTTGAAAGTGAACCTGCTGAAAGCAACGGATGAAATCTGTGGCCGGAGCAGACCTATTGGCAGGAGGAGAGTAACTTAGAAGAGACAATCAAGGCCAAAAAGCAGGCTTGGAAAGTATGGCAGGATGGGGGAAGTAGAGAGCACTATCAAGTGGCCAGGAGAAAAGCTAGGAGACAAGTGTACCTTGCAAAAAGGGAAGCAGAAGATAGAAAGTTCAAGCATGTTCTACAACGTGAGGACCAAAAACGTGAGGTGTTCAGGATTGCTAGACAATGTGTCAAGGAAAACCGTGATATTGTCGGGGAGAAGTGTGTCCGTAATGATAACGGTGTACTTGCCCTCACTGATGCTGATAAGAAGATAGCCTGGAAGTGTCACTACGAGAGACTATTAAATGAGGAGAATAAGTGGGAAAAAGTAGTCTGCCCCAAATCGATCCAATAGAAGGACCAGCGATACAAGTTAAAGGTAGTATAATAAGTAAGGCAATCAAAGATATGAAGACAGGCAAGGCAGCTGGGCCTTCGGAGATAGTTGCTGAGATGTTGAAGGCATCTGGAATGGTGGGACATACTATGGTCACCCGTATAGTTAACCAAGTAATACAGAATGGGGTCATACCAAAATACTGGCGTAGTAGCCTCATCATTAACTGCTACAAGCGTAAAGGAGATGCTCTTGATAGAGGAAACTATAGAGGCATTAAGTTAGTTGACCAGGTCATGAAGGTCACAGAAAGAGTTATAGCGCAACTAATCAGAGAGCGAATTGAAATGCAGTTTGGGTTTGTGTCAGGTAAAAGTACCTGTATGACAACTATGACAACTACAAGAGAAGTACCTAGCTAAAAGTAAACCCCTCTACTTAGCTTTTGTAGACCTGGAAAAAGCCTTTGACAGAGTCCCCCGCTCCATTATCTGGTGGGCTCTTAGAAAACTAGGTGTAGATGAATGGCTTGTGAGAGCTATACAAGCTATGTATAATGAAACAGTCAGTAAGGTTAGAATTAACAATGAATATTGTGAAGAATTTAGTGTAAAAGTTGGTGTTCACCAAGGCTCTGTTCTTAGCCCCCTTCTATTTATTATTGCCCTTCAGGCTATAACAGATGAGTTCAAGACTGGCTGCCCATGGGAACTCCTATACGCAGATGATCTAACGCTCATAGCTGAATCAATGGCTGAACTAGAGAAGAAATTCCAAACATGGAAGCAGGGCCTAGAATCAAAAGGCCTTAAAGTTAACTTGTCTAAGACTAAAGTCCTAGTTTGAAGAAAGGAAATAAGGCACAGGTACCCTCAGGGAAATGGCCTTGCTCAGTGTGTAGGGAAGGAGTAGGGAGAAATTCAATTTTATGTCCCAAATGCAAAGTATTGGTACATAAAAGATGTAGTGGGATCACAGGTAAACTATCTAAGAATGTAGACTTTATATGTGGCCGATGCTCAGGTGCAATAGGTAGCAATTGTCCACAGGATACTAGCCCCTTCTATTTCCCAGATGGTTCTATAGAAATAGTAGACACTTTCCGTTACCTGGGAGACGAAATCAGCAGTGGGAGAGGGTGCTCAGAAAGTACAGTAGCTAGAGTCAGAACGGGATGGAATAAGTTCAGAGAGCTTATACCACTATTGGCCGCTAAAGGGTTATCTCTAAAAATGAAAGGCAGACTGTATGATGCCTGCATACGAACAGCAATGTTACATGGCAGTGAGACCTGGGCATTGTGTGCAGAGGACCTGCGTAGACTGGAAAGGAATGAAGCATGCATGCTCCGTTGGATGTGTAATAGTAATATACATGAACGGCAAAGCATAAATGAACTAAGTGAGAAATTAGGAATAAGAGGGATCAGATGCTGTTTACTCGAGAGAAGACTACGTTGGTATGGCCACGTGATGCGCATGAAAGACGACAGCTGTATAAAAAAGTGCAGGGCGATCAAAATTGATGGTAGTTGCGGAGTAGGTAGACCCAGAAAAACCTGGGACGATCTGATAAATTTCGACCTTACACACTTGCACCTCTCTAAGACAATGTCACTGGACCGAGATCTTTGGCACTACGCAGTAATGCAGAAGACCCGCCTTGCCTATGTTCAAAGCGAAACCTACAGTCAGTAGGCACCTCTGAACCAAATATACACCCCAATCCACTACCCTACCCTATCCTCCCACTCCCACCAACACCACCCTCTCTCTATAAAGTTCGTAACACAATATCCAGTCCAAATAAATGAGATCGAGATTGTGTAGGTGTCACGAGAAAAAAAACACAGTCCACGCTGTAATGTGGCTGTGTAGGTAACACGGTAAAAAGTTCCCAGTTCCACACTGTAAATGTGGTTGGTGTTAGGAAGGGCATCCAGCCGTAGAAAACCTGTCAGATAGTCCTATATGAGCGAGACACGGTCACCCGACCAACCTTGCCTCAAGTGAGACAACTCTCGTCTAACCCATGCTAGCGTGGAAAATGGATGTTAAACGAAGATGATGATGATGATGATTCTGACTCTCTGCTCTCTGAGTTCAAATCTCACCGAGGTCAACTTTGCCTTTCATCTTTTGAAGGTCGATAAAAAAGAACCAGTCTAGTACTGGGGTCAATTCTTCCTCTATATCTCTTTCTCATTTCCTCTCTTTCACTTTCTATCCTTCTCTGGAAAAAATCTGCTGCACCCAGACTAGGAAAGGGATGTTCTGCATCAGACTTAAAATGCCCAAGAAATGCCATATATCACAGTATGGTGCCCCTACAACTCCATCAGGAGTTATGGGACTATACCATACCATTACAGGCATGTAACATTTTTTTTATTTTTCTATCCCTATCTAGCTTGTCATTACTGGAAGTACAGCTATCCGTGCATCTATAAGTCAGAGATTGACTACAGTAAGTATTATCAGTAAAACTATATTAATAACAATATACTCTTGCAGTTAATAAGTAATTTTGGATTTTAGGCATATATCGTTATTTCCTTTTCTTTTTTTTATTAGATTATTAAATGTAAATGGAATGAATTTAAATGTATGGTAGCTAGAATAAGAATGGGATGGGAAGAGTTCAGGGAGCTACCACCTCTGTTGACAACAAAAACTTCTCTCTACAAATGAAAGACTGGCTATATGATGCTGTGTGCAATGTATGACGTTGCATGGTAGTAAGATATGGGCAGTGAAAGCAGTTTACACTTTTACCTTATATTTCATGATATTTGGGGATTTGGCCTACTTTTTCAAAGGAAAATAAAGTGTGATGGTGGTGGAGAGCTGGGCTCTTCTGGAGAGGAGTCTTAACCCCGTAATATTATGAAATTAAGGTAAACATGTAAACTGTCTTGTGTTGTTTAACTTTACTCCAGTTTCATGCCTTTATTTCTAACTTGCATTGTTCTACTTTCCTAAAATTATTTCATGAAACTAATATTTTTATTTATTTATTCTTTTGTATTTTTTACTTGCCCATCTAGGTGTCACGGTTTTTGAATCTCACTATACTTACGTTGATCCTGTATGCACTATTCACAGTCCTCTTGATTGTTGGTTATGATCTAAAATGGACTACCAGATCAAGTTATTCTGTATGTAACTTTTTATATATTGTGAATAAATATATATATTGCCCCTTTCCTCTTCACCTTCATACACATCCCACGTCCATACATCCTCACCCTAGACCTATTTTCCAATCCCCATGCTACAGGCACACATCTCCTCCACCCCAGCCTCCAGTCCACACAGTAAAGTCATTTTGGTGATACGGCAAAAAGCACCCAGTCCACACTGTAAAAAAGCACCCAGGCCATGCTGTAAAGTGATTGTTTTGGTGCCACAATAAAAATGTAAATGTAGTTGACATTAGGAAGAGCATCTAGCCATAGAAACCAAGCCAGAAAGAATTCTCTATGAGCAAGACACGGTCATCTGACCTGACTTGTCTCACAACGGGACAAATTGTCTAACTAGCGTGGAAAAATGGATGTTAAACAGTAATGATGATGATGATGATATATGTACACTGATTGGTGATAGGAAGGGAATCCAGCCACAGAAAACCTGGCAAACAAAAGACAGCATGATAAAACGCACTTGGTAGAGCGTGTGAGTGTATGTAAGTGATATGTAGGCCTCTGGCCTATCTTAGGATAATAGTTCTACTTGAATATTGACTTGATCTGTGAAGACCCACCCAACTTGTGCTAGCAGAGAAGGCAGTCATTAAATAATGATGATTATATACAGACAGTCAGATAGATAGTTGATATAAAGATATTTGATTACACAGTACACAACAACACAAGTTTGTTAAGGCTGTTTTCCATCCTAAAGATGGTGTTAGTCTTGCAGGCCCCATGTTCGACTTCATACTCATCATGGGGTCTTTTTTAAGGCAATGTTTTATGGTCAGATGCTCTTCCTGGTACCAACCCTTTTACTCGCCTCTTATAACACATAGAGACATAGTATATGTATGAAAATAGAAAGGCAGCATGGTCTTGATTGGAACGCCCTTGTTCATAAGTCTGCTTGGCCAGGTGTGACCTGGGGAACTAAAACAACAATTCAAATAGAACATTAACCAGACTAAACTCAACCAATTATTCCTAACTTTGAGTCTAAAAAGTCTATTTGCATTACAACTCATTTGCAGAACTAACATGATAAAGCGATTTTGCAACATGGCTTCTGGGTGTTTATGTTAGTGCAGGTGCTATGATAAAATGCACCTAGTTCATTTTGTTAGGTGACAGCACTGGTGCCACAATAAATGCACCCAGTACACTTTGTGAAGTGATAGTGTTGCTGACACAATAACATGCATTCAGTACACTTTGTATGTGGCAATGTTGGCACCATGATAAAAGGCACCTAGTATACTCCATAAATTGGTTGGTGTTTGAAAGGGCATCAAGCCATAGAAACTATACCAAAAATGAAACATGTGAGCAAGACTTGGTACTATGACCTGCTTAATTTTGTACCATGCCAATCCATACCAGCATGGAAAGCATGTAAAGCAGTGATGATGATGGTGTTGCTGAATAAAAACAACAGTATAAAGTAGAAAAGTGTTGTCAAGGATATACCATCCTTTTTTAGACATGTCCCATCATTAAAGTTCCCCCAATACATTCTGTAAAGTGGTTGCTGTTAAGAAAGATGTTGAGCCATAAAAACCGTGCGAAAAAATGGAATGTACAAACGAGCTATGATTCTCTAATTCAGACTGTTTTAGCATGGGAAATAAGTATCAAATGATGGTGAGATGATGGTATTTTATTTCATATACTCAATAATTGTTTCTACTTTTGGCACAAGGCCAGCAATTACCCAGTGCATTACAGGTACTTTATTTTATCGACCCCGTAAGGATGAAAGGCAAAGTTAACCTCGGCGGGATTTGAACTCAGACCATAAAGGACCGTAACTCTATGCTGCAAAGCATGGTGTCCGACTCTCTACCGATAATGCCAAGATATAAGCATAAAATTTGTTTCACGGAGAAAGGCTAATGATTTACAAAAATATAACTCGCAAGGTCAGGAAGATTCTGATGAGACAAAGAACAAAGGTTGCAAATCATTTAACCCTTTGTTATTATATTTCTTATATTTCAAATGAAAGATACTGCTTATGATTTTCAAATCATTTTTAAAATAAGAATTTGGAATGATTTAGTAATATAACTAACATGCTCATTGTTAAGCTGGTGTTTGGAACGTAATTTAACAAGAAGGGTGGGAAAACAGTTTATCTGCTGTGTTTAACCCTTTAGCATTTACATTATTCAATATATATTATTGTATTATCACAGTAAAATCTTTGTTTCACATAATTATCTCACAATATCAAATCTATGAGATTTTTATATTATTCATTTTGAGAACAATACCTTAACATCAGTATGAGTGGCCAGTTTGAACAGAATGATGTGAGAATTCTGGCCGGTTTAAATGCTAAAGGGTTAAACTGGCAATATCATCCTTTTTATAACTAAAATATATGTCTCAGTTATGTCCATTTTCTGTTTTATTGAATAAATTTCTATCTGCTAATGTTGGAATTTTTAACAATCTTTTTAATCTTTTAAAAATTCTTCTTTCTTTTAAGCCAAAAAGTGCTATGTATGGAACACACATTTTTCTAACTGTAAGCTGTATTTTGGGCCTTCTCTTCACGTTTGCTGCCTTCATACAATATGCAAATCAAATTTTCTTCGGAGAGCTGCAGTTATTTCAACGATGGATGCACATGTTTTGCCCTTGTTGTCTTCAGTTATTTGATAAGGTAAAGGTTTTACAGTTTCTCTCTTGTTAACTTAGAATTTCAGAATGATCTCGTAATATTATGTACTTACCTTAATACTTACTCTTTACAATAGAACAGGTATCAGGATAAATTAGTTCTTGCTTTCATTCAGTTATTTAAAAATGTACATTTAAAAAAAAATAATATAACCTATTAAATAAGTGCACTCTAGTTTTCTGTTAAGTAATATATAGTGTAATTCTAACCCTTTCTACTATGGTATGTATTTCAGGGTTTGTTAAAACCACAATCTAACAAATGCTGCGAGGTTTTTGTTTACTATCTCCCTAACAAAGAGGCAAATTTCAGTTCATTGAGAATTTTTTTAGCATGATAAATGCACCTAGTACATGCTGTAAAATGGTTGGTGATAGGAAGGGCATCTAGCTGTAGAAAGGTTGCCAAACAAATGATTGGGAAGACCTTCAGTTTGTGTCAAAAGACATGACAACTTTTTTTCTGTACTCGATAGAACTTATGACCATATGTAAGCAGGATGCAGATCCCTTGGCCTGTCTGGGAGATCGGTTGCCCTGCTTCAGTATCGAATTGGTCTATGACATCATTCAGTCCATTACCACCAGCCTGAGTTATATAAAGTTGTAAATAACCATGACAAAAAAGAAGGGAAATGTAGACTCTTCCAACAGCAATGCAAGCATCCTTTCTAGGACAGCAGTAACTCTAAATATGTACTGCCAAACACAACTTCTCTAGTGCCAATGACAAAAAAGTACCTCTTGTCCCTATAACATACACAACAATGTTGACTGGCTTTTTGGTCAATCTTTAAATTTCAATTGGCAGTGTTATTAGGCTGTCAGATTAAATGCCTCAGTATTTGTTTTGACTCTGTGTTCTCTCCAAGATTAACTATGCCTTTCATCCTTTTGGTTTCCAGGGATGGGGGATTGGTGACATTGTTAAAAAATCAGATAGGATGCTTTGCATTGAGTTCAAATCCTGCCTCCTTCTGCCAGGTGTTATGACCAGCAGATAGTATCAGTAATGGGAAGACCAATAGAAACATTGCTTCTTTGCACTGATCTCATAATCAATTTCTTTCTTTTCTTTAATTACCAGTATGATTTCTCCTTTTGTTTTGCTTGACTATAAGTCTCTATCATGGAGAGATATTATTCTGACATTTTGAGATTGTTGTTTTATTCATATTTTCTTTTTACCTTTCAGAATTCCAAGTATTTTGACATGAGACTCAATCCGGAAGAGGCAAATGATCCAGAGTTAAAACATCTGTGATTAAAGATGTTTTTTTTTTTTTCAAGAATAAATATATGTATGTGTGTGTAGATGTGTGCAAGTGTGGGGTGTGTGCATGTATGTGCATATATTTATATGTATATGTCCATATATATATATATTATCTATGTATATATTATCTATATACATACCTATATATATATATAGTGGTAAAAAACAAGGAGGTTATATCCAAAGTTGGTAGAGCACTCGGTCCAAAGGATGAGTTCGGTGTAGAATTAGTTCCAAAACAAATTAACAAACCATACTTGAGAACACACGTTTCGCTCAAAGGAGTCTTCCCACACACAAGTTGAAGAATCCTTCTAATCAAATGTGTGTTCTCAAGTATGGTTTGTTAATTTTTTGTGGAACTAACTATATATATATATATGTATGTGTATATGTTATATATTCATTTAATGAAAACTTCTTGTTTATTCCCATATGAAAATAATCCAAAAACTATTTT
This sequence comes from Eledone cirrhosa, assembly GCA_964016885.1. NCBI lineage: Eukaryota > Metazoa > Mollusca > Cephalopoda > Octopoda > Eledonidae > Eledone > Eledone cirrhosa. The sequence goes on from OZ024743.1 coordinate 184,591,750, forward strand.
AGTAAAGATTAATTATTGTTGATGCATTTATCGATTTGTCACAAAAAACTATATTTCTGTACTATATTTCAGCTTTCATATATCACCTTATATAACATCGCTCAACTAAAATACCAATATTTAGATCTTTCCTCTTCTATTTTCGATGCAATTATAAAACAACTCTTGGCAGTTTTTGCTCTCTCTTTTTTTTTTTTTTTTTTTTTTTTGCTTTGCACCCTTTCATTTTTGTTTTATTTAACTAAACATTTTTGTAGTGTGTAGCTGATTGAATTATTTTATATTTGAAGCATGAAATGGAGAAGTGAATATCTTTATTGAATTGTGACAGTTAACAAACTTTAACCCTTTTGTTGTTACCATATTTCTAATGAAAGACACTACCTATGATTTTGAAAATAATCAAGAATTTAGAGGGATTTAGTAATATAACTAACTTTTTCATTTTAAGTTGATGTTCAGAGCATAACTTAACAAAAGATTCTTACATGAAATTAAGATGGATTACATGAAATTAAGATGGATGTTTTTTAGGTTACTATCAACACTTTAAAATAAACTGCTTTATATCATAGAACTAAAGCAGATTTAGATGGTTTGGTATCGAAAGGGTTAACTAGGTCACATAATTTTTTCAAGCATCAGTTCATTTATCTGTTGAATATAGTTGACATATTTTCTGGAGATTTTACCCCTGACAGAGACTTGAACACTATATAATCAAAGCTAAGTACCTCTCCATTGCAATATGCCTGTAGCTCTTGGAAGCTATTATATTTCTTGTAGAATTTCTGATTTATAATTTCCATAAATTTGTGATTTTTATCATTTCCATGTTTGTTGTAAAGTTTGTCAAAAAGAAAAAAGAAAGAAACAACAGCAATATATAAACCAACGGACAAAAAACAGTTCTTTCAAAATGAGTGATTGTCAAAAAATATATCTACAGTATTTTTTATCCATCTATTTTTACTTGCAATATAACTTTTACCTTATGGATGATCACATAGCAGTTGCGATCATCTACTAGGTGAAATATGTATTGTAAGTAACTGTCACTTAATGATATACAATACATTATCTCACTCTACTCTATGGTTAGAGAGAGGTGTTAACAGATAATTTTTGCAACATGTAAAACATACACCAGTATATGTCTTAGAACAACTACTTCATATATATATATATATATATATAAATAATTATATATATGAGATTCCATACGTTTTCAGTAATAAAATGGAAGGCAACATATTCTCTAACTTTTGTTACTATATTCCTATTGAAATACTCAGTTTGAATTGATAAAACAGCTGGAAAGATTTACTAAAACTGCTAATTACCATATCTTATTATTAAAATGTTATTTGAAGTATAACTTAACAAACAGTTCTTATATCAAATTATGTTGAAACATTTTAATTTTAATAGGGACCCTTTAAAATGGGTGGTTTTCTTCCATTGAACCAAAGGAGGTTTGGAGTTGATTGGTTGGTATCAAAAGAGTTAAACTGTCTTTTCCTATATTCATGTAATTTCAACATTCTATGCATCAGCTCATTTATTAATTAGTTATTGTTAGCCTGAAAAAATATACTTGTACCTGTTTACTTTTATGCAAACATTTTTCTCTCTATTTAAAGATATTTTTAACTTTCACATATAACTCATATCAGGTACTAGATTGGGTAACACATTGTGTCCTTGACGAGGCACTTCATTTCATGTTGTTCCAGTTCAGTCAGCTGAAAGGTTGGCAAACAAAGGTTCACAATTATTTAATTGCATTGAAATATTCATGGAACAGCTTCTCCTTCAGCCATTTAAAAAGGGAAAATAAGCTTTTATAACATTTTTTTATTGAACATGACCAAATAGGATTTTTAGGATACACAGTAGGGATGGAACTAAGAACGAGGGAAGTCAACACTGTAGCAGAGATGGATTAACCCTTTCATTACCATATTTCTAATGAAAAACACTGCTTATGATTTTCAAATAATTTAGAAATTAATCAAAAGTTTGGAAAGATTTAGTAATATAACTAACTTTCTCATTATGAAGCTGGTGTATGCAGCATAACTTGACACAAAGGTTCTTACATAAAATTATGATGGAAAGTTTTTAGATAAATAGGAATACTTTCAAACAAACAGTAATGTATCACAGAACCAGAGATGGTTTGATATGAAAAGGGTTAAATAATCCTTAAAACAAACTAAATGCTTGATGCATGATTAACAACCACCCTTATGTCTTAGTAAATACAAGGTAAAAGTATAGTACAAGGTACTATACTTTAGCTTGATGATTCCAAAATTAAATATATGCAATTACCATTCTTTGTAACTTTGTTTTTCAGTTACTTAATTATTCAGAACTATATTCCCTCATAGATATAGACTGTCTTTCAAATTGCTTATGGCAGATAGATTTTCAGTCATTCATTTATATTGCCATGTGCTGCAACCAGCAGATAGTATCAGCAATATAAATACTAATGGAAACTTTGTTTTCTTGGTCCGATCTGATGATCAGCTTCTTTCTTTTGTTTTTCTTTTTTTCTATTGTATCGAAAGTATTCTACATATGTATATACTGCTTGGTAGTGCAGTTTTCTATATGTTATTTATAAATTCTTGGGTTTAGATTAAATATTTTTCTCTGTGTGTGTTTTTTATTATCCCCAAAGAAACATTGTTTTCTTGGTCTGATCTGACTATCAACTCCTTTCCTTTTCTTTTCCTTAGGATTTAACTATGTAAGTAGATGTAATGATTATGTAATGATTGCAGAATGATACCACTAATAATATATTCAGGCTTCAGTTCATTGCCAAATGGAAATCTATATCAGCTTTTGGCCAAGATTTTATCTATATTACACTCCCTCTTGAAAACATTTATTTATTTTGGTTTAGTCAAGGGGCATGGACAGTGCTTATGATATTTTCTGACCTATGAGAATGGTAATGTTGATACAGATAATATTGTGCTGGAATATCTGGAAATGAATGTCTGCATGAAAAAATGTAGATGGGGAGAAAATTCCAGAGGGCTGATGCTCAGGGAAGTAATAGTGCTTAGTTGTAAGCCCTAGGAGTAGGGATGAATTTGAATATAGTGGATAAGAAGGAAGAAAACAGGTATTAGGTGTGCCTGCTTGAAGGTGATATTCAGTGAGCAATGTCAGAGGATCAGCAGTTACAATAGTACAGGGGTGGGGAAACTTTTCAATCTGAAGAACTATTTTTAGCTTAAAAAATAAATAACACTACCAAAGCCACAGTTTATTATAAACAAATATATATGCCAGAAAACACGAATTTAGCAAATTCTTTTCTCACTCAATGTGATTTTTGGCTTTGGATCCTTTCTGAAATTGCTTCAATGCCTGGGTCATAGTAATAATGATAATGAATTTTTTAAAAATATGTGAAAGTCCCCAAAGAGCCACCCGAGATGGACTAAAGAGGTGCATGTGACACTGGAAACAAGTTCCTTATTCCTACAATACTAAACAGAATGAGCAGAAAGAGTAAACAAACAGCACAAGGTGAAAAGTTAAGATGTGAAGAGATCAAATTTCATTATTATATGTTGAAAATAGCAAATAAATATTAGCTATTTAAGAAATTTATACATCAAATTTATTTATTGTCTATAAAAAAAACGTTTATACAAGTTGGCCTGTTGGTGTTTTGAAATTGATCTTAGAGAAAGAGAAAAATATGTAAAGTCTAGAACTGTTATGAGTGAAAAATATATGACTTGATTAAATTTGTATATAATTACAATAAACATGAAACACATAATCAAAATTATATGTAACCATATTTCTAATGAAATGTGCCAATGTGTTTCAATTAATTTTTTTCATGATAAAAATATTAGAGTAATTAGTAATAGTAACTAACTTTTTAATTGGAACATTGATTAACAAAATGTTCTGATATAATTATGATGGAAGGTTTTAATATAAGTATGGACATTTTAATTGGAGCATTGCTTAACAAAATGTTCTGATATAATTATGATGGAAGGTTTTAATATAAGTATTAACATTTCAAATGAGGCAATTTTGTATGATAGAGTCAGAGGCAGTTTCAGACAGGTTGTTTAAATGTCTTTGTCTAAGCATTGCTTGGCAGTGATGTATTCAAATGTTGCTTTCAATCAACAAATCTCCAAGTTCATAATTGTTTTGTTGTTGTTGTTGTTTTAAATATGTATATACAATAATGATAATAAACAAGTTTCATTTCCATTCTGTATAATTGTAATTTTTTCGTTTTTTTTTTCTTTTATCTAAAATCATAAACATTTTAGAGTTGTATTTTTGTTTGACAGGTGAGAGAGAGACACACACCTATATATATATACTTGTTAGCATGGAAAATGGCTGTTAAATGACGATGATGATATATAAGTACAAAGTTCAAAAGATCAGAATCCAGAAATATTGTAATTCAAACTGTAAAATTTATTTTTCAATATTGTGAATCATATAGCTGGAACATATTTGTGTATATATATGCATATATATATATATATTTATATATAAGTGTGAATGTGTATGTTCTTGTGTACACTAGTATATTTGTATGCATGTATATATACTTATTCCTATATGCGCATATGTGAATTTTTACATGGGTATATGCATATCTGCATATTGGTCAGTACAAATGTGGTGTTGAGTCAGCAATGGCACAAGGAAGTGTGTATCTTGGTGGTGCCAGTAGAATCCAGTAACATCAAGTATGTGATCTTGGGGAAAATGAGTATTTAGTGTTGCTGGCTTGCTGAATGTTCAATTGATGTATTTGATGACCATACACGCCCCAACACATAACAATCTATAATTGCCGAAACCATACTATCACTCTAAGGCTGTTGTCTACAGAATCGCTCTCACACCACGAAATGGTTTCCAGAGAAACTATACAGGTCTGACAGCAAATGAGCTCAAGCATACATTTACCCATCATGCACACACATTAGATATAATATCAAGGAGAACTCAACTTCTCTGTCCCATTTTTATATGGTGGCACCAAGGTTAAAGGCACAGCATCCCTAGCATCAAATGGAACATTCTGGATAGAGCTCACCCATACTGCTCCAGGGGCTACAACTTTCAATTCTGCTTGTGTAAGAAATTGCATATAGTTCAACAGGAAAACTGACTCGATGTTTTGCTGCCCGTAGAAGTCCCCTGTTTACCAACTTTCAACTGCTGGCCCTGGACATCCCACAAAGACCACCTTAGTTGCACCTGATTCGTGTGTAGGTGTGGGGCAGACAACTCAAATTAACACACACCATGAAGTTTGGTAAGATGACAAACCTAGATTTTGACATTTCTTGCTCTGACCACACTAAGAAAATTACAGATCCTGCATTTTCCACTACAGAGTCCACATTCACCCACACCAAATCATATGATAGGTCATAATAACATACAACCCTCTCCACTGCTTTGGATATTTCCATAACACTGCTATACAGCAAAGATTTATTTACTGATCACAGGAAATTATTATATAGTCAATTTACTTCTACAAATTTGTATAAAACTGATCCTTTAAGGTTCAGTAATGCACCGCTCTGGGGTTGGCACCCTAGAAGGCTATCTAGATGGCCTTAATGAGAGCACCAGCCCTGACCTATCTACACAAGGGTTTTTCAAACTGCAGGTCTCAAAATAAATAAAATGAGTTGTGACGTTAAGAAAAAATCTACAAAAAAAAAAAGTTACTATACAGAAATTGGGTCACAGTGCAAAATGCAGTTTTTACTCTGGATCACAGGAAAAAAAAACTTTTAAAAAATTGATATACACCCTATTACAATTATACATACTCCTCCTCTTCTAACACACACTACTACATGTAAATGTATTGCATTTTTTATTTTATTTCTGACAAAAGGTCAGTTCGGAAATGTCAATATCTTCTTCCCATGTCCTACAAACTTTCCAAACTTATGGCCGTCATTTTCTCTCCCTCTCTCTCTCTGATTTATATATATATGTACAAAATGCTATGTGTTTCTCTAATGATATATGGCTATATAAATATATTTTTAATTTTAATTATTGATGCTCTGGACAAACGTCCATTGAGCTTTTTTGCTGAGAAACATATTTATCATACATTCTATATATGTTATAATACCCTAACTTGGTATATATCTGCTCCAAATTCTTAATTTGTTGAGCTGCTTGTGGTGTGATTGGTACATCGCACCTCTTTCTAGTGGATGTGACATTCAGTCCTATTCATATCTGTCGTCATTGTTAAAAATTAATCCACACCACGAGGTATGGATGACTACTTATCAGAACATTACAAATATAAAGGTATTTTATTGGAACTTATAATAAGACGATTTACTCTGACAATTAGTTCAACATCTTCCAAAGCTATACCAAAATCGATAGTTTCTAATCAACTATCATTTGCTTAGATCGATTTTCACTCCTGTTCTACGAACAGTGGCCATAAGGAAAATAATAACTTTTCCTCCTTAAAGTATATACTCTTTCTTAAATATTATATGCTTTTAATATATATGTATAAAATACTCTTTCTCTAATGATATATGGCTGTATACATATTTTTTAATTTGAATTATATATAGCGTGGAAATATGGACATAAAAGGTGATGATATATATGTGTGTGTGTGTGTGTGTCATCATCATCATTTAACGTCTATCTTCCATGCTTGCATGTTATGAGTCTAATTAGGTCAGTCTTGCTCATATTTTATAAGCCAGGGGTATGCAACATATTCCATTGGCGGGCCACTTTTGAACATTGGAACAACTATTAGGGCCGTTAATATCTATTAAGCACTATTCCAAAGATTCACCACAACTTCTTTCCATAACATGGAACTGGGATATTATAACACACATAACCCTATCAGTATAGGTCAACTAACATTTTACAGTTATGTCAACTAACATATTACTGTTATGAAAAAAATTTTAAATAAGCCTACAAGGTAAAAATTACAAACGGTCATTGTGGGCCACTCTGACTGGTCTGGCGGGCCATCTGTTGCATGCCCCTGTTATAAGCTATTTATAGCAACAAACTGTACTTACAGTCATTTTCTTGTATATATATATGTGTGTGTGTGTATAACTAACTTTATGTACATTTATTTTGGGTGTGGGAAGGGAGATAAATAAATGAATAGACAAATGGGAGATCAGTAACATATTCTCTCCTCCTTGCGAGGATGTACCTCTCTGAAAAGAGAACCCTAGACGCATTCCTGATAGCAAACATGGAGGACTTCTTATTACGAAGTCGGTGGATGGTCTGCCAGAACACTTTATTTATTGATCTGAAGTCAGATTCCAGCTTAACTGCAAAGTCCTCCCATGTCTTAAATTAGGATGCCTTTACTGTTTCTGCTGTGACTTATTGTCCCTGCTTGTACTGCAAGTGCAAGCAGGAGGATTTATTTCCAAGCCACGCTTTGTAGGCCTTCTTTGCTCGGATGGCATCTTTGACTGCTTGATTAAACCAAGAGGGTCCTCCTGCCATTTGGCGCTACATCAAGCTGCTTTTGCCTGCAGCATTTAATAGCTGGAGCAGAAACTGCTGAACAGAGCAGTCTCTACTCCACTTCAACGTCCTCATATATAATAATAATAATAATAATAATGAAATTATTGTGTACAGTGCTCAGGTGCACTACAACTCATCAAAGGTGCATGTTTAGTACATAGAATAATTGTTTCTACTTTTGGCACAAGGCCAGCAATTATCCCAGTGTATTACTGGTACTTTATTTTATCGACCCCGTAAGGATGAAAGGGAAAGTTAACCTCGGCGGAATTTGAACTCAGACTATTTAATAGTGTAGCTTAGGTCTAAACGGATAATTTAAAAACGGTAAACTATTTTCGTGTGACACCGTAAAGACCACCGTTAATACAATATTTACTTCAGTCTCCATTGTTTTGTTCGATGCCTTCTTTGCACAAATTATTTCCCGATTCAGACATGCATGAACGTGATTTAGCTGCTCGCCAACAAATGTACACAAGTATTTATGCAATAGTGTTCTCACCTTGTGGAAAATACTTAGCTGCCGGCAACAATTATGGATATTGTGCTATATTCAGTTTACCAAGTTCCTTATCTCCTGAAGCCACTGAAAACTCATGGAAGCCGTTATTTACATTCAAGGCTTCAGATGACGGTCCTATATGTTCCATGACTTCGACTAATAGAGAATTAATTTGTGGATGTAGTGGCTACATAAAGGCATGGCTTTGGAGTGATATTATTAAACGAACAAACAAACTGGCCTGGGCTTTGATTATACCCACGAAAAGTTTCTCTGTTTCTGAGATTAATTCAATGGTTACCGACACCAAGAACGGAGAAAAGAACTTGTTTGCAGGGTGTGGTGACAACCTTATATACATATATGATTTAGAATCTGGTTCATTGAAGTCAACGTTGTCTGGACACAAGGATTATATACATTGTGTGACATTGTGTAACTCGCGTCAAGAATGTGTATCTGCTGCTGAAGATGGCACCGTTAGAATATGGGACTCCAGATCCTCTAATGAATCCATTTACATGCTAGAACCATACAAGAATGAGATGTGTGCTCGGCCTGAATTTGGTAAATGGCTAGGATGTGTTGCTATGGATACAGGAGATGATTGGCTGGTGTGCGGAGGAGGACCCAAACTGTCACTGTGGCACATGAGGTCTTTATCAGCTACCACATCTTTTGATACTCCCAAGAGCTGTCAGAAACATGCTTTGATTCACCAAGACACAATTCTGTCAGCTGGTAGTGAGCCCAGCGTCTTCCATTGGTCCTTAAACGGGGAGTTAAAAGCTAAAATTCCATGCACCCCAACATGTGTTTTCAAAGTGGACGTGAATACTAATTCAAAAAGTAATAAGGTACTGTGTGTTGCAGGCAACAGTTCCAAACTTGATGTCTCTACCAATTTCCGCTATAAGGCCTTTTCATTGACCTTTCAGTCATCTGGAAATGTTTTCACCAAATGAATGTTGTTATATCATTAAGTTTGTTGTTTTCATTCACTGAACACTTTCATTGTACCTTCCAATTTCATGTTAATAATGAATAATATCAATCATTTTGCAGTTTATTATCTTTTCTATAGTGTCATTTATTATTATTTTCTAGAGATTCATTCAACATAAAGATTAATTATGTATGTGTAACCCTCAGTCCCGCAAGATCCAAAACAAAATCACATGCGCTAGTCATTCATTCATTTAGCCCCATCGCTCTCTGTGGAGCATATGCCATTGACGACAATCCGCCATCGTATACGATCCTGGGCTGCTATTGCCATTCCACTCCAGTTGGCTTCCAACCTCAGTGTCACGCCTCCAGCTACCGTGGGGCTGGCCTGTTTTCCACTGTAAACACCATACACCAAATGGAATATATGAAAAAGAAGAGTGGTTCTCGAACCCATTCAGCTCATGTCAGTATGGAAAAATGGGCGTGGAATGATCACTCTTTCTCATATATATGTGTCTCAATTATAATCATCATTTTACGTCTGCTCTCCATGCTGGCATTGGATTGTCACGGTTCGAGACTAGACTGATCGGGGAATCACACCATACTCCATATTTTGGCATGTTTTCTGTGGCTAGATGCCCTTTCTAATTAGTATTAACCACTTTACAAAGTTACATATAAATAATTTAGAAGAATCATTTTAGTCATTAAAAATAAACTTACATTTACTTTGTGGTACCAAAATTTTAGTTGCACTCTTTGCAACCTACGTCAGTGAAACAGTTCCACTTACAGTGGAACTGTGTCACTGACAAGTAGATCATGAACTGCTTGGAAGGCTTGCTGTAAGTAACAGCTAAATTGTCACACATGGTATACTTCGTGTTGAATGTAGTGATAGCATGTTCAATGTGGAAGCAGCATAGCTGGTTGGTTAAGAAGTTTGCTTCACAATAATTAGGTTCTTGGTTTGATCCCAACGCATGACATTTTGTACAAGTGTTATTTACCATAGTCTCAGATTGACTCAAGCTTTATGAGTGGAATTGGGTAGACAGAAACTGTTTGGAAGTATGTTGGATGGACTGTAGTTCAAAGAGCCAGCCTTGTCACACAATCTGTCATGCTTAATCTCCCGGAAGAATGTTCAGCCACTTGCACATTAATTTCATGAGCAGGCTGCTCCATTGATCAAACAACTGGGGTCCATTCCAGCATGGATAGTAAAGTTTTAAGGAGAATAAAGAATTTTAGTTAATCCCAAAGGTTTTTTTCTCTTATAAATGGTAGGTGATATAATGCATAAGAAGTGTGATGCTTTATTGCATTAAAATACAGGATTGCAGAAAGTTATCTACAGTGTCCAGAGAAAGTGTTGTGGATGTGTAATAGTAATCTGATGGGTCCGCCATTGTTTTCAATGATGATCATTCAGTTGTTTGATCAACTATATCTAATTAATGAATTAATATGTAAGTGATTGAGTATTAAAAACATGTTCCCTTAACATAATTCCCAAGCTAAAATAGCATGATAGAATATGTAACAAGGTTGGACCTTTGAATTACAGCTACAATCCACCTGACTGACTTCCATACAATTTCTATTCACCCAATTTCACTCACAAAGCTTGGGTCAATCCAAAGCTATGGTTAAAATATTTGCACAAGATTCCACACAAAGCGATCAAAGCCAGTACTAAACACTGCTACTAAATTGTCAAAGTGGCTGAGTATCAAAATCATTGGTTAATAAGACCTGGTGAGATGGCTGACTGTATGGGCATATAACATGGATAGGGAAGTATTGAGTTATTGGTGAAAGGTGCTCTTCATAAAGGTAAATTAAGGAAAATGCGGCAAGAAGTAATGCTAATAGAGTTGAAACTATTAGAATTTCACAATTGAGATGACACAAGTTCCAGAATTCAGGAAAATCTGCTGCAATGTTGACCTACCCAATACATGCTAGCATTGTGACAGATTCTAAATTAATGAGTATGGCATAAAAGAAAATAAAACCTAATGTTAATGATCTGAACTCAATCCATATTAATTAAACCAATTGATAAATATAATCTGAAACGTGTTAGATTCCATAGTTATAGTTTTTCAGCCTGTGGCATTCATGACATTCCAGGAAACTGGGCTGTTGACAAAAAGGTTTTTGTCATTGTTAGTGGTTTGCTTTTCTGAATTATCAGGTGATGCTCGTGAGGGTGCACAGCTATCCGGTGTCTTAGTCTCACTATTACTCATGGTAATGCTGTGTCTTGGTTTACCTTAAACATTTTTAGAAGGAAACACAACTATACCCTACCATGTAATTGAGTGTGTACACCCTACATATTTCTTTTCTCTTCTTTCTTATTTTAAAATTAGCATTCTGTCATCAAATGTAACATAGTTGTTGATACAATCTATTGGCATTTATATATCTGAAAAGTTGTTGGCAATTTCAACATTTTGGTGTATGTGGGGAGAGAATTTAATTCATATTTTATTACATAATTCATTCAGCTGTTAGTTAATTTGATTTATGAAAAAAGAAATGTGTAAATTGCAAGAAATATTCTTACTAAGTACTATTCATAAACCAATCTTTGGTGTGGAATAGAAGACAAAACATCATTAACAATTCATTTAATTTGATTAATCCAAAAGTACAAATGGGAGATATTCTATTTTGCTTTCTGTTTAATTTTTTTTTTGTTCATTGCTTTTTGTTTTTTCTTTGCTAGTCAGGGAAGGCATGTTGGGCTCATGATCATAAGGTCGTGGGTTCAATTCCTTTACCAAGTGATGTGTTGTGTCCTTAAACAAGGCACTTCATTTCACATTGCTCTGTTTGCTCGACTAAAAATAAGTACCAGCATCAGCTTGAGGTTAGTCATGTAACAGACTGGCATTCTGTCCAGGAGGGAGTCATGTAGTCTCAATTGATTAACACTCATGAAACCGAGATACTCTAGGCTTCATTCAACCTGTGCAAGCAGACATATAACAATAGCTTTAATTTTAATGCTTTTTAATTAAAAAATAGTTTTTAAACCTCCCAAAAGGACAGATGTATAACAATAGTTCTAACTCTAATGTTTTCTTAATAAAAAAAAAAAAAGAGCTTTTAAAACCCTCAAAAATCAATCCCAATAAAATGTCAACAATCATTCTATAATTCTTAGAAATCAAATTGATTTACAAATTTTGTAAAATTCAATGTTTTCTAAAATTTGGTTTAAATTATTCTGTCATGACACTTTTTCTTCATCTTCTGTTGTTGGTCGTTTGTAAAATGTCCATCGCTGTTTTGTTTGCATTATTTCAATATCAAGTTTGTCAACCAGCCAGCTGAAATGAGGACAAATAAATAAATAAAAACCAATAAAAACTAATGGTAGAATCATTTTAGCCATTTAACCCCTTCATTACGTATTTCTAATGGATCAATGGTCAGCTCTTGTTGCCCTGATCTCCAACATGCACTTGATAGGTTTGATGTCGAGTGCTGCATGGCTGCAATGAAAATAAGTGTTGCGAAAACTGAGACACATCCTCTCAAGGAAGCCTGCAAAGTGCACTCTACATGTGAATTGAATTCCACTAAAGCAGGTGGAGAAGTTCAAGTATCTCAGGGCTGTGTTCATGAGTGATAGAAGGCAGGAGGCTGAATTAAGTGCAAAAATTGCCGGAGCTGGTTCAGTAATGCACCAGCTTCAGCATTTGGTAATCAGAAGGATGTAGGTGAAAAAGCCAAACGTTATCTTCGATTTGGTGTTCGAGCCAACCCTTACCTCTGGTCATGATTCTTGGGTATTGACTGAAAGAATGACAGGCAAAAGTGGGGTTCCTCTGAAGGGTCTCTGGAGTACGTAACTTGAAGATCAGAGAGTTACTCCAGGTAGAGCTGCTACTTCTCCAAATTGAGAGATCACAGCTTTGATATTACAGGCATGTGGTTAGATGTCTCAAGAAAGAATTGGTGTACAGAGTTTATGGGCAAAACCAACCAGCAGGAGACCCAGGGGTAGATCTCGAGCAAGATGGTTGGATAACATCCATAGGCTTGGCTGGTCTCGCTTGGGGATCCAGCCGGATCAATTGGAGATGGTTGCTTTGGACAGGACCTGCTGGAAGGAGTGTTTGAGGACTCTGCATCGACGACCCTCTCAGGAATAAATGGATGAAGAAGATTTTAATACAAGGATAAACATTTTTAAACGAGTAGTTTTGTATCAAGCAAGTTAGTTCTTGAGGGTATTCTAGTTTCATGTTTACGACATCATGCCAAAACAGATGTAAACAAGATATGACCCTAGCCCATCTAAGGGGACAGTAGCTCTCATTAAGTACTGAGTTGGTCTGTAACAACCCATCCAATTCATGTGGACATATGATGATAATGGTAGTGGTGGTGGTGATCATGATTTCACTTCTGTATCTACATATACTGGACATTCTGTTACTATGTATATCCAGCCTTAAAAGATCGGTAATCTATCAACTACTTCTACAGAGCCCTCTGAGCATTTAAAGGAGCTAGTATCCTGTAAACTCTTGCTACTAACTGCACCTATGCAACAACCACATATAAAATCTGCATTCTTTGCTCACCTACCTGAAATCTCACTACATCTCTTGTGTACCCACAGTTTGCATTTGGGGCATAGGATGGAATTTCTACCTACTCCTTTCAAGCACACTGAGCAAGGCCAGTGGAATCTGGACCCTATTATCCTTTTCATACCGGGACTTTGGTCTTTGCCAAGTTGATTAAGACCTTGCTTCCAGATTTGGAATTTCTTCTCTAGATCTGCCATAGATTCAGCTATAAGCATTAGATCATCTGCATACCAAAGCTTTTATGGGCAGCCAGTCTTAAACTCTTCTGTTATAGCCTGCAGGACAATAATAAATAGGAGAGGGCTAAGAATGGAGCCGTAATTCCCTCCTACCTGCACACTAAATTCTTCACTATAGTCATTGTTAATTCTAACCTTGCTGACTATTCCTCTATACATGGCTTGTACTGCCCTCACAAGCAACTTATCTACTCCTAGTTTTCTAAGAGCCCACAAGATAATGGAACGAGGGACTGTGTCAAAACCTTTCTCAAGGCCCACATATGCCAAGTAGAGAGGTTTACTTTTAGCTAGGTACTTCTGCAGTTACCTCACAAGAAAAAGGGCATCTGTGGTACTTTTACCTGGCACAAATTTGAACTGCATCTCATCAAGGTTAACTCAGTCTCTGATCAGCTGTGCTATAGCTCTTTCTGTGACTTTCATGACCTCGTCCATCAACTTTATACCTGGTCAATCAATTTGATACCTGTATAGTTTTTTTCTGTTTAGAGCATTTCCTTTGCCCTTGTAGCAGTTGATGATGATGCTGTTATGCCAGTAATTGGGTATGACACCAAATTGTATTACTTGGTTTACAATACAGGTAGTTAAGGTGTGACCCACCATCCCAGATGCTTTCAGCATCTCAGCAACTATCCCAAAGGTTCAGCTGCTTTGCCTTCTTCATATCCTTGATTGACTTACTATAATACTGCTAACATGTATAGCCTGTCCCTCTATTGGGTTTATTTGGAGCAAATTATCTTCTGCCCATGTATTCTCCTCATTCAGTAGTCTTTTATAGTGACATTTCCATGCTATCTTCTTTTCAGCATCAGTGAGTGCAAATACACCATTATCATCTCTGACAAATTCCTCTCCGTCAACATCACAATTTTCCTTGACACACTACCTCACAATCATGATCACCTCATGCCTGTGGTCCTCGCGTTGCAGAAAATGTTGAAATTCCTTATTTTATGTTTCCCTTCTTGCAAAGTATACCTGTCACCTAGCTTCTCTCCTAGCATCCTGGTAGTGCTCTCTATTTTCTCCATTCTGCCATTCTTTCTATGCCTGTCTTTTGACCTTAATTGTCTCGTCCACTCTACTGTTCCACCTTCAAGTCACTTTCTTTCTCCCTAGAGACATGCTCCAACCACAGATTTTGTTTGTCACTTTCAGTAGATTATCTTTCAGGAATTTCCACTGCCCCTCTATATTGTATGTTGTTATTTGCTCTTCTTTACTGTCAAAAGCATCAAGAAACATACCTCTATATATGTTAATGGCTGTGGGTCCTTTAACTTCCATATTCTTCTCCTTTAGGTTGTCTTCTGTCATGAAGTTCGTCTTGCTTTAACTATGGGGTTGCTAACTACTAGGTTATGTTGGGAGGTGCATTCTTAACCAGGGAGGGACTTTGTGTTTACAATTGTCACTGTCTTGTCTTCTGGTGAGGATAAAATCTATCTGACTGGCATGCTTACCTGATCTATAGATGATCAAGTGATTGTTTTTTTAAGTTTGTGTTACAGATAGATAGATCATTGGCATTGCAGAATTCCAGAAACCTGCAACCTTCCTCATTTCTAACACCAAATCCATAACCTCCATGGATCCCTTTGAAGCCATCACAATATTGCTCAACATGCCCATTAAAGTCGCTTGTAATGATTATGGAGTCACTGTTGCTTATTTGGGAAGTAATGTGCATTAGGGATTTGTAGAATCTGTCTTTTAGTCCATCTAACAGTCCTGATTGAGGTAATAATTGTTGACATAGCACATTGTCTATGGCCAATACAATTCTGGTGACAGGATAGGACCCGTCAACCTTTTAGTTGGTAGTCCTGTAGAAACAACAAGGGCGCCTCTATGCAGTCCTTCGACCTGTTAGAAATAACAACCAAAGTTTCCCCAAAAGCATATCCATATTTTAAAAGGACTTATTTGATAATGTAGTCCTGGATGCATTGTCTGAAAATAAGAAGGGATAGATATAGCACTTTGATCATAGGCCTGCTTAATCAAATCCGAACTCTATAATATGAGTTCAAATCTCTACAATATGAGTTAAAATCCCATTACAGTTAACTTTGTTTTGTATCCTTCTAAGGATGATAAAAATTAAAAACAGTTACAGCTACTAATCTATGAGGAATGATTATATAAACTTCCTTTACAAATTTATGGCGTTATGCCAAAAACAGAATTCAATATTTTATAAAAATAAATATAGTTATTCTAAAATAAAACATCATTTTAGGTCCACTTTCTATACTGGCATGGGTCAGGTCATTATGATCCAATACTAGCTCGGATTGGGGAACCACATCTTACTCATGTTTTAAATTTTGTTATACTTTCTACAGTTGGATGCTCTTCCTAACATCAAGCACTTTACAGAGTGTACTGAATGCATTTTATTGTGGTATCAGCACTACTACTGGTACCGACAAATTAAATTAAAAGGCAAGATGTTTTCATTTACCTTTCATTTGTATTTTCACGAGTAGCCCAGCAATAAAGCATTCCTTTGTCTTTTGGTCCACGTACAGGTATTGCAATCTAATTCATTAAAAGGAAAAAGAGAAAAAATATTTTGTCAGCATATTTCTTTAAGTGCTTTTTAACACATCTTTAACACATCTGTATGGCTGAGAGGTTAAGAAATTTATTTTGCAATCATGAGGTCCTGGTTTCAAATGCCACCATGAAAAACACAGACACAAAAGTGTTGATATAAGTCACCAATGCATGAATCACCATATTGGAAACATTTCCTGTAAATTACACATCTGAAGAACACATCAACACAAGTGCTTCTTCTGTTAAAAATACCACACCCAAGATAGCTAGGCCACCATTGAATCAGTGAATGCAACATCAGAAACTTGGGAATCAGAGGTAATCTTCATCAACAAATTGCAGCCTTCCTTTAATAGCAAATGTCAGTTGCATGAAGCTTATTGGCTACAATGACTATACTAGATTGTATATGATAATACTTCTCTGAGCAAATATTTTCACAGAAGAGCCCAGCTTGCCACCACCATCACATTTCATTTTCTCTTATGAAAATGGGGTTTTAACCCCCAAAATATCATGATATATATGAGATAAAAGTGCAAACTGTTGTTTTGTTTTGTCTTGCTTTGCACTTAGTACGCCTTTATTTCAAACTTGTACTGGCTTTTCTAAAATAATTTCACAATGCTTCATACAACCATACTAAAATCAATGTTTATAACAAACAGTTTTTACAAACCTTAGCACCTAAGGCACCAACCACATTGTTCTCTGTATCGCCAAGGTCAATAGACTTCACTGCAATTGGTTGGCCAAGATATTTTTCTATAGGGGTGTACTTACGTAGAATAGACACTGATTCAATAAAATATTCTGCTTGTTTAAACTTATCTGAAATAAATTAATAAATAAATAGAATAAACAAAAATAACCAAATAGCTTAATGATTGATATTGATTTTTGTAAATTATTTACAAATTACATGTAAAGTGAAGATATTTCAGTGGGTATTGAACTATTTTTCATGGATCCCCTATGTCCCACCCCCTTCTTATGCACAGAATGTTAGAACTCTCTTCGTACTCATGTCATTCCCAAAGGAGTGAATCTCCAACAGTTTATACAGAAGATCAACAGTCTTCGAAGGGCCTCATAGTCACTGTCCCTTCCTCTAAACTTACCAAGTAGAAAAAAAAATTCCAGATGCAATGCAAGTGTTTCACTATATCTGGGCAGAACACTTCATTCTACATTGTTCACCCCCCACTTTCTCATAGTTTTACAAGAATATGTAGCAGATTATTTAGAAATGTTATTCCCCAGCTATTGACTGGTGTCATATCCAAAAAGAGATTTATCTCTTATTTGTTACATGCTTTGACTTGAACATAAGCTATTTCCTAGCACTTGGAATGAGATGGAACCTGAGGCTGCAGCATACATGAACTCATTTTTGGTGCTTCTACTTATTACTTATTTATTTATTGTTGTTTAGTAATATAACTAATTCTCTTCTTAAGTTGGTGTTTAGAATATAAAGTTTCTTATATACAATTTGATGGAAAGTTTTTAGATAAATATAAACATTTTAAAACAAACTGTAATATATTGTAGAACCAGAGGTAGTTTCAATCAGTTTGGTATCAAAAGGGTTAAGAGAAGACTTGAATGTCTGATCTGCAAATGTTTGCGACTAGTCTGGCTTTTCGTCGTTTTGGCAAATGATGCCAACTGTATAACAAAGAATATGCTATTTTATACTCTATAGAAATAATTCATAATTTTAAACAAAAATCCTCTAATTACAGTTTTGGAGAAAAGTTCTTATCAAAATAACTTACTTTGTATTTTCATAGTAAAATACCCAGCTCCTCCAAGGGAAATGAACCCTCCGACAATTGCAATGTTCCGTAGAACATGGAGTCGAACTGGCATGGCTCTTTTTTAGCAAAGCTGAAAATATATAAACAGTCTTTTTACCAATGTGATGGCCTAGGAATCCTCAAATCAAAATGTTGACGAATATCTCTATAAACCAGGTTTTTCTATATTATATTTGTTTTTGTATTTTATCTATTCATCATTTTTACATGTTAAGATGCTTGTATGGCAGACCTATCAAACGCAAGTCGTGACAAAAAAAAAAAGTCCTCCGAAGAGAACACCAAATATCATTCCAAATAACAACCACTTGAACCACAAAGTATACATCGGGAGCTAGTTAGCAGAACATACAGACCAACCAAATAGAATGTTATCTCTAAATAAGACACTGCATCAGGCAAACCGAATATCAAAGGTGTTCTATAGTAACTATCCATTCTTTTCTAACATAAGACTACATTGTCGAATGCATCTGACATTTTCTTTTTAGACAGTATGGTGTGATTTGAGGAGAGTTTGGTTGGTTGTTGTTGCATTTCTTCTATGAATACTCTGTCTTTTTCCTTTGGGCAGAGAACCAATGATCACATTATCCACTTTTTTAAGGCGGCGGGTTGTGATTTAGGAGGAGGTTTGGCTGTTATGATTGTGCGTGTGTGTGCAGAGGCATCTATTGAACATAAGAGCAGTCTTCTTCTTGTCGTATGACATATGCACAATGGTGAGAGAGAGAGAGAGAGAGATTGGTAAGCCAGACATTGGTGTCATTTATAGAATTATGCATTGCTTCCAGGCCGTCGGGAAAACGTTTAAGAGGGAAATCCCGAACAACATGCAGCAGTTGAATAAAGGGAGATCATTCATAACTAACCATATTAATTCTAGTTTGGTTAGAATTTTGAAGGTGAGATTTGTTTTTCCTGTAATTTTTGGATGTTTTAAACGAATATAGCCTTCAAAATCGCCGTAAATTACTCCATAATACTTGTCTCAAAAACGGGTGTAATAGAAAAAATTAATAAAGGCTTTGTTTCTGGTATTTAAAAACGGTTTCGGTTTTTATTTTTCCTCTTCCAGGTTTGTTTGCTTCTTTATGTATATCGTATAATGTATAGAAAAACATGTCGCACATATAAATGTTTATGGGTAGTATTTTCTCTTTATGCATTATCTTTTCAACTGAATATTTTATTTAGGGGTAAATGTCAAGTATAGGGAAATTGCGGTAGTTCAAGTCCCGGGAACTAAAAGGAATCTGGTTTCAAATTCTGTGATCAGACTCATTAAGACTCGAAACGGAATTAATTCTGTCAAATTAATATATGAATAAAATAAATCACATACTCTACCCTCCTAGTATGGAGAACTTTAATTTGTATCTGTAAGGCTTGTTCACATGAACAATATTGTCTGAAGAGGTACCATCGCCAAAACTTCGAACTCACTGCCATTTTCTCTTCGGAAAATTGATTAAAGGTGTTTATATTTTTTTCAATTTAAAGGAAAATTCATTTTCTGGTATGTTTACATGCCAACATATTAAATATGTGTATATTTATATACACATGAGTGCAGTCTCAGTTACCCATTCTCTGTATAGAGATATAACTTTAGCGTACACTTCGGCTGCTACCGCACGTCTTAATATATATATATACACACATCATATAAGTAGTAGTAGTAAAGTAAGAAATAGTTTCTTGTTGCTGTAAACAGAATGGAAGTTACAAACTATTATTTCCCTTATTGATTGTTTATGATGAACGATCGTTAGAAGTTAATAAGTATTGCATGGTATGACTAGAAATGTCACTAACAATAGATGTCTAGCTTGAAGCTATGAGAATGTACAATTAATATGCTCTAGAAAAGATGTTCCGTATTGTTTTGTCCGTTTTTAGAATTAAACACAGATTAAAATATCACACAAGTGAGGAAGAAAAGTATTATTTGATGGTATATATAGTAGCATCGCTAAAGGTTAACGTATTCAACATGTTTCTAAGAAAAAAACACAACTTTAAAAGCAAGGCACATACAAACAGAAACAAGAGACTACATAAGAGTATGACAGAATACTTACAACGAAACATTTACGTGGTCTTAAATTTGTCCAGCTTCGTATGCAGAGAATTCTATAGTGTATAAATGTTAGTCTGTTGGTAGACGTGGATTGGCAGTATCGGTAGAGAGTCGGACGCCATGCTTTGCAGCAAAGAGTTACGGCCCTTTATGATCTGAGTTCAAATCCCCCCGAGGTTAACTTTACCTTTCATCCTTATGGGGTTAATAAAATAAAGTACCTGTAATACACTGTATTAATTACTGGCCTTGTGCCAAAAGTAGAAACAATTATATCTAATTAAAGGAAGATGTTTAATATCAGAATTAGTGCTGTGTGTGCGATTGATCGGAACCGATTGCTACTCGACCACCACAGAATATATTCAGTTTTAAGTGAGTGAAGATTCGCTGGAATTGTTTCCCTTTGCCTTTTTTTTTTAAATTTAATATAGTAAAGGGAAAATCTAATTAATTAATAATAGTTACAAGATGTGGAATAGAAAGTAGAGCTCAATGACTAATACCAGTAATGCACTGGGTAATTGCTGGCCTTGTGCCAAAAGTAGAAACAATTATTTTAATAATTTTAACAAATACGGGTGGCCATTCCAGACAAGTAAAACTTGAAAAAAGCAGTGTAAAGAATAAAGCCAATAATAATGTAGAATGTTAAAAACAAAAGACCCAAAACTTAGCGTTCCTGAATTACCGAAACAAATATGTCACGTTTTAGAGTGTTTTTTTTTTATATTCTAACATCAAACTTTTTGTTATGAATAAACAAACTCCTGCTTGCTTCTAAGTTCCCGTAAGGAGAAATATAAAGCTCTACTAGAGTGAAGGGGAGGGGAATAAGTTCCTGCAGCAGAGGAAGGTAGACTGAAGCAGAGAGTATGAGACAATTTACGTTTGAGAGCCTCTATCAACTCTCTCTTTGATCAATCTTATCAATTCTCAAGGTTTTATTCCCTGTTGTAATGGAGAAACAATGCTTACAGAACGAAAGCACAAACAAATAAAATATAAAGGAAAGGGAAGGCGAAAACAGAAAAAAATAAAAATAAAATAAAATAAAGAAGAAAAAAACACAGAAGCGGTTAGCACACACATCTGGGACCACATACAACAAAAGGCAGGCGAAAGGGGTCGACAACCGGGCCGCTACAAGAGTAAAAGATAACAGCATCGCGAGGAGCACTGGGAAACCTCTCTAATGATTTTTGAGGCAAGCCATCACGCTCACGGCGTTACCTCGGGTGATGGCTAGGCTGATGCGTTAGAACAAACAAGCGCCCTCACGAACTTCACAAGTTACCTCTGTTAGGCGAGCCGCCAGTGAATATAGGAATCTCGCAGTCAGTAGCCCGACGCCCGCAAACGTCTCGAAGCCACAGGCTGGAAAATATAGCTGGCCGACAGATCACAGTATTTGAGGGTCTTGCTCCGCTCGGCTGCGGAAGCTGTGGCTCTCCCCCTAACCGCAGCCTCCAGGATGTGGGAAGAAGCAAAGGCGTCACTAACTGTGATGTCTCAGACAAGGCATCTGCCTCTCGACCAGGGGCACAGGGTAAGGCCGCCAGGTCTTTTCACATCAATTCTGGACAACCCAGATGGTTCCAAGATTGAGGGAATGTTTTTCCGGGCCAAAGCTCTCTTGAGAATAAGGTTTAGCTCTGTGTGACGCGGAGGCCTGTGGAGTTGAGGAATTTTCCACATCGACACCTCAGACCCGTACAAACGTCAGTTCCCACTCTGAGGGTAATGGAGAAACGAAGTTCGTCCAAGCAGAGTAGGCCATCAACGTTAGCCATGGATAGGGTATCAATCCAGTCGCCTGAGTATTTGGCGCTGGCAGACAGTAAGCGGCACCTTGAAAACTGATCCGACTGGACGAAGAGGGAGTCGAAGGTGGCCTTCGAACTTATGCTGTCCCAAGCTTCGACTGTCCTCCACCTTGCCAGGAACAGACAAGCCCAACTCACTCCATTGTTGGAGAGGTTAATCCAACTCCCTGTTGGAAGTAGTACATGTTGGAAAGGAGAGGATGCTGCTCACCAGGGTGGAGCAAACGTGGGTGGAGGAAAGGAAGCAAGGGAGAGAGAGTGACTAACATTTACGAAGACCAAGACCCCCAAATCGCTTGGGCAACGCAGCCTGATCGCGGGACTCTGGAGAGAGTCTGACATAGACCAAGCACTCGAGTCTCTCGAAGATTAGGTCATCGAAGCGTTGGAGGCAGGACGGAAATCTGTGAGAAGGGCTGGCCCTGAGCATATATAGAAGCTTAGGAATCGAAAGGTAGTTTCTGAGTATGAAAAAACCTTGATGGGGTTCGATTGCTCAGGCCAACCGTCTTCAAGGCTAACCATCTTCGATTAGAAGATTGACTCGAAGGCAAGGTCTGTAATTGGGGCTCCCAAGAAGCACCAAACTGACAGGGGATGGACCGCAATGGAAGGGAAGGACTCTGTAAACAGATCAATTGTCTGTTGATGTTGAGAAGCCGGGTGGTTGAGGATTCAGAGCTCGCATTTAGAGCTATTGATCTGGAGACCCCGACGGCCAAGCTCCTCAACCATTTTGTTAGCAGTGGCGAGAATCTTATCCGCACTTGGTGATGAATTAATGTTTTTTTCTTTCTCTCGCTTTGATCATATATTTATAAAGTTCCAAGCAATAATTAATTGTATTTATTATATGTGTTTATATTTTCATTCTGTAAGATCTATTCATTAAGTATTGTATATATTATTTGCGTTTATATTTTCGTTCTGTAAGCATTATACTAATGCTACGTTGGGCGGGCCCGTACGGACGGTCTGCCAAGACCTTCAATCGGTGATTCCAGCCCTGGCAGGAATCGGCCTCCAGGTCAACTCGGAGGTGGTGAACGTCAGCCTCGATGCTGCGAGCTTTGCAGCCTCCGTCTTGGACGTGCGGTCCATTCTCCGCCAGGTTCAGGTGACCCCCAAAGAGGATGTCCTCATCCTCGGGTCACCGATCCACCCGCCGGCCATCCGCTCCACCATCAGGTCTAGACTCTCACGAGCCGACTGGGCTTGATTGACGGCCACCCAGCTCTCTTTCTGCTGAGGAACTGCTTCGCCATGCCGAAGCTCCTCTATACACTCCGCAGCGCTCCATGCTACACCCAGACATCTCTCCTCGCTGACCTCGATACTTGTATCCGAGCAGCAGCCGAGGGGATATGCAACGTCAAGTTTGACGACATAGGGTGGCAACAGGTATGGCGGCCTAGACCTCCGGTCCCCGATCTCACTAGCTTTTCCGGCGTATCTTTCGTCGGTAACCTCGTCAGCAGGGTTCTTCAAAACACAACAGAACCCTCTGTGTTCAGAGAACGTGAGGCCGCCTGTGAGACGTGGGACCGGCTGGGACTTAACCCTGTAGACGTCCCTCCTCCTTCTCCCCCTGTTGACGTCAAGTCCCCCCAACGCACTGGCCTCAGACAGGCTCACGCGCCAGCTCGACCAGCACCGCCTTGCTTGTTTTCGTGCGGCCTCCAAACCCCACAGTGGTGCCTGGCTCCATGCTCTGCCCTCCTTCTCCACTGGCACGCAGCTAGACAACCATAGCCTGCGAATCGGCGTTTCCCTGAGGCTCGGCCTCCGGATCTGCCAGCCACGCCAATGTCGCTGCGGTTCCACCGTGGACTCTTTCGGCCTCCACCCGCTTTCCTGTCGCCACAGTGCCGGCCGCATTCCACGCCATACTGCCCTCAATGAGGTCATCAAGCATGACTTGGACGCTGCAGGCTTCTCTTCCCAGCTCGAGCCGGTGGGGCTGGATCGAGGGGACGGCAAAAGGCCATCTTCCCGTTCCGCGGTGGCAAACACCTTGTCTGAGATGTCACTTGAACCGACACTTTCTGCAGCCGCAACCTGGTGCAGTCTGCGACTGACCCAGGTTCTGCTGCACGTCGGGCTGAGGGGGATAAACTCCTCAAATACCGGTCGCTCTCCGACAGGTTTGCGGTCGTTCCCCTGGCAGTGGAAATTTCTGGTGTCCTCGGCCCCAGGGCTACCTCCTTACTCACCACCATAGGCGCTGAGCTGGCCAGCCGCAGGTGTGAGCCCGGCGAGTTGGAGTGGCTTTTCCAGCGCGTCTCCCTTGCCGTCTTCCGGGGAAACGCCTTCTCCAATCTGTCCGCCGGGGCTGTGGGTGGGCCCCATCGCGTAACAATACATTAGTTAAATACCATTCTTTCATCTGATACAACACAACACATTAAAAAAAAAAAAGCATTATACTATTATATTCATAGAAAAGTAATAATGATATTTTCTGGTGATAATAAAAAGGTATAACAGAAGAAAAAAAAATATATATATATATATATATACATATATATCGTTCATTCACTACGGCATTCCACACAGAGCTTTATATGGGAGAGAACAACTTATACATTCACCGATGAAGCCAACGTTTACTACTACAATTCTTGCTACACTACAATGTACCACTGACCAATTTATTTAACAACATATCAAATTTGCAATCGGTGCACATACTTGGTCAACAACAACTCTTTGATACTGTACTGGATGTTCATGTTAAGGGAGGGGCAGAGCTTTTCAGCTGATAACTATCTAGTTATCTGCAACTTGAGACTAACTAAAGCTAAAAAAGCCCACAAAACTAGCGGGTCAAGGACGACTTACAGGACGAAGTGGGAAGCATTGGTGGATACGGAAATCAGGACCAGGTATGCAGATACTATTGCATCCAAATTCAGAGAACTCCCTAAGGAAACTGGGGAGTCGAGACAGAGTGGAGATTGTTCAGCGCAGCAGTTTCTGCTTTAGCTGTTAAATGTTGCGGGCGAAAGTGGCTTGGTGTGGCACCGGACAGCAGGAGGACCCCTAGGTTCAATCAAGGAGTCAAAAACGCCGTCCGAGCAAAGAAGGAGACTTACAAAGCTTGGTGTTGTATTATTTTGTACCAAATCGAGGTTGACTTTGCCTTTCATCCTTACGGGGTCGATAAAATAAAGTACCAGTAATGCACTGGGTAATTGCTGGCCTTGTGCCTAAAGTAGAAACAATTATTTTGTACCAAATCAAAGGTTTTTATTCAATCTATGAATAATATAGAAAAAGTCAATGAGAAGAAATTAGTATGGGTCAACAATACAACAAACAAGAACAGAACGAATACAACGAATAAGAATAAAAAGGAATCAAAGAGACAAAAGTGATGCTATAAAACGAAATCATATCATCACATTCTATCCCTCTAGCGTTAATCGTTGTATCGCATTGCATTGGCCTCACTACTAAGCGTCCTCGGCGTGTTCTTTGTTGTTGGGGTGTGTTATTCGAGGTTAAGAATGTGTCAGGAGATTCATCGTCGTCGAATTCAGCACTCTCTGTAGGATTGTTATCGGCGGTAGATGTCATACTTTCGTTCCCAACGGCCACAGGTGTAGATATTGCTGTTGGTTGAGTTAAATTGGCGCCTTTTTGGGAGTTATTATTCTGACACTCCGATGTTGTTGAATTTTCATTGTTTTGTGGTGATGCTGCTGGTGCGAGATTTGTAGTTGAGACTGTGTCTATTCTTCCACTATTAAATTGTACCTTGGCAAAGTGAGGTGAGATCGTCTCGATGAGTTTATAGCAAAATACTAGTGTGTATGAATATAACAAAGAGAAGTGGTTTGTGTGTATAATATTTAATAAACAATTTGTGGATATATAGATCAGTATAGTTGACATGTCAATGAATAGATGAAAGAATGAAGCAAAGTTATTAGTTACCGTTTTGATTGCCATGCAAACGCGGCTGGCAGAAGACGCCTGGCTAAGGCCAGGCGCCGGAAGGCAAAATGAGAGAGAGAGAACTTAAAGTTGTTAGTTTTATAGGGTTTTGACCGGAAGTTACAGAAAGGGTTCTACTTCCTGTCTAAAGAGCGTTAATCTATTGGGGTTGTGAGTGTCACAACAAGGGAGGCAACTCCTGTTACATTACTTCCCGCCAGATTTTTAAAATATAAAAATCGAATGAAATATGTATGTAGCAAGTTGGCGAGAATGTTGTAACAGGCATGAAAATTACGAAAAAAACAATAATGTTTGCAAAAATCAATGATAGATATCAAGGTAGCCAACCGCTCTTGGCCAGAGAACGACTGGACATCTATCTATCCATCACCCAAAGATACGATGTAATAAAGTAAGAGAAGAGCTCAAAGTTCAAATGTACAAAATATAGTTCACAGGTGTGCAATCACATGACAGCAGGAAGGAAAGTGTGTTCCAGAGAATGAATGCAGGTGGTTTCTGTTCTGTGGTATATCGTGAAATTTCCAACCTCCGAATGGATTTTCTCACAGGAAGAGTGCCGCAAAAATAAATTCTCTGTCTTATTCTGCTGGTTTTGGTTGTTGATGAAGCTGTGTTGCTGTTGATGTTGTTGTCTCGCGGAGTGAGCGTATTCGATGTTTAAATTCACAGTAAAAATATTTTTTTCGGAAAAAATGAGTTGCGCAAAGTGCTAGAAATAACAGCCGAAGTTGATGGTCGATGTTGAGAATGCGTTGACCTGGAAGGGTCAAGAGGCCAGCGACCAAAGAAATAAGCATTCTGAATAAATGCGCAGTTTTCAACGGCAAATTTACGTGGTAAATTTTTAAACCGGCAAATAGGAGAATATAGCTTAAGGCTGGAGAATCCTTGGCGAGAAACGTTATCCCTGGCGTGCGGCTATCTCAGTGAATCGAGATATCTCCGTGAGTCGAGAATCCTGCTGCCTACACGTGCCAAAACAAGGTTAAGTTGAAAAAAAAAAAAAAATTTCTAATGCGCGAGAAAATGGCACGAAAATGATAGTGCAGCAGGTCGTTGGCAGCCATTTTGAAAAAATGTGTGTGTGAAAGTGACAATGATGAAAAAGAAAGAAAGGCTTCACTTAGCATAACAAATATGGCGAGTTCAATTTGTTTTTTTTTTATTTTTGGTGTGAACTTTGAAAAAAACTTGAACGATGAAGAAAACGATAAAAACAAAGGCAATGGTTGAGGTTCATCGAAAATAAATGCTCCTGTTGAAATGTTTTTTTTTAAAAATAATTTCTTTTTTTTTTGTTTGTTTTTAAAGTGTTCGTTGTAAGAAACGAGAAACATATATATATATATCGTGAAATGCGACAGTTAGTTGATGCGTAAGAGAAAAAGTCTGTCTGAACGCGAATTTCACATGTGCGTGGTGTGTTCGTTTCTTGGTTGCGTATTTTCATAGTTTGTCAATAAAGTTTTGCTGTGTATTCGTAATGTTACTCACACAACACCAGATTCTGCTATTTTTTTTTTTTTCCGGGTCACCAATTATAACAATGAACGGCTGCGTGTTCGTATCACGTCGCGGTCACCAATTATAGCAAAATACTAGTGTATATGAATATAACAAAGAGAAGTGGTTTGTGTGTATAATATTTAATAAACAATTTGTGGATATATAGATCAGTATAGTTGACATGTCAATGAATAGATGAAAGAATGAAGCAAAGTTATTAGTTACCGTTTTGATTGCCAGGCAAACGCGGCTGGCAGAAGACGCCTGGCTAAGGCCAGGCGCCGGAAGGCAAAATGAGAGAGAGAGAGAACTTAAAGTTGTTAGTTTTATAGGGTTCTGACCGGAAGTTACAGAAAGGGTTCTACTTCCTGTCTAAATAGCGTTAATCTATTGGGGTTGTGAGTGTCACAACAAGGGAGGCAACTCCTGCTACAAGTTGAACGTTTTCCGCGAGAGCACCCCCTTTATTCCTTATGTGACGTCGATGTAGCACGATTGTGCCCAGTTTATTTAGAAACTCTGGTATTTCTGTGCCGTTGTTTGTCGATCTGGTGAATGAAAATACTCTTTCATGTGGTGTGGCGTTTGTAGCAGTGCAAAGCAATCCTCGGATAGATGACAGAGCGATTGGAATCATGTTACTCCATTCATTTTTATTGAGATTATTTGTCTTCAATGCCAGACTTATCGCTTTGCATATTGTGCCGTTAACTCTTTCGCATTGGCCGTTGGCTTGGGGTCGATATGGCGTGGTGTGGTTGTAGCGCTCTCTAGTCTAGCAACACACTAAATGGCTTTTTATAATGTTATTACTCGATAAGAAATCTTTGAGTTTTTGTGATTCAAATTGACGTCCCCTATCTGTATGAATCGAACTGGGTTTTCCAAATATAGAGAATATCTCCAATAGATGTTTAATTACTACGTCCGTTGTTATCTCTTTACAGAGAATGGCGAATGGAAAACGTGAGTACTCGTCAACTATAGTTAACATAAATCGAAAACCGTTTGAGATAGCCATGGGACCCACAAAGTCCATTGATAGTGTTTCCCAGGTTCTTGTGGCATGTATTAATCTTCCTTTGGGTGGTTTATAGAATTGTGGTTTACATTCACGGCATATTTTGCAATTGGCGATAACTTCTCTTATTTCATTAATAGGATATGTCAAGTTCCTTGATTTACAATAATGTAGAAGTCTGGTGACCCCCGATGACATAGACGTGAGTGAATATTGTATAATTCGTGTTCCGTCTTAGTAGAGCAGCAGCGCGATAGGGCGTCCGAGGCTTGGTTTAATGAACCAGCTCTATATGAGAAGGTAAGGTTAAGATCGCTTAGCTCCAGTCGCCAGCGGGCTACCTTCTCGTTTTTAATCTTGGAAGTGTGCTTTTTGTTGAACGCAAATGCAACCGATCGTTGGTCTGTTATGATATTACAATGTGGAACAGCGCTGATCATATGCCACCATTTTCTACAACATTCTATAATTGCGCAAGATTCCTTTTCGATGATGGAATGTCCTTTTTCTGACTTATTTAGGGTTCTACTAAGAAAAGCAATTGGACGACCATTTTGCGATAGAGTTCCGCCAATGGCAATATCTGATGCGTCGGTTTCGATTATAAATGGTGCAGTGAAATCGGGTGAACACAGTGATGCCTTTATGAGTTCTTCCTTCATCTTATTAATAGTAGATTTTTCTTCGTTTGATAGACCTTGTTTATTATTTGTAAGAACAACTGAGAGGTTAAATGAGCCCTTAATCCATTTAGCATAGTATGTTTAGAATGTTGGTATCAGTGTATATATATTATTAAGAATGACAATAAATGCAGGTGAGTGTTGTGACATGGTTTTACTTCACAGAAGTCAAATAAATTAATAGAAATAATTTTTACCACATGTTGATGGTCAGTTGGTCGCAACTCCCAGACTGGAGCGTGTAGAGAAAGAGAGAGAGAGAAGACAGGAGTCATCTCTTGGCAAGGTCTGAAGTGGTTATTCTTGCTGCGGCGTAGGAAGTGAGAGTTAATGCCTTGATGTTCTCAAATATATAGTCCCCAGAGGGATGCAACTCCATTTAGTACATGGATCTGTCACAAAGGGATGCAACTCCTATACGTATCTGCCACTGGGAGTCGCGACCGTCACAAAGGGACGCAACTCCTATACGTTCTGAGTTCCAGCCGTAAAGGGTCGCTACAGTACCCTCCTTCAGACGATAGGCGAAAAGCCCGAAGGTAACTGTAGCGAACCCACAAGCATGGGCTCCCAGCACAGGCATGAAATAGTAACGAAAAGGAACATGTATAAATCAGGCATGAAATAGTAACGAAAGGGTACATGTATACATAGTAATACAATAAAGAGAAAAACAAAAGAGGCTCCAGTGGCTAGTACACATAAAAACAGTTTGGCAGAGTTTTTGGGGCCAGTGGACTCTTCGACCGGAACGGGTCGTGGTCTTGTATGTAGGTGAAGGTGGGGCAGAAGGAACAGGTGTATGCACAAGAGAGAAAGATTGGGGTATTTGTGGCTCGGGTGTATGAGCGTCATTGTATGCCCTTTTTAGTCTATCCACCGAAATTGTTTCTCTGGACCCCTTAATGTCTACTGTGAAATGTTTGTCAGTACGTGCTAACACACGGTAGGGTCCAGAGTACGGCTGTATGAGGGGTGGAGTAACCGCGTCGTTTCTGACGAATACATGTGTCCACGAGGCAATATCCCTCAGGACTGCAGCTTTAATAGTTTGTTTCCTAGTATTCATGGGCGGTAAGTTCTGAAAATAGGAGCGCAAACAGATACGTAGGAAAGAGGGTCCTTAAAAGCAAGATCAGTAGGGGCAAACATTTGCCCAGGCAACGCTAGAGGAGCACTATACAGTAATTCGGCCGGGGAGAACCCAAAGTCCTCCTTTATTGATGACCGAATTCCTAACAACACAATAGGAAGGTACTCGCTCCAACGTTGAGAGTCTGGATAGGCGCGAAGAGCGGCCTTTAATTGGCGGTGGAATCGTTCCACCATTCCGTTCGAAGCTATAGTCTCAGCGGTAATGTCTTTTAAGGGGATGGCTTCAGGCCATCACGAAAAACGATCGATGCAGGTCAAGAGGTAAGAATATCCACTACTGAATGGTCAAGGTTCAACGATATCAATGTGGATGTGTTGAAACCGAGCATCTGGAGTACTGAAAGTACCAAGTGGAGTCCGGATGTGTCTGTGGACTTTAGATCTCTGACACTGTGTGCAGGAACGGCACCAGACAGTAATTTCTCGCCTCATATTGGGCCAGAAAATCTAGCCGTTATAAGCTTTACTGTGGCAGAAATTCCTGGGTGAGAAATGCTGTGCAAAGCAAGGAACACAATTCGACGGTGAGTCTCAGGAACATAAGGTCGTGGTGAATCTGTAGATACATCACATAGAATCTGCCTGTCGGTGGTCGACAAGGGCAGATATTTGAAGATGCAAGTCGCAAACTCGACAGAAAGAGTATCCAACGATTGGAGTGCAGGTTGGTCTGCAGCTAAACGACTTAAGTCGATCTCCTGGGATGACGAGATGGAGCTGATTGGCAAACGTGACAATGCGTCTGCAGCTATGTTAAGCGAGCCAGCAATGTGCTGGATATCATTTGTTAATTGCGAAACGTAATCCAGGTGCCTTGTCTCTCTGGGCGAATATCTGTCGGCTTTAGCCCCCAAAGCTAAGGTCAGAGGTTTGTGGTCAGTTAAAACAGTAAAATTTCTCCCCTCAAGAATATGAGAGAAATGTTTCACCGACAGATATATGGCTAATAATTCCCGCCCAAACGTGCTGTAACGCGTTTCTGCTGGTTTCAGCTTCCTTGAGAAAAATACCAAAGGTTGTTGGTTTCCAGCGTTGTACTGGTGTAAAACTGCTCCCACAGTGGTATCAGATGCATCAACACAAAGCGAAAGCTTGGCTTTTGGTACTGGGGGTGGGGGGGGGGGGGGGGGCTAGCAAAGATGAACTAGCAAGTGCTGTCTTGGCAGTCTGGAAGTCTTTAAGCTGTCCTTGTGTCAAGGAAATATCCTCATTCTTCTTACGACGATTTTTCAAAATGTCAGTAAGGGAAGATAGCAAATTAGCACAACGAGGAACGAAACGCCTATAGAAATTGATTAGGCCTAAGAAGTGACGCAACTGGTGAAGTGTAGTAGGCGGAGGTAAATCCTGTATGGCTTGAACTCGCTGAGGGAGCGGCCTAATACCTTCGGCGTCGATGAGGTGGCCTAAAAAATTTAGCGAAGTGGAACCGAAAACACACTTTGCGGGATTCACAAGAACGCGGTAATCCTGAAGTCGCCGAAATAAGAGATGCATGTGGCGCATATGCTCTTCCGGAGAGGAACTAGCGACGAGAAGATCGTCTATGTATACATAAACGAAGTCCAGACCACGAGTGACTTCGTCTATGAACCGCTGAAAAGTGCTAGCGGCGTTCCTGAGTCCGAAAGGCATGGTCAAAAATTCGAAGGATCCGAAAGGAGTTGTAATTGCCGTTTTCGGAATAACCTCCTTCCTGACCGGGATTTGGTGGTAGGCTCGCACTAAATCTAGTTTTGAGAAAATCTTACACCCCTGCAATGACGATGCGAAATCCTGGAGATGGGGGATGGGATATCTATCCGGGACGGTCATAGCATTTAACCTCCTATAATCCCCAGTGGGTCTCCAGTCGCCGGAAGTCTTGGGCACCATGTGTAACGGTGAAGCCCAAGGACTCGTAGATGGGCGAATAATGCCCAGCTGCAGCATATGGTCGAACCTGGGCCGTGCTGCCTTTAATTTGTCCGCCGGTAAGCGGCGTGGACGCGAAAACACTGGAGCACCGGTGGTGGAAATGAAATGTTCAGTTGAGTGTGTTGGCTCAGTGACTCGAAAATTTCCATCGGTGAGCTCCGGGAAAGAACCTAACAACGAATGGTAGACGTCTCCAGTGACAGCGATGAAGAATATGGGGCTGACTGTTGGAGCATCGGCTTTCCGGCCACGAATTGAAAAACCGGTGATGTCATCCACCAGGCCTTGGCCACGGACGTCAACAGTCAAAGAGAAGTTGTGGAGGAAATCCGCTCCTAAGATAGGGTATGGCAAATCGGCAACCGTAAAAATCCACTTAAAATCCCTACGAAAATTTAGGAATTTGAGAGGAAGCGAGATTTGTCCGTACGTCTTTATAGACGAGTGATTAACTGCCTGCAGAGTAACGGATGACTCTACGGGGGTATCTTTCAGGCAATGGACCGGCCAAATACTACAGGAGGCTCCTGTATCCACGAGGAAACCTTTTCCCGATATAAGGTCCTTAATGAAGAAATGGCGGTTTGATGGCTTTATGTTGAGGTCAACTGCCCCTATCAGCGGACCTCTTTGGCGTTTCCCGCCTTCTGAAACGAGCAAGGTTGCACGCAGTGGTTCGCGCTCTCGGCAAAACGCTCGTGGTACCAGCATAAAGATGAAGCTGGTGACCTGGGGCGGCGTCTAAAAGATTAAGATCTCCCGCGGCTGCGCGAGTGCGAACGGGCACCACACCAGACCTTCATCTTCTGGAGCTCTAGGGTGAGTTCCTGAATGGACTTCTGCATCGCCATAATGGCTGAGCTCTCTGTAGGAGTTGCCGCGCATATGGCATGACTAGGTGTGGCCTGAGCTGGTTGGGAAACAGCAGCAAGGGCTTCGCTGCCTCCAGCACCCGTGACTTCAAAAACTTTGTCCGCAGAGGCGGCAAGCTGATCCACTGTGCAAGTATCCCTAATGGGGGCCAAAATTGCCTGTACGTTGGTCGGTAGGTGCGAGAAGAACAACTGCTTCAATATGGCAGATTCCGCTACCGACCCCTCCGTTAGGTCCTTCATTCACCTTAGGAGGTTCGATGGGGTGCCATCACCGATATGCTCCAGATGGACCAGAGCCCTAAATCTTTTTTCTGTGGACTGTGCAGTCCGGCTGAGTATTTCAGCCTTCAGAGACATGTACGTCGCGTCGGTGGGTGTCTCTAACACCAGGTCCTTAATCGCTGGGATAAGTGCCGGTGGAATTGCACTAGGGGACGTTGTTGTGCCTCGTCGATTCTGTTCGCCTCGAAAACTGCTTCGAGTTGGGCGAACCATAACCTTACGTCGCCCGTGTACGTAGCTAGAACAGAATGAGATGCCATTGGTATACCGTAGGTAATCTGCAAAAAATCGTCTCCGTTTGGAAAAATGTTTCCAACACGAGGGAAAAGGAAAACAAAATCGCTTGTTTTTCTCTGTCAAACAACTGGACAGGAAAAATAATGCATCCGAGACAACATATAAAGGAGCGACTAACCGAGCGATGTCATTAACAAGTTATAGGCAGGGAATTTAAAACTAAAACCAATATGGCGGACGATTTCACGCCAAAAACACTATTGATGGAGAAGAAAGCCGCCATCTTGTCATCCTCAAAAATTTTAGCCAGAGAAAAGAAGAAAAGAAGAAAAAACATTCATACAATTGTTGTTTTGCTAGGAAACTAGCGGCAATATCATCTTATTATTTTTTTTGTTTTTGTGTTTGTGTGTAAATAAATGGAATGTTCGCTTTGCACATATGAGGAGTTTGATTGTTAAATGTTACAGATAAAGATGCTGAAATCAGTAAAATACAGCCAGATCAGAATGAAGCGTGTTGTTCTGTATTAAATGTTTTTTTCTTTCTTTTTTTTATATACACATGATACTGCTTCATATTTTTTTTTTTTTTTTCGGTGTCACCAATTTAGAATGTTGGCAAAAAGACCGATTACCCGGTTCAACTCTTTTAACGTCTTTGAGAACGGCATGTCAATAAGGGCTTTTAATTTACCTTTTTCTATGACATGTCCAAGGAAATGTATTCTATTTTGTTTAAAGCTGCATTTGTCTCGATTCAATTGCATTCCTGCATTGTTAGCTGCATTCATGAATTACTTTAGGTTATGGTTATGTTCTTCGACTGAGTCTCCTCCTATAATAATTGTTTCTACTTTTGGCACAAGGCCAGCAATTACCCAGTGTATTACTGGTACTTTATTTTATCGACCCTGTAAGGATGAAAGGCAAAGTTAACTTCGGCGGATTTGAACTCAGACCATAAAGGGCCGTAACTCTTTGCTGCAAAGTATGGCGTCCGACCCTAATGTCGTCAAGGTATGAGTAGGTAATTTGTAAGTTGTAATTGTCTATGAAAGTGTCCATTATTCGTTGGAAAATTGGAACGGCATTTGTGCATCCAAACGGAAGACGGGTAAATTCGCATAGTTGGCCACAGACCTCGAATGCAGTCAACTTAAAGTCGGAAGATTTGATGGGTATTTGGTGATAAGCCACCTTTAGATCTATTTTCGAGAAATACGTGTGTTTTGACATTTTGTTGAGTAGGTCTTCGATTATGGCATTAGGGTATGAATCTAATGGTGTGTAACGATTCATAGTGCCTGAGTAGTCTATGACAAGACGTTTTTTGTTTTCTTGATCTATTACGAAGCACTGCGCTCTCCATGGGCTTCTGCTCTGTTGAATTATTCCAGCTTTAAGCATTCTGTCGTTTTCCGTTTTAATGAATTGCTGATCTTTATTGTATTTTCGAGGAGGTATAGATAATGGTTTAAATTTTGTCGTATCGATACCAGGCATTAAATCATATTCTTCGCAATTCAGAGTTTGCATTGACATACATATCGTGACTGGTCTCATGTCCCCCGCATATTTTATTGTTAAAGACTTATGCCTTTTAAGTATATCAAGACCCATAACTACTGGAGCAATGAGTTTGTCAACCACCATTAGATCGATGTGGTATGCTCGGCCCTCCCCCATTCTAATGTTGTTTCAAACGTACCTCGTATTATGAGTTTACTGCTGTCGGCTAAAATTACACTCTTATTCTTAGTTTTCTTGAATTTACTTTGCCATTTCGACAAGAGGTTTATGTCAATGAAAGACTCGTCTGAGCCTGTGTCAAGTAAATCTTCTGTTTTATGTGAATTGACATAAATTGTTAAAAGGTTTGTACTATGATTCACGGAAGCAAGTTTATAGCAGACAGCAAGATTACTGCCATCATAGGCTTCATCGTTATTATTCAAGACTGCTGCGTGTTTTATCTTCTTTAGTACCTTCTTATTTTTAACAAAACATACTGTTGCCCAGTGGCAGAAATTGCAAGTTGAATTTTTTGCAGGGCACTCTGATGTTTGGTGATATGAACCACCACACCAGAAACATTTTGATGAAGAAGCAGCGAATACGGGTTGTGACGGCGGTTGTATTGTTGTTGTTGACAGATTTTGTGCGTCTTCTATTTCCAGTTCTAATGTGAGAGCGGCTTGGAATATTTTATCTAGATTTTTGTCAGGTGATTCCAGAAGTCGTTGTTTTATAGTGGCGGATTGAACACCCGACACGAACGCATCACAAATCAACAATTGTCTATGTTGTTCCCCTGTTAGGGGTATAGCGAGGATACTGGGTGTATGAATGTAACAAAACGAGACATGGTTTGTGTATATAATATTTAATTAACGGTAGATAGAATACTTGACATGTCAAAGATAGATGTTAGAATGAAACAAAGTTAGTAGTTACCGTTTTGATTGCCAGGCAAACGCGGCTGGCAGAGGGCGCCTGGCTAAGGCCAGGCGCCTGTTGGCCAAATTAATGCCAGAGCCAAATGAGAGGCTCTTCGACCTGGTGCCGAAAAGGCAAAGAGAGAAAGGAAGCTTAAAGTTGTTAGTTTTATAGGGCTCTGACCGGAAGTTGCAGAAAGGGTTCCACTTCCCGTCTAGATCCTAATCAAAACAAGGGAGACAACCGCTACATAACCTCCCGCCAGAATTTTAGTGTATAAAAATCGAAATGAAAATATGTAGCAAGTTGGCGAGAATGTTGTAACAGGCATGAAAATTACGACAAAAGAATGTTTGGAAAAATCAATGATAGATATCAAGGTAGCCAACCGCTCTTGGCCAGAGAACGACTGGACATCCATCTATCCATCACCCAAAGATACAATGTAATAAAGTAAAAGTAATAGAAGAGCTCAAAGTTCAAAATATAGTTCACAGGTGTGCAATCACATGACAGCAGGAAAGAAAGTGTGTTCCAGAGAATGAATGCAGGTGGTTTCTGTTCTGTGGTATATCGTGAAATTTCCAACCTCCGAATGGATTTTCTCACAGGAAGAGTGCTGCAAAAATGAATTCTCTGGCTTTGGTGAAGCTGTATTGATGTATTGCTGTTGCTGCTGCTGTTGTCTCGCTGAGTGAGCGTATTCGGTGTTTAAATTCACAGTAAAAAAATTTTTTTTAGAAAAAATGAGTTGCGCAAAGTGCTAGAAATAGTAGCCGAAGTTGATGGTCGATGTTGAGAATGCGTTGACCTGGAAGGGTCAAGAGGCCAGCGACCAGAGAAATAAGCATTCTTAATAAATGCGCGGTTATCAACTGTAAATTTACATTGTAAATTTATAAACCGGCAAATAGAAGAATATAGCTTAAGGCTGAAGAATCCTTGGGGGAGAAATGCTATCTCTGGCGTGCGGCTGTCTGTGAGTAGAGACATCTCAGTGAATCGAGAATTTATGCTGCCTACACATGCCAATACAAGGTTGAAAAAAAATATTTCTAACGCGCGAGAAAATGATAGTGCAATTTTGAAAGTGACAATGATGAAAAAGAAAGGCTTCACTCAGCATAATTATTGGTGTGAACTCTGGAAAAAAACAAAAAACTAGAACGATGAAGAAAACGATGAACAAAAGGCAATGGTTCATCGAAAATAAATGTTCCTGTTGAAATGTTTTTTAAAGAATATCAAATTTCTTTTTTTTTTTTTGTGTTTTGAAAGAGTTCGTTGTAAGAAACGAGAAACATATATATATATCGTGAAATGTTTTTTTTTGTTTTGAAAGTGTTCGTTGTAAGAAACGAGAAACATATATATATATATATTGGTGAAATGCGACAGTTAATTGATGCGTGAGAGAAAAAGTATGTCTGTGCGAATTCCACATGTGCGTGTGTGCGTGTCCTTGAGTATTTTCATAGTTTGTCGCTAAATTTGCTGTGTATTCGTAATGTTACTCACAAAACCAGATGTGCTATTTTTTTCTTTTTTTGGGGGGGTGACCCTTATAGCGATGAACGGCTGCGTGTTCGTATCACGTCAGGGTTACCAATATAGCGAGGATACTGGGTGTATTGAATGTAACAAAACGAGACATGGTTTGTGTATATAATATTTAATTAACGGTAGATAGAATACTTGACATGTCAAAGATAGATGTTAGAATGAAACAAAGTTAGTAGTTACCGTTTTGATTGCCAGGCAAACGCGGCTGGCAGAGGGCGCCTGGCTAAGGCCAGGCGCCTGTTGGCCAAATTAATGGCAGAGCCAAATGAGAGGCTCTTCGACCTGGTGCCGAAAAGGCAAAGAGAGAAAGGAAGCTTAAAGTTGTTAGTTTTATAGGGCTCTGACCGGAAGTTGCAGAAAGGGTTCCACTTCCCGTCTAGATCCTAATCAAAACAAGGGAGACAACCGCTACAGGGGTTTAGTGGGGCATTTCTTTGCGAGGGCTTTTAATTCAGTCATGTAGGCCTCCAATGATTGTCCTTCTTGTTGACGATGGTTGCGTAGTTTATGTCGGGTCATTATTGCTGAGCCTTTCTTTTGAAATAGATTATCAAGAATGGATAACGCCTCATCGAATGATGTTGCTTCTTCAATGAGAGTATAAGCATTGGCTCCGCAAAGAACCAGAAGGACTGACAGCTTACTTTCGTCAGGAACAGACAAGTTTTCCAAATAGATCGCCAACATTCTCTTCCAGTAGGCATAATCGGGTTCACTAGGATCATCCGGAAGAATTTTCTTGAATATTTTCGGATCCATGATTGAATAAAATTGTTGTATTATTTTGTACCAAATCAAAGGTTTTTATTCAATCTAAGAATAATATAGAAAGAGTCAATAAGAGAAGAAATTAGTATGGGTCAACAATACAACAAACAAGAACAGAATGAATACAACGAAAAAGAATAAAAAGGAATCAAATCAAAGAGACAAAAGTGATGCTATAAAACGAAATCATATCATCACACTTGGCTTGGAAATAAACCATCCTTCTTGCACTTGCAGCACAAGCAGGCACGAAGAATCGCATCAGAGACAGTAAAGGCCTCCAAAGTTAAGACATGGGAGGACTTTGGGTTTAAGCTGGAATCTGACTTCAGACCAGAAAATAAAGTGTTCTGGCAGATAATCTGCCAACTTCATAAGTCCTCCTCCACACCTGCTATCAAGAACGCGTTCTCCTCTCTAGAGAGGTGCATCCTCGCGAGGTGGAGAGAATACTGCATCTTCTGATGTACATGGTGTGCATCTGGGAACGTGACAAATCTCTCAGAGGCTGAGGTCACAAGAGCAATTAAAGAGCTCAAATGTGGCAAGCTGCTGGGCAAGATGAACTCCGGCCCGAAATGTTAAAAGCCTTAAATAGAGAAGATACTCTCTGGCTGACTTGTGGGTGCCGGGTGGCTTGGATCTCTGGAAAGGCATCTAAGTAATGGCAATCGGGAGTGATAATTCCTATTTTCAAAAAAGGTGACAAGAGAGATTGTTCCAATTACAGAGGGATCTTCTTGTTAATCATCTCTTGTAAAGTCTGGCAAAGAGATGATGGAAGATTGTCGCGTCCAAGCTAGCTGATGAATAGTGTGGATTTCGCCCCGAACGCAGCACAGCTGACCAAATATCCACACAGTGGCAGGTCTTCAAGAGATCGTGGGAGTATTGCCAATAGGTATATTCTTGTTTTGTCTACCTTGAAAAGGCATATGACAGCGTTTCATATTTTGCAGGAATATGGGATCGATGGTCATCTTCTTGCTGCCCTGATGTCTCTGTACGAATGCCCGAGTATTTGTGCTCGGTGCTAAATCGAAACCATTTATAGTGGAACTTCGACATACGTCGCAATAGCAACATTTTCATATGCAATACGGTTAAACAGACCAATGGTAAGTCGCGTATGAATACATTGTCACCTTTTCGCAAAAACCACGATACACGACAACAAGGAGATGAACCAGATAGGGAAGGCAAAAAGACTTATTACAGGTTGACCCCTGCTATATTCCTTCCATAATCCTGTTAGAAGGAATAGAACAGTTATCGACAAACCATGTTCTACATTGTGTCAATTGTTCTTCTACGGCTTATCTACCATTCAGATATTCTATTGTCTGTACGGAAAATCAACTTTCGACAATAAATTTATATTTATAGAGGATTGAGCGTTAAAGAGACATTTATTTATATCATGGAAGTCAGAAGCATGTCGCTGCAAGTACGAAGCAACAAACTCATCAACTAAGATATTTTTCTTATAATTGTTTGTAAAAACAAGATCCTTGGAAGATTTCAACTTGTAGTTGTTAAAAGATATAAGTAATATTTAATTCCTCATTCTTCCTATACATTCAATGTGAGAGTCGGACTCGGCCAAGGGTGCGTATGGTCACCTCTCCTGTTCATTATTTACATGAACAAGGGCGGTGGATTGGCACTATCGGACTATAACTCTATGCTTTGCAGCATAGAATTATGTTCTAAGTTCAAATCCTGCCGAGGTTAGCTTTGTCTTTCATCCTTACGGGGTCGATAAAATAAAGCACAAGTAATGTGCTGGGTCGATTTAATAGACTTTCCCCTTCCCTTCAAATTGCTGGTCTTGTGCCTAAAGTAGAAACAATTATTTACATGAACAGGATTGACAATATCAATACTGACAGGTTTAAAATCAGTCGGCTGGAATTTGCATACGACATGGTGTTACTTAACTCGACAGAAGGTGGTCTCCGACTTGCACTTATAGGTTTGATATCGAGTGCTGAATAGCTGGAATGAAAATCAGTGCTGCGAAAACTGAGACACTCATCCTCACAAGGAAGCCTGCCTAATGCACTCTACATGTAAATGGAGTTCCACTGAAGCAGGTAGGGAAGTTCAAGTATCTCGGGCCGTGTTCATGAGTGATGGAAGGCAGGAGGCTGAATTAAGTGCAATAATTGAAGGAGCTGGTGAAGTAATGCGCCAGCTTCAGCCTTCAGAAATAAGAAGTGGGTAGGCGTAAAAGCCAAATTCGCTGTCTTCAATTCGGTATTCGAGCCAACCTTTACCTATGATCACGAATCTTAGGTAATAGCCGAAAGAATATGATCGCGAATACAAACGGCCGAAATGGGATTCCTCCGACGGATCATTGGAGTAACATTACGTGATAGAGTGCGTAGCTCGGAGATCAGAGAGTCACTCCAGGCAGAGTCGCGACTTCTTCGAATTGAGAGACCACAGCTTCGATACTATGGGTATGTGGTTAGATTGTCTCGGGAGAGAATTGCTGGACAGATTTTACGGGCAAAACCAACCGGCAGGAGACCCAAGCAAGATGGTTGGATAACATCTATGAGCTTGGCTGGTCTCGCTTAGGGATCCAGCTAAATCAGTTGGAGACGGTTGCTTCTGACAGGACCTGCTGGAAGAAGTGGTTGAGGACTCTGTCCCCACGGCCCTCTCAGGAATAAGTGGGTGAAAAAGAAAAAGAACAACCAAATAATCTTTTTACCAGTTACATATAA
Source organism: Eledone cirrhosa (assembly GCA_964016885.1). Lineage (NCBI taxonomy): Eukaryota > Metazoa > Mollusca > Cephalopoda > Octopoda > Eledonidae > Eledone > Eledone cirrhosa. The sequence goes on from OZ024743.1 coordinate 184,633,109, forward strand.
TCTTCTTCTTCTTCTTCTTCTTCTTCTTCTTCTTCTTCTTCTTCTCCGCCCATTTATTCCTAGGAGCGTTGTTGGGGAAGAGTCCTCAAGCACGCCTTCCAGCAGCTCCTATAAGAAGCAACTGTCTCTAATTGATTAGAGTGGATCCCCAAACGCGATCAGCCAAGCTCATTGATGTTATTCAACCATCTTGCTCGGTGTCTACCCTTGGGTCTCCGCCAAAGTTGTACAGATGCTCTCATAAATACAGGGAGTCAGTGATTAGTCCGTTGAAATTCTATAACCAATGGCATAAATGTATAAAATGCGGTATTAAAGAAAGGAATATTGCTCCCACAGACGTTCTAACCAGTATCCAGAAAAAAAGGCCAAAACTCAGCTGATCCGTTTAAATTCTCTCTCTGTCACACTAGCCTCTGGCTCACAGTTACGCGGTCTTCTTCCCTTCCTGCTTATACCGTTACTTCAATGGTCTATTCTCCTTGAAGCTTCCTGAACTCATACCACCTCTGACTCCTTACTCGTCTCTCTTCCCAGACCCCCTCGCCACTAACAACTATACCCTGTCCTTTCTGTTCAAATCGTCTGTCATCTGAAACATCCTGCTCGTGTATTTTCCAAAGAAGTAAACTTGCAACAAATTAAAAGTAATATCAATTGCGTCGATTTCACCAGTCTCGAAGAGCCTTGGAATAACATGCGTACTGTCCCCTCTTTCAGACAAAGGACCAGGTATATATTTAAATAAAAAAGGAAAAAAAAAACTATTGCTGAAGTAAAATACTCAATACTTGGGGTAGTCGAGTATGAGTATATTAGAAAAATTCGAGGCCCAACGGCTGATCTCTTGCTGTTCCGACAACCAGTTCCAGATTGTTGACAAGCAGACTTGCAGTGGCGTGGCTGTACACAGACAACCACAACCATCACTATCACATGATATATTCCTGGACAGTGTGGGAGAACTTTTGACGCGTGACACCTCATCGCCCCAGCAGACAAAACAGAGAATGTGTTATCCCGGAAGATAAGGAGATTGGCGCATTGAAATAGCCATTCCAACCTACAGGGTTCACTGCTGACCAACTCTGTCCTGATAGCAGCAAGTAGAGTAGAGGGTTCACTCCTGACCAACTCTGTCCTGATAGTAGCAAGTAGAGTAGGTAGTTGTTTCGGATACCCAGCACGTCAGAAGTCTCCGCCGTTATATGTTCAATGAAAACCTCTCGGAAAGCGGCCGATACTTCAACAGCTTGCAATCTTTAGGTTGTCAGGCAACTAAATCTGCGTCTGCCGCTGTTTTCAGCAAGTTTCTGCTGGAGTGAGCGTCATTGCATGTCGCATCCCAGATGGGGCGGGGAGAGCTTTGCAGTGCGGATTAGGGTTGATATGTGTATAAGCTACGATAATGAATTGCAGAAACAGAAGATTGCGGAGCGAAATGTCATGTAGTGATATTTAGATACATCGCTTTACATTTTGTGCGAATCGATTATCCCTTTCAACCTTTCGGAATATCAGAACAATTACCATGACCACAAGTGTGAGGTATCGCGTGGGAGTGGAGCTGCTTTGTTGCTGTCCGTCCACTGCTGGTGAGAGGCCTGGGGTTTGGGAACGTATTTGTGAGTTATAGCAGATATCATAAGTAAACTCGATAATTTTTTCGTGTTTTTAATCTTATATTTATGCTTTTATATCATATTATTGCTGTGTTTTCGCTTTTGTGTAATATCAGCTTATATTTGTGGATAAAACTATCAAGAGGTGAATGTAAAAAATGATAGGAAAAGAGACTGATAGGGAAAGAAAGAGAAAGTGTTTAAACTCAATCATGCCGAAAAGAGTTAACTCCCCTGCTAAATAGCCAGTGACTGGTTTACGAAGGTGAAATATGGCTGACGATGTAGGAGCGAATTCTTTCAGCAGCACCTCATCTACTGTTCCTGTAGCTTGTCAGGGAACTTCACAGGACTACCAGATGCCGTCTCCCGAAACAGGTTCCAATAAAACTACTACAAAATTAGCTACTTCAGATCAAAATCCATCTCCAGTACCTGGCTTGTTCCCAGCTTATTGCGTTCAATCTGACATTGCACTAGAAGCAAGTCATGAAAACTGTAAGTTGACTATTGGTGGAATCTGTTTTAATTCTTTATATTTGATTTTTTTTTAATAATGATTACCTTATTTATTTTTTATTTCTTATAAGTATAATCTTGTTTTTTATCTGAAAAAATCATAATTTGTTTTACTTACAAATCTACACACTCGCATCGACAATTTATCTAAATATGCAGGTTTCCTATTACCGATCAATGGCATTAAAAGAAAATTTTCTATTTCTATATTTTAATGTCACGTCTAATCAGCAATGAGAACTGTAAATTAGGTTCCATGTTCATTCAGGTGTGATGTCCGTTTGTTGACGTACTTTCCGATTCCTTCGTATAAAATATAAAATAATTAGTTTTTCTTATTCTGATATTTTACTATTTATTATTATTATATTATTTTTTTTTTCGTTGAATGGGTTAACTGCCACGACTCTTACTGTTTTGTTTATTGTTTTTATAAAAATATAATATATTTCCCGTTAAGATACTTTTTCGACATGAAGGTGCAATTGATAAATATGTCCTTCTAAGATATTGATTACGTAAATACAGATCACCCTTAAAATATACACGTATCACCAACCCAGTAATATCCATGTGGATATATAGTGATGGGTGTTTTGTCACTTATGTTGACTTGGGTTTGTTTGTCAACAATAGTTCGATAATCGAAATATATAGATTTTTGTATTCGCATGAACATAAAGTGTGCCCATCGTTTCAGCATTAAGGTTATATGTATAGAGAGAGGGAGACACAAAGCTTTCATCACTGAAATCTGCTCGAATTCTGGACAGACATTGGACATAATACCTTTCTGCGATGTACCAAAAAGGAATGGACACACCTAGTATTGAAATGTTCAATGGCTGCTGTCATATATATATATATATAAGAAAGAGTCGGAACCCGACGGCTGAGCTCTTGCCATTTTGTGAGCTAGTTCCAGACTCAGTCTGGAACTAACTGTCGAAACGGCCCGACACTTTCTAATATAATCACACTCTACTATCCCAAGTATCGAGTACTGAATAATGGTCTTACTAGTTTGATGCTGGTTTCATCCTCTCATATATATATATATGTATATATATATATAATATGTAGGTTCCCGAGTTGTATCGGGGGATGGGTAACCACAGTTAGAAAAAGTACTCAATACGTTGGTAGCGTATAGTCAGCTTTATTATATATAGAAATGACTTCGATAGGACTAGGAACTGTTTCATTCGTATGGAATCATCATTCCTGATGAGTTCATACAAATGAAACAGTTATATATATATATATATTGATATATTGTTGTATCGTCGGTTTCAGTTATTGCACACCAGCCACGCTAGGGCACCTTGCAAATTCTTACAAAAAATGGGAAGAAATCTAAAACGGAACTTAATTATGTTACGCTATTTATTGGAGTCCATTCATTAATTTTTTTAACAATATAAAAATGATTACGAAATGTTATTTGAGTAGTTTATATCGTGTCTGAGTATTAAATGTTGTTGTTTTCCTCTTGTCTTTACCGGACTAAAAAAATTGTTTAAAGTCCTTAAGATTTTTAGACCAAAGATAGGCAAAATGAGGTGCTAATTTATACATTTGGCTATTTAAGTGTGCTTCATGGCAAAGACTAACTTTAATTTAATTTTGAGAATTATTATTTGATTTGGTTTATTAATCAGTGAACGTTATGAAAAAATATATTTATCATTCAAAAGTGTTTTTAAAAAAAATCTTCAGCTCCCGAGGCTTGTTTTATGAATTTTTTTACCCCAGGTTAGTAGCCATAGAGGATCAAACGTGTTCCTGTCGTGGCTATCCGGTTTTATTTTTTCCAGACTTGCTATATCTTTAAGACAATTGGATGTGATTTAAGAAACTCTTAAGTAGAGGTTCACTCGTAAGCGTTTTTTAAATTTTTTTTTATCTCCATTTGTTTATTTCAGTCATTGGTCTGTGCCCATTCAACACATGTATTTAATTCAGTCTCTTATTCAATCTGTGTTTATCGAACTGATATGTTAGGGGAAAAAGGGATACAAAACCGGTGTTTAGACTGGTGTAAACATAAACACAAACACTTATATGGTGTGTGTATGTGTGCGCGCGCGCACATGCATATACATAACCAACTGCTAATCGTAAAAATACATATTGTTTTGCTGATAGAATTGAACATGTTAAATTCTTTTTTTTTTTTCATTTGTGTTATGTTTTCTGTTTGGTTCTATTCCTCAGCCTCAGACCTTGCTTGGCTCTCCAACAAAAGTTATCCTAATGAACTGAATGTTGTTAATTCTACACTGCCATCAGTTAGCAACATTGCTGAGGAATCTAGTGATGAGGGCAGGTGAGTTGAATCTTGGTTTGGTTTCTACAGTTGGATGCCCTTCTTAACGCCAACCACGTTATAGTGTGGACTGGGTGCTTTTTATCATAGCACCAAAGTGACGTCTAACAGGGTGGACTGGGCGTTCATTCGTCGTGTCATCAACACGATCATCTAACAGGGTGGACTGGGCGTTTTTTTTTGTGTTGTGTCACCAGCAGGACCATCTTACAGGGTGGACGGGTGCTTTTTTTCGTGTCACCAGCACGACCACCTCACTATGTGGGTTGAGTGCTGCCTCTTATGTTACCAGCATGATAACCTTATGGGGTGGACTGAGTGCTTTTGTTGTTGTTGCACCAGATCGCGATACAGAGTGGACTGTGTTTTTTGCCATGGCAGTGAGAGAGTAAATGTGAAGCATGTGTGGGGTCGAGGTGAGTGGTGCAAACGTGTAGTTGGTGGTTGTGTGTATGTGGTGTGCATATTATGATGCATGTTAAGTGTGTTGGTAGTGGAAATGCAACGGATAGGTTGTGTTGATTTGATGAGTGTTTGGATGAAAAGAATAATGCCATGATTGAGTTGTTAACAATGTTTATTTTATAATAACAATATTCGATTTGATTTGAATATATCCGTACAATAAATTGGTAGCTGCTACGAGCTACGTAAATGTATGTATCAGAGAAGACGATATAATATATGTTAGGTTGTGTCTTGCAGATACAATATGGTAGGAAGAATAGGATGAGAGTATAATATAACAATATGAACTTACTATGCGGTGTGTGTGTGTGTCTATTCTTAGTGTATCTTATTCTCATAGTAGTAATGGCCAATCTCTCAGACAGGCGTGACTGGCTGGCTGTCTGGCTGAGAAGGTAGGCCAGTGAGGGTCAGGAGAAAGATAAGGTGAAAGGTCTACTGACGCCACATAGTTATCTTTTTGACTGTTGCTTCGATACTTCTCCTGTTCCCTCAGTCCTTGTATTTATAATAAGTGCTAAAGTTAGAAGGATGGATATATAATCTGACCTGCGGTTAGCATCTCCCAAGGGGTTGGGGTCACAGGTCAAATGGAATGTCATCCATCATCGTTGACAGGACAAAGGCGAGAACTTCTAACGATTGAGTGTCCCAGAGGCGGGAAAGCTCAGATTCGGTTTCGAATCTTCGACGGTAAAACATAGGAGTATTCCGTTATAGAAGTATGTGTGTATGCACACAAACACACGTATCCCTGTGTACACACACGTGTGTGTGTTTGGCAGGTATGTATGGTTATTGGGGTGTATTATGTGGTTGTATGTATTGGTGTATGCATGTGTGTGTATACGGATGGGGTGGGGTGAGTTTTTGAATTTAGTATGGTCCGAGTTGGGTCTGTATCCAGGTTGGTTAGTCCGAAGTGTATTGTGGAAGAGAAAGGAATTGTGGGTGAGTGGTAGCCACCGGAAGTTTGTGATGGGGCAGAGTTCTAAGAGTGTGGGGTGTTATGGTCAGCAGTAAAATAGAGTGTAGGGGACGGAAGTTGAAGGAGAGTGTGGTGGGTGAGGGAATTGAGAGTCGGTGTGACAGAGTGGGAGCTGCTAGAGCGAATGGTACAGATGGTGTGGTGGTGGTAATGGATTGGATGACGGATGTATTTGTGTCAGAGTGTGTGTATATGCCATTTGTGGCAGGGTGGTAGGTAGATATAAACCATAATCAGAGATGTAAATAATAATAGAAATTCCTCTCACAATGTTAATAGATCTGAAATGGTTATTTGGAACCCATCATTATCATCATAAGAAAGTGAGAACAATTTTGTTAAACATATTTACTTTTGGCTAACATTGCTGAATGTTATACATTTTTATGTTTATTTTATTTGTCTCCCAGCAGTGGTTTCACTTCAACTGATGACGATGATTATGATGATGGTGATGATGAAAATAAAGAAGAGAAGGATGAGGAGGAAGAAGAAGAAATGGTTGTTAATAATGATGACAAAAACAGCACAAAAGACAGCAAAACTAAGATTCAACAGGTTTTTGGTGAAGATGACCAAAACAAAGGTATGACAGTTGATGTATTTTAACTTGGTTTCTGCCTCCCTCCAAGAGTGGATGGGAAGAAATCAGAGATACATATTCTTTCTTTCTCTTACTGATTTCAGTCATTAGACTGACACCATGCCTTGAAAAGATTTAGTTGTTCATATCAACCCTAATATTTAAATATCTATTTGACTTATGAAGCACTGGGAAAATTAGATATGAAGTCATTCCAACACAAATTACAATAAGTATAGTCAAGCACTATAAATAAAAGTTGAAAAAATGGGGCAAAGTATCTCTGGGGATGGGAAAAAGTGGACAGAGTTACCTGCAAGGAATCGAACCCAACATATTTTGGATGCTGGGTGAGTGTATTGTTATACTTAGGAGTCCTTGAGCACTGTTTGGCTTCATTTAGAAGATTTTAAGTTTGTATGATACTTATTTTATCAAGTCTTTTTGTCAAAACACTTAGTTACACAGCATAAACAGACAGTAAACATACACAGATACACACACACATGTATATATAATTGTTTCTACTTTTGGCACAAAGCCAGCAATTATCCAGTACATTATGGTATTTTATTTTATCGCCCCCGTAAGGATGAAAGGCAAAGTTAACTTCGGCGGGATTTGAACTCAGACCATAAACATGTATATATAATGGTAAACAGATAGGCACACATATGTATATATCAGTAAATAGACACAGACATAGGTATATAGTAAACAGACACGTGTATATATGCAGGAAACACAGACACATCAAGAGATATCAACATAAATGAACCTGTATTTTTACAATTCTAACTCGCCCGTCTCCTCAATCTATCTTATTTCTCATTCTTTCTTCTGATGAAGGACTACCGTCCGAAACCTTAAGACCCTCTTCTTGCTATATCAAGCGTTAACCTAATATATCCCTTCCATATACTGTACTGATTGTGTTGTTATTTCTGTTTACCTTTTACATACATATATATATATATATAAATATAAAGACACCAAAGAATCAATGTGTTTTCAAACTAACACGTTTCAGTTGATAGAACTTCATCCCGAGACCGTATAGTTACAGACTTGAAAATTTGTTCAAAATTTATTTATGGTTTTATACTAAGACCATCAGGAATTGGTTCAAGATCAGCATCATATATATATATATATATATATCAATCACAAAGCATTGGTCAACCAATGGCTATGGTAGAAGAAACTTACATAAGGTACCACGCAATGAGTGAACTCAAACTCCTTAATCACATAGCTATACTTGCACTGATATATTCCTGTTTACTTTTCTGTTTCTCATTTTTGGATATCTTCCCTTTGTTGTCCTGTCTATTAATTGATTGTGAGAGTTAGATGTGACATAGCTAGGTACACATTTTTTGTTGTGAGCCTAGACAGAACTTTTTATTCTTATATTGTAATTGCTTAATTCAGTAAATTGGCATATTCATTAGAACATTGGATTAAATACCTTGGTATTTGTTCCAACTCTCTGTGCTCTGAGTTCAAATCCCACCAAGATTAACTTTGCCTTTGAGCTTTTTGGGATCAACAAACAAAGTACCAGTTCAGAATTTTACAGAATTAACTAGAATTTATATTTACCTATAAATATTTCATTTAACCAATAATTTTGTTTTTATATAAATTTGTAGTACTGGTGCCTCAATAAAGTGCACCCAATTTCTTTGTAAAGTGATTGGCATTAGGATAGGCATCCAACTGTAGAACCCATTCATGGAATGAATAAACAAGACATGATTCTCCAACTCTTCTAGTCTCAGACCATGACAACCCAGCCAACATATACCTGCATAGAAAATGAACGTAAAATTATGATGATGAATTACTATATGAATAAATAGCTTAAACCTTTATTAATTGAAATCTACCATGTTATACACATGAATTGATAATCCTTTTGATATCAGCCTGAGTAAAAACTGTCTCTGGTTCTATGAAACAAACCAACCCATTGTGAAGTCTTCCTATTTAAATAAAAAATCTTTCAACACAATTCTATACAAGAACCATAGTTTAAGTTTTGATCTTAGTAATGAAATAATTAATAATTTTAGTAAATTCCTCAATATTCTTCATTAATTAATTGAAATAGCTTGTATATCATTAGAAGTACAGTCACACAATGGCTAAGTTAATGATGTCTTATACCTATTGCTTTTGTCATTATCATGTTATGCCTTCTACATAGGCTGGCATGGGTTGAACAGGTTGGCTAGTGCAAAAGGAGATGGGTTGTGAAGACACAGCTTCTATATTTTGGCATAGTTTCTACAACTGTATGCCCTTCTTAACACCAACCAAAGTGTACTAGGTGCATTTTATCATAACAACAGCACAACTACTTCAGAGAATGTAGTGGGTGCATTTTATCATGGCACTATCACTGCCATTTTACAGAGTGTATTGGGTGTATTTTATCATCGCACCACCATTGCCACTTTATAGTGTACTGGGTTCATTTTATCCTGTGGTACCACAACTACCACTTTAAAAATAATAATAATAATGAAAATATTGTGTACAGTGCTCAGGTGCACTACAACTCATCAAAAGTGTATGTATAGTACATAGGGTAATGTACAAACGTCAGGAAAATGAACAGAACATGAGCCATGATATACACGTGTGCATGTGTATGGAAGGGGGACATCAGGTGTAATTTTGGCGAATTTCGGGAAGCATGAGGGTTTTAAAGGATGCAGTGTCTCAGCAGCTAACAACTGACGCAGGCAGTTTGTTCCATGCTTCAACTCTAAGCGTGAAAAAATGTTTCCGAAAGTCATGGGAGCTGTGCTGTTTTCTGACTTTCTAGGCATGTCCACGTGTGTTAGACACATGGAGATCAAAAAGGTGCTCAGGGTTGTTGTTGGCGAGATGGTTAATAACTTTGTGGGTGTTTACCAAGTCAGTTGCCAGACGTCAGAGCTCAATGAATCTATGCCCAGGGAAGCAAGGCGTTCAGAGTATGGTAGGTGTCTGATGGATGGTATGCACTTCGTTGCACGTCTCTGAACAGTGTGTTTTCTTGCTTATTAATAAATAAATAAATAACAATTGCAAAATAAGTAAAACAATTTGATGTTTTCTGTTTGAAGATGGTTCTTCTAAGAAAAGCTCAAGACACCAGATTACAGAAAATAGCCACACAATTAAGAGAAAACATAAATCTAAGAAACACAAGCATTCTAAAAAGTCTAAGAAATTAAAGTATGAAAAAGTGGATAAATATGGAAAGTAAGTATAAATTATTTACCTGTATGAAGGTATTAACTAACACAGGTACCTTATGCACATTTCCGGCTGTCTCTGATATGTATCAGTAGGTAGCTTCTGTGCGTTACCAACATTCACAGGCAGCAAATTGGCAGAGTTGTTAGAGTGTCAGGTTAAATGACTCGTTATTTGTTCCTGTGCTCTGTGTTCGAATTCTGCCAAGATCAACTTTCCCTTTCCTCCTTTCAGGGTTGATAAACTACCAGTCCAGGGGTGGTATCTGTTCCAGCTCTGTGCACTGTGCATTCTGAGACCCAATCCCATCTCCATTTACTGGAAAAGTAGTATTATTCCTATCAAGAGTTGCAACCAGCAGATAGTATCAGCAATAGAAAGACAAATGGAAACACAGCTTCCTTGGTTTGATCTGATGATTGGCTCCTATTCTACATACAGTGTTTGTCTCTGAGACCAAAATATCAGTATATAAAAGTCCCATCCACTGTGTCTCAAAGGTTATGATGATAAGAGAACTGATGACAACATCTAAACTCTAAAATCCTCATTCATGTTAATGCTAATGCTGCCTTTTATACCCTCTTACATAACTTGAGCATTCTCACAAGCCTTTTGTCCATATGTAACATTCTTATTGCTCAACAGGCTGCAAATTCTGCAACTCTATCAAAGACCTCCCAGTTGACAAATGTAAAATAGAGTTGTTTGTTGTTAGTTAAGAACTTCTCTTGCTTTTGTAGTATCAACAATATATCATGTAATCTTTCATTATAAATACAATCACAAATTAACTCTTACACTAATTTCACTATAACCTTTTATATTATTTTCATAACTTGGCTCAATTGCATTAATCAAAATGAAAAAGATATTTCCTCTTCTTTCTAGAAATCTTGCTGAACTCTATAAAGGTATTCCTGGTCAAATTTTCCTTGGAGATAATGTAAAACCATCTCTTGAAAACACATTCAGAATTGACTGCAAAGCTGATACTAGCATTTGGACTTATGGTTCTCTTTATAAGTTACACGTTGCTAAATATTTTCAATGCTGCAAATTTTGTCTGGGACTAACAGATGACAATGCTCGTTGTTTATTAAGTAACCAAACCACATCATCTTCAAGTGAAGCAAAAAAGTCTGTTGCTAAACGTTACTTTGATAAAGACAATTTAAAACAGATGATTAGTTCTTCAGAGAAAACTCAGTTGTGTCAGAATGTGGTAGAAACTTCTAATCTACTTGATAAAAATGTTATCTTACTTTCAAATGAAACTGATAACTCTGGTCACAGCAATCCTGGTCAACATATAGCTTTAAACCAACAGGTGAGTGACACCAACACTGATGTTGATACCAATGTTAGTATAGCAACTAGTAGTCCTATACTGCAGAAAGTTGCTTACTACAATAAACGACTTCACTCAGAACCACACAATGTGTCTTTATGGATGGAGTTTGTGTCATTCCAAGAAACTTTTCTTAAGAAGCAAAACAAACTGATGTTTGATGAAAGCATCCAGCTTCTTTCATTGCGTGGTGTTCTTGAAAAGAAAGTAGCTATTCTAGATAAAGCTATAGAATCAAATCCTCAGTCAATTGATCTAAAGGTTGCTCGCTTAAAACTCTGCCATGAACTATGGGGACCAAACAAAGTTCAGGAGAGTTGGGAAAAACTACTCTCTAAACACAGCACTGATTGTAGTCTATGGAAGAACTATTTGCTTCAGCGACAGTGCAACTTAACTACATTCAGTGTGTTCAAAGTCACCAAACTCTACCACAAATGTTTCAAGTGTTTACTAGAAACCAAAAATTCTGAAAGCTGTCCACAGATATTAAAAAACACTCTGAGCAAAAATCTATTGGGTATGTATGTCTTTATTATTGGGTTTGTCTGTATGTTAGCTCTACTTACATTTTACTACATCATTATCATTTTAGATCTGTTTTGCATGACTTTCCCTGCTCTCATAAATCAAATATCTACACATGATGTTTTCACCAGACTATAGAGTGTGGAACCTTATCAAAGGTCTTTCATAGACCAACAAACAGAAAATAGAGTGACTTGTTTTATTCCCAAGAACTTCTCTTGTAGCTGTCTCATGAGCAATATAGTATTTGTGGTTCCATGTTTTCATACAAAATATGACTGCAGCTTAAAGTTAGTACAGGATATTGTTAACTTGGGTAAGACTCTCAGCTTCTTTCAAGTTTGAAGCTCATTTGCATTGCCTTGTCTTTAACTTTGTAGCAGTTTACGATGATACTGCTATACTAAGTATTAGAATAGCTCCTTCTTGCACAACTAGACAAATAAAAGACCAAGGAGGAAGCCCCAATGTGGTCACTCAATCTGCAGAAATTAACAATGAAATCTCCTTCAACTCACATCCTATTCTCTTAAAAAGAAGAGACATAGTATTATATAGAATAATGTGGATGATCTGGGCTGAACTGCTTTTGTTCGTTGACCTATTTGATCTGGGCTAAGCAATAACAATAACAACTAAACAAGTAATAAAAATATTATATACATAACTTGATATTTCAACATCCCAGCAACTATCCCTGATCAACTAAGTATTTTCCTTGCTTTCATAATTTTGATGCTTTACTAACTATGTATAACCAAAAAATACATTTGTTAAAAACATATATGCCAGATTCCTAAGTTATTGTATCTTTAAAATAAAAATATATTTCAGAAAATACAATCAAATTTTCTTTCTGAAAATACTAGTACATCTTTTTGTAGCTATAAGATAAAATACAAAATTGTCTAAATACTTTTAGGTTTACATACACCTGAGAATTCTAAACATTTTCATTAGAGAGAATCAATTTTTTTAATGATGCCCATTGGCATATCTAATCATTATTTTAAACATTAAATGAAACACATAGGTAGTGTAATTCATTAAAAATATGGTCACAAAAGGGTTAATCTTTTTCTTATTTTATATTTTCAGACATATTTGTCCTATACTGCCATTTCTTGCTGCAGACTGGTTTCACTGAAAAAATGGTTGCATCATTGCAGGCTATGCTTGAATTTAACCTTTTTTGCCCAAATTCATTAGAAAAGAGCTCTACTGAAGATCGTGTTGCTGTTTTTGAGAGCTTCTGGGACAGTGGTGTTGCTCGTTTTGGTGAACCAGGCGCTGAAGGCTGGAAGTCATGGGTTGAGACAAAAACTTGTACAAAGGATACTTCCTATCGCTCAGGTTTATATATATATCATAACATTTCCTTTAAGTATGTTACTTAAAATAGTATATATATAAACATATTGAAGTATGTTACTTAAAATATTCTATATAAACAAATATCCACAGATAAACTGATTTTTGAAGAGTTATTTTGAGAATTTTAATAGAAACTGTGGGAAATGGGAAAATTGTTAAACTATTTAATAAAATATTTTACCTCTTATTCATTCTTTTATTCATTAACTCTTAAGGTACTATACTGCATGAAATCACATTGGGAAGATATTCTTGAAAAGTACAAAACAGCACTATGACTACATCACATTGAAAATTACATTCTTTATTCTATTACTGCAAATTTTCCAAAACAAACTGCCCACTAGTAAAAATACTGTAAGCATTTGAATTAATAAACTTGTTTTCAGATATTTTCCACTAAATCATTACAGAATGTTAAGAGTCAAGAAGCCACCATCTGTAATATTAGGTAGTAGACATGCCACATAATGCTTTGCTAGACCCTAATCTAAATTTCATACAAACAGTAAAGCAGTTAATTATATGCTTTATAGTTTCTATACTTTCTGTTGCTGATTTCCAACTCTAGTATAAGATTTGATCTCATCATCTTAAAAGCATCAATTAGATCAGCACGCCACCACAAAGTCCATTCTCTGCCAGCACTCTTATCTGCTCTTTTGTTAGGTTAATAGAGTGTGGTGACTCAATGCTTTGCCCAGAGCACAATGCTACACCAGAAGAGGCTGTCTTTGTATCATCTCAGCAATTGTAAGCCTTCTTGTTTTGATTGTTTTTTATTTCTAAAATATATCTTTTTTTGTCACCAATTATTGTCTATGATTTTTTAATGACATGTTTTGTGTATTTCTTGGTCTGAATTTAAGTGTCAATTGATGATATTGAAGAGGACATTATTTCACAAAACAAACCCCAGTGGCAAACATGGCTGAACATTGAGCAACTGAGAGAATCCGTACACTGGCTGCCATGGCGACCTGACACCAGTGCTGATGAGACATTAGAAGACTGTGAGGACCTTGATCGTTTGGTGCTGTTTGATGACATAGCTCCAGTGTTGATCCAGTTCAATGATGACAAATTGAAGCTGATGCTATTAATTCATTCCCTCTACTTGCTTGGTGTTTACAGAAATGAGCAACATTTTCTGCTCCTCACATTCCTTCAAAAGTGGTTCATCTCCCCACTCACCCTCATTGACCTTCCACAGGCTGCTGTTTTAGAGACCAATATGGCATTTGAACTTTTAAGTGGTAATAAAGCAAGACATGAACTGTTTCAAAAGTTTATTGATAATATTTTCCAGCAAGCTGTTAAGGTAAGCTTGATTGCATTTTTAAATTGTCTTTCAAAGTGCAAGCTACTCTTTTTTTTAATAACATCAGTGTATAAACTTTGGTTTATTTAGTAACTGTAAATTTGCATGTAATGTTGCAGCAGACAACATAAGGTTTAAATGCTATGATAAACCAAACAAGACACTTAGATTGAACTATGTTCTTGTATGTAGCACTTGAGTAGCTAGTTGAACATAAAATTTGGCACTGAAAATGTGGTTTAGTTTCAACCATTCACCATAGTATATTTATATTACTAGTATATTGAGTGGTTAAGAAGTTCACTTTCAAATCATGAGGTCTCAGGTTCAATCTCACAGTGTGTCATTTTGGGAGAATGCTTTTATTATAGTCTTGAGTGGACCCAAGCCTTGTGAGTAAAATTTGGTAGACAGAAACTGTGTGATAGCCCATCAGATGAATTGTACCCATAATTCAAAGGACCAACTTTGTCATATATTCAGTCATGCTGATTCTGCCAGAAAATTACTTTGAAGTACACCGTTTTGTCGAATACTCAATCACTTACATGTTAATTTATAACTTAGATGATCAGATGCTCAAATGACTGAATGTTCATCTTGGAAACCAATGGTGGAGTCCTCATCATATTGTAATTTGTACATTTAGCATGCAGAATGCTTCCCTAACGAATTTAGTCTCAGCCCTATTGTTCATTTTCTTATAGCAGCTTCTGGTTATAAAACACTACCTTGCTCCAAGATGAACTTACAAATAAGCTATTTACTTCAGATTGAAATGACCATCATTACCACAGCTAATTTTTCTGTGTTTGTATGCATCGGATGGATATATAATACAGCAGGCTTCTAAATGTTTCAATGTGACATTCTGTCTTCTTGTGAAGTCTGATAAGTGCAACTCTATTTATGATGGTGTCATGATAAAAATGCACCCAGTACATTCTGTAAATTGGTTGGTGTTAAGAAAGGCATCCTGCTGTAGAAACCGTGCTAAATATAGAATGTATGCAGCACTCTAGTTATGGACCATGACAACCCATCCTATCCAATCCAGCATGGAAAATGGATGAAAAATCGATATGATGATATTCTTTAGTCTACACTAGCTCTAATAATATACCTTCTATATATTGTTCTTAATTATAATACATCTTTTCTTTCATTTTTAAAAGGTATTTTCAGGTGAAAATCAAACTGCAATCACCTTGTTATGGCTGGAACACCATTTATCTTTATTACGAAAATCAGCATCAACTGCTGATAAAACAACTTCAAAAGACATTCACAAGTTTGCTAAATCTTTACTAAAAGAGAATCACAATAGGAATAATTTAATTCTTTGGAATGCATTTGCACGGCTTGAATGGGAATTGGGCCGTAAAGAAGAAGCACTTAATGTTATTGAGACAGTTTTGGTTATGCAAGGAACTGACATACTTCAGATCAACGATCCTTGGGAAGGAGCTGGTATCTGTGCCTTATACCACACATACATAGATATTCTTCTGGACATGAAAACTGTTTCACTGCCACTTTGTTCCAGCAAGCAGTGTTCTACTCAAGATTTAGACAAATCACGCTGGGCCCTCATTCATTTAGCTGAGGGTACCAAACTAAATATAAAAAACTATATTTTAAATACAATTTCACCAACTATGGTTCTAAAAACCCGGAAGAAATTTGACGAGATCTCTGAACGACTCTGGGGTCAATTCCAACAGTCGGCACATGACAAATTGACCAGCATCTGTTATTTCCGTACAGAGTTTCTGGAATGTTTTGCTTTGTTTGAATACTGTTTTAATCGCCTCAGTGCTGCTGTGTCTTTATTAGATTCTGTACGAGATCAGTTTGAAAATTATCTGATGAAGAATGAGAGAGGAATTCATACTCAAGAACTGCCCTTTCTTGAATGGTCAGCAGGTATATATACATATTCTTTTAATCTTTTACTAGTTTTAGTCATTAGCCTGTGGCTATGCTGAGGCACTGCCTTCAAAGGATTAAGTTGATTATATTGACACCCTTACCTATGTTTTTCAAGTCTGGTACTCATTTCATCAATCTCATTTTTTGTTGAACTGCTAAGATACAGGACATAAACATGGACACACATACACACAGTGTGTTTCTGCATAATTCTTATCAACCAAATTTTACTCACAAAGAATTAGTCAATCTGAAGCTTTAGTAGGTGCTCTGCAGTGGGACTGAGCCTGAAACCAAGTGGTTGTGAAGTAAATTCCTTAGCCATACAACCATATCTCCAATTTCTTTAGTTATTTATCATTCAATTCATTATATATGATTATAATATGTTTTACTTTTAACCTCCTCATTAGAGCTGAAAAATTCTTTAATGCTTACATCCACATTCTGTTTTAATCAGGATGTACATGTGTCTGGTCTAGTTGATGCCCTTAGTTTAGAAATAAAGGCACTGTGTACACATTCAAGAATAAGACACCTGATCCAACTGATCAAAACATTGTATAGGCGTAAATATTTTTTAAACCTTTCATCTTCAAAGGTAAGATTAATAGCCTGTAAAATGATAACCTTATTAACAATAACTCATCTCAGTATACAATAGTTTTAAAGTTATTATATACTTCATTTTGTCCCACTTCAATTTACTGTAGTTCTTATATTTGTGTTACCAATTTAGAATATGTATATATCCCTGTGTGTCATATGAGATAACTAAAAGGGTTGGTGCCAGGAAAGGCATCTGGCGGTAAAGCATTCTCAAAAAGGACCCCATAATAAATTTGAAGTATGTCATGTTGTTGTTTATATATATGAGTGTTTATTGTTTTCAGAAAAGCAAATCATACTTCACTGTGATAGAGTTGCTGTGAAATTATCACTGTATCATATGAGTCATCATCATCTGGCTCTGGGCTCTTTGAAACAACTGATCAAGAAAGCTACTGAAAGGCACCCTTCACATCCATATTTTCTCAAGATCTTAGTTCACATTGAACAGAGCTCCTGGCTAATGGGAAATCTACGAAGATACTTTGATCACTGCCTTCTCAGCTCAACTTTGGCTTCACCTGTTCTGCTACTTTTTGCTTTAAGCTATGAATTAGAACATCAAAATAAACTTGAAAAACAAGCATTAGTTGGTATGGCAGACTATTTCATTCTCTTAAATTTATTTCTCATTACAAGATGTAAATAAACTTTTTAGAAACATGTAAATGATTTCTAAATAAAATGCAATTCAACATCATTTTATGTCCACTTTTCCATGCTTGCATAAGTTAGACAAGTCTCAATCACTTACATGTTAATTCATAAGTTAGATGATCAGATGCTCAAATGACTGAATGTTCATCTTAGCATGGCATTGTTTGATTGTGTATCTAATTTAGAATTGGTACTCTATCCCTGCATGTCATAAGAAGTGGCTAAAAGGGCTGGTGTTAGGAACCTTTACCTGAAAGAAAAATCCTACCCAACCCATGCCAGCATATAAAAATTGACATAAAAACATCGATGTTGATGTTATGGTATATTGTTTTTATATTCTTTAGATGGAATGTTTTGTGCTACCTCTGGATTACTGTTTCGGTTACGTTCACTATTTGAACGAGGCTTAAATCAACCCCAAATTTGTAACTGTCCTTTGATATGGAGACTTTATTTATATATTGAGGTAAGTCTAATTTTTTTGTTATAAATTTACATTAATGTTAATTTGAAGTTAACCTTTTTGATACCAACCCAAAGACAAGGGGATAAACTTGGTGGTGGAATCGTAGGGTGGATGAAACTATTAAGACCAAGAGACAGGTATGGAAAGAATGGGAAGCAAAGAACATTACCAAGAGGCTAGGCGACAAGTATACTGTGCGAGGAGGGAAGCAGAAAATAAAAAGCATAGCAACATCGTCAACTGCTACAAGGGCAAAGATGTTCTAGAATGAGAAAACTATAGAGGCATCAAGTTGATGGACCAGATCGTGAAGGTTGCAGAAAGAGTTATAGCATAGCTGATTAGGGATCAAATTAACATAAATGAGGTGCAGTTCAGATTTGTGCTAGGTAAAAGTACCGCTGATACTCTCTTCCTTGCGAGACAACTGCAAAAGTACCTAGCTAAAAGTACTTGGCATTTGTTGACCTGGAGTAAGCATTTGCCAGAGTCTCCCATTCCATAATCTAATGGGAGCTTAGGAAACTAGGGGAAGATGATTGACTTGTGAGGACAGTACAAGCAATGTATAGAGGAGCAGCCGGCAAGGTTAGAATTGATGACTATAGTGAGAAATTAAGCATGCATGATGGTCCCACAAGGGCTCCATATTTAGCCCTCTCCTGTTTATTATTGTCCTCCAGGCTATAACAGAAGAGTATTTTGTGTATCTAGCGATATACGGTATGTTTATGAATTTTGGAAACTGATGGCGTGCCATCTAGTGGATTCCAGCAGAAGTAAACTGTCGACTCTGGCCATTTTCAAGACAGTGCTCTCTTACCTTGCTCTCTATGCTGGAACCCAATATAGGTGAAAACATTATTTTGACACCTATGTACATGGGCCAATTAGCCTCTTTTGCATATA
Organism: Eledone cirrhosa; assembly: GCA_964016885.1. Lineage (NCBI taxonomy): Eukaryota > Metazoa > Mollusca > Cephalopoda > Octopoda > Eledonidae > Eledone > Eledone cirrhosa. Next base: position 184,652,020 of record OZ024743.1, read on the forward strand.
GAGCTGTCGACTGGCTTGGCCAGAAAATAGAATTAAGGTGTTCGCTCTAACATAGCTGATGAGTTGTCATGTTCTCAGACTAGTCATGACAGGTGACTATGTCCTACTCATATATTCCATTCAGATATTAACATAATTATTTAATTTTTTTGTTTTCAGCACAAATATGGGGAAGCTGAGAGAGCTACTGGACTTTATTATCGAGCCTTACAACATTGTCCCTGGGCCAAGGTATTCATATAGTAATTTCCTATCACTGAATATTCTTTATTTTTTCAAAACATTTAATATTGATTTCTATGATAGGCATAAGGCCATATTTCTAGAGGGAAGGTAAGTGTGTTATGTCTGGGCACTTACACCCAACATAGAACTAAGTGCTTCAGAAGGCTGCTACACATCCAATATACAGAATACAAGATTAACTGAATACTATTTAGTTGTAAACCTTTGTTCAAAATGTTCTTTTCAACTCTTCATTTGCCTAAACAAATGAAATTATTATTGACTTTTATTGTGGTGGCAATTACTGTAGACATTGAGGTAAATACTTGGTAAGAAATAAAAACCAAGGGGTTGAGGAGGGTGGATGCAGAGGTTAGGGCAAAATTGAAAAGCTTGTTATAGGGCGCTCATGACTAATTCCTACTTGAGCAGGGAAAATAACATTTAAATGCTTGAAGTTGTTGTTGTTTGATACTAGTTTGTTCAACTTGAGCTGCTAATGATCTTGAAAAGAATATGAATGGCACACAACCTTCTTCATATACAATATAAATCTCTTTAACTAATTTATTTTGTAAAATTTGTATAAGTTAAAATGTTGGAAATAAGAATATGTATTAGTTGCTGCTTGGCCTTAAAACATTGCCTAAAAAAAAAGAAGCGAAAATGGCTCTAAAACAGTTGTGGTTGAAATATGTATTAGTCTACTTTGTCCTATGGCACACTAACATATACATCTTTCATTGGAGAAAAATGTTTTTAGCTCATTTTATCTAATGCTCTTGTTGTTGTTGTTGCAGGCACTTTACAAAGATGCCATTGCCATGCTTGGTGACAGTAAGTTGCAGGATATTGTTGACCTAATGTTGGAGAAAGAGATGAGAATTCAAATTCCTATTGAAGAAATTGCCATTCTTAGAGGAGATGAAAACATTATTCCAGATATTACTCCAGCTGATCCAGAGAAAATTCCAGCAGATTCTTCTAAAGAATGACACAATGTAGATATTTTAAAATACTGTATGTAGTCAATGGTCATATTTTATTGCCACGACAGGTGATATCAACAAAACAGTATTTACAATTTTCTTGCTATTCCAAGGTCTTTCTCTAAAGTTATCTCTACTGCCATGAATCCATAAAAAAAATGTTTATCACCGTAAAACTCATCCTTCCATTCAAAATTTCCTGATATTTTTCCAAAAAAATATATATATTTAAAAGCTATTGAAGTATTAATGATTCTATGTCTTAAATTTGACTTTGTAAATGCTTATATTGATCAAATATGTATTGAATATAACTTTAAATTGAGCTGTACAATTGTACAGGAAAAAAAGATAAAAATGTTTATTGGAAGTTTTGCTGAATAATAAACTGTAGTGAGAAAGGGTTCTGAATGTTGTGGGCCATAATGTATTTTTATTACTTAAACAAATTATAATTCACATTTTACTTTTTTTTTTTTTTTTTTTTTTTAATGTTAGAAATGATTACTGAACAGAAATAAATTAATTTGAAGATAGGTATCATATAAATTATGATATTTTAATCTAGATATTCTGACAAGGCCCGTAACCTATTGGTTATAGAGACATCATGAGAAAGCAGTCGTTATTTAGTGTATCTAGGACTTGTCCTTAGCACAAGCTAACAAAAAAATTGTTAATCTTTTAGTTATATTTCTATGGATTGGCAGTATCGGTAGAGGGACGGACGCCATGCTTTCCAGCATAGTTACGTCCCTTTACGATCTGAGTTCAAATACCGCCGAGGTTGACTTTGCCTTTCATCCTTACGGGGTCGATAAAATAAAGTACCAGTAATGCACTGGGTAATTGCTGGCCTTGTGCCTAAAGTAGAAACAATTATATTTCTAATGAAAAATATTGCCCGTTATTTTAAAATCAATTTGAAGTGATTTAGTAATGCAATTATCTTTCTTGTTATTAAACTGGTGTTTGGAACATAACTTAAAGGTTCTCATATAAAATTATGATGGAAGGTTTTTACATAAATATAAGCACTTTAAAATAAAAAGTTTTATAGAAGCAGGGACAGTGAGGTGACTTAACATTAGAAGGATTAATTATTGTGCTGCTGTTGCTTGCAATATTAAGATTTGCCACACAGTTATGTGGATTGAGCAGTGCAGCGTATATGATAGGATATAAACTGTTGACCCTTCGACCCTTAAGCTGTTAGTATACCATTTTATCACATAAATTAAATTGCATTCATTTTCTGAGAGATACAGCTACCTATCTATATATTATAAATAGCATGTAGAAAATTGCAATCATTATTCTTGTCATTGTCTTGTGTGTGTGTGTATATATATATATACTTCGTTTTTGAATTTGTTTTGAAAGATTTTTCTCTGAAAACGTGTGTTGAAACAGATATTGTTATACTTTGGGAGGGTCATGCTGCCAATAAAAACACATGCACCTGTTGGTTTTCACTTCAATTTATTATAAATTTCTGGTTGGTTGATTCGATAACTGGATGATTGTTTATATATTGTCAAAGCTCTTTCATCACACATTCTGTGACTTACACCATGGTGTAGGACAGAATAAAGGAGAGACAAAATAAAAACCCAGTCACTGAGGAGGTCACAGAATGTGTGATAAAAGAGCTTTGACAATATATAAACTGGAATTTATAATAAATTAAAGTGAAAATCAACAGGTACATGTGTTTTTATTGGTAGCATGGCCCTCCCAAAGTATTATATATATATATATATATATATATACACATAATATCAAATGCTTTATGGCAATTTTTCCTGCCAAAGAAAGGGTTAGCCTTCACACACATGGTAAGGTCTTTTTTAAGGTGATGTTTTACAGCTAGATGCTGTTCCTGGCACCAACCCTTTTAGTTGCTGCTTACAACACAGATTGTTACAGCATACATATTCTAAATAAGATACACAGAATATAAATAAAACACAAATCTGCACTTAGAACCATGTAGGATAAAATTTATTAACTGTTATGTATTTAGTGGGATTTGATGTTACCTCGCCATTTCAAACACCAATAAAAATAAGAATAAAATTTTCACAAACAAGTTATTCCATATAGTTATTTACCATTAGCAACCTGATGCAATTTTCAACAATAGCAAATATATAACCAGTTGGTGAGTAATAAAATATTACTATAAGTGACACCTGTTTGAGCACTCTATTTTCATGTGAATTGGATATTCAGTGTTAAAAGTGTATTAACACCAACATCTGTTTGTTATTGGTGTAATATGCAGAATGTTTATATTAAACACGAAAGTTCAAAGTTTCAATTTAACATATTCATAATCATGCATAACATGTTTTGCAAATGGCCAGCTCGTAGCCTTAATTGATTACAATCAGCTTTGACTCTGGAATCAATTTGCTAATCAAACGCAGTGGAAATCAGAATTGGAATATGTTCGTCTCTTTCTTTATATAGATATATTTATATATATCAGAGTGACATGTATGGTAAGACAGGTGAATGCTACATTTGGATATAGCACACTATGAAATATTCTGTGTTTATTTTGAATGAAAACCCTGAGACTGGTCTAGTTAACTTGGTATACAGTCTGATTGTTGCTACATCCAGCAAGTGTATACTGTCTTCTATCCTACATAAAGTCTGTTTATTTCTTTACTTACTGTATTATACTTTATAAATTGAATAAAATATACATCATTTTGTAGATTTGTTTCAGTTACTTCAATGATTCCATAAGTAGATTACTTTTGAGTTTAGCCTTCCAATGGTGTATGAAGGAAGCTACGATATTGCTCTGGTACAGCATCATATAGTCCTGAAATGGTAATCAAACAACGATGTCATCAATATAGAGTTATTAAAAGAACGAAATGTTTCCATAGTCTCACACAAGAGACATGCATCCAAACTTGAGTTTCACAAAGCTAATCCCAGCTGGCACTTCACATGCAGCGATCTACAGTCACATAAAACCTAACCCAAATCACTGTCTGCATCAACTACCAATGAATGAACAAACTTTTATTCGCAAATAAAGGCCTATCTGATGCTATATCATAGAGAGTTAATAATTATTGCAAATTTGATATGTTTAATTAATTTATAACATTTCTTTTAAATATTAACCCTTTAGCATTTAAACTGGCCATATCCGGCCAGAATTTTCTCACTTCTTTCTGTTCAAAAAGGCTGCAACCGGCCACTCATACTGATGTTAAGGTATTGTTCTCAACATAAATATCAAAATCTCATAGATTCGATATTATGTGAGGTAAAGTGTTTACCATGAAAATATAATAGTATAAATAATTGTTTCTACTTTTAGCACAAGGCCAGCAATTATCCCAGTGTATTACTGGTATTTTATTTTATTGACCCTGTAAGGATGAAAGGCAAAGTTAACCTCGATGGGGTTTGAACTCAGACCATAAAGGGACGTAACTATGCTGCAAAGCTTGGTGTCCAACCCTCTACCAATACTGCTAATCCACCACCTATAATGTACATGCTAAAGGGTTAAACATACTATACAAAATAAAACTATTTTCTAGTTCTTTCTAGCACTGATTAGTAAATTGATAATTGAAAACTATTTTATAATAAAAGAATAGATAAACAAACACTAAATGAATAAAAATCCCATACCTCTCTTTTTTAATTCTGTTTCACTAAACAACTTGTTATAATACCTCTGAAATATGAAACAAAGTAATATAAAAATTATATATATATATAAATGAAAAATAACTAGCTTTCTCATTAAGCTGGTGATTGGAACATAGTTGGAAGTTTTTTTAAAGATAAATATAAGCACTTTAAAATAAACAACTTAGTATCATGGAACAAACAGTTTGAAACCACAAAGATTAAATCTATTTTTCATAAAATGCAGCCACATTAAAATTATGTCAGTACTAGGTGATATGTACTCCTTCCTTCTTAAGGTTTCACTAGTTATTTATCAACTACAGTCATTTCATTCTATAGTGGTATATCATCATCATCACCGTTTAACGTCCGTTTTTTCACGCTACCATGGGTTAGATGGGTTGTCACGTTATTAGACAAGTTAGGTCAGGTGAGCACATCATGCTTATATGGGTCTCTATTTTGATTTGGTTTCTATGGTTGGATGCCCTTCCTAACAACCATGTTAACAGGGTGGACTGGGTTCTTTTTATCGTGGTGCTTTTTGCATGTCACCAGCACAACCACCTTACAGTGTGGACTGGGTGCTTTTTGTCCATCAGAGCATCAAGCTTGATTTCTTTCCGATCTTTAGAGGTCCTCTGCACACAGCGCCCAGGTCGTACTACCATGCAGCATTGTGTTTGTATACACACATCATAAAATCTGCCCTTCATTTTGAGAGGAAAACCTTTTGTAGTTACCAGCAGTAGTAGCTCTCTAACTTTCTCCATCCTTTCCACTCTAACTATTGTACTTTCAGAAAATTCACCTCCACTGTTAGTTTCTGTTACCTAGGTGACCAAATTATCTACTACTACAGAGCCCTCTGGGCATTTAAAGGAGTTTGTATTCTGTGAGCTCTTGCTATTTATTACTCCAGTGCATTGACCACATATAAAACTTATGTTCTTTGCTAGAAGGGTTTATTTTTAACAAGGTACTTCTCCTAGGAAGTGGACATTAGTAATATTTTTACCTGACATAAATCCAAACCGCATCTCATCTAGGTTAACTCGGTCCCTAATCAGCTATGCTATAACTCTTTCTGTGATCTTTATGATTTGGTCTATGAACTTGATGCCTCTATAGTATCCTATCTAGAGCATTTCCTTTGCCCTTGCAGCAGTTGACGATGATACTGTTATACCAGTAATTGGGTATGACACCATTTTGTATTACTTAGTTGGTGTGACCCACCATCCCAGATGCTTTCAGCATCTCAGCAACTATCCCCAAAAGTTCAGCTGCTTTGCTTGCCTTACTACACTGCTGCTGACTTGTACGACTGGTCCCGCTGTTTAGTTTACTTGGGGCAAACTATCTTCCTCCCATGCATTCTCCTCATTCAGTAGTCTTTCATAGTGGCACTTCCAAGCTACTTTCTTTTCAGCATCAGTGAGGGCAAGTACACCATTATCATCTTGGACATACTTCTTCCTAACAAAATTACAATTTTCCCTGACACACTGTCTTGCAACCATGAACATTGCAAAACATGCTTGAATTTTTTTATTTTCTGTTTCCTTTCCTGCAAAATATACTTGTCACCTAGCATCCTGGTAGTGTTCAAAATTCCCACATTCTGCCATTCCTAAAGGCCTGTCTCTTGGCTGTGTTTCATTCACCCTACTACTCCCCCCTCTAGAGACCTGCTCCAGCCACAGATTTCATTTGTCACCTTCAGCAGATTATCTTTCAGGAACTCCCACTTCTGGAGATAAATGAGGCAAGCATGCTTCGATGGATATGCAAACTTAATGTCTGAGAACGACAAAACATTGATGAACTCTGCAAGAAACGGTATAAGAGGAATCAGAAGTAGTATGCAGGAGAGGAGACTGCATTGGTATAGACAAATGATGCTCATGGATGATGATCGCTGCATGATGAAGTACCAAGTAATCTCGGTGGAAGCAAGTTACAGTAAAGGTAGACCAAGGAAGACCTGGATGGAAGTGGTGAGAACTGATCTCAGATTGCTAAAGCACATGGAAAAGATGACAAGTGGAGAGATGCTGTACTGAGTAGGACCCGTCCAACGCATGCACTCATGGAACAACAGACATAAAATGATGATGATGAGTCATTCCTGATTTAAATGTTCCTCTTCTTATTCTATGGTGGTATATAAATATATATATATTCAGTCATTCCTGATTTAGATGTTTCTCTTCTCATTTAGGCTATCTAGTGTTCCTCTCTTTTGACTTTTAGAGGCCTCCCAGTTTCTTTTTTATAAGACTACCTGCAGTGTTCCTCTTTTCTGATTTTCTGAGGCTTCTCAATTGCTTTTTTTATAAGACCACCTACACCTGGGCACTGTACACAATATTTCATTATTGTTATTATTATTATATCATGACTCATACACTGTTCATTTTCCTGACATTTGTACATTATTCTATGTACTATACATGCACCTTTGATGAGTTGTAGTGCACCTGAGCACTGTACACAATAATTTCATTATTATTATTATTATTATTAAATGCATAGGATGTTATCATCATGATCATCACGATATCTAGCATGAGTTTGACAGGTTGTCATAGACTGACGGGTTTGGAGAACTTTGTCTTGCTCATATGTTCCATTTTTTTGCAAGGCTTCTACAACTAGTTGTTTTTCCTAATGCCAACCACTTTACAGAATCCACTGGGTGTATTTTATTGTGGCACTAGCACTATCATTTAATATGGCGTACCAGGTGTATTTTATTGTGACACCAGCACCACAAACAAATGACAGGGAAACTATTTTGACCTGCTAGAAATAGCAGCCAAATCTCCCTCGAATTACACCCTACACACTTGAGAACGGAAGGACATTTTGAAGAATCTAATCATAGATACATTATGTGCATAAAAAAATAGAGTAGTCAAGGCTTGAACGTCTTAAGCATAAACTTACTTGATTATGACGGACCTGAGTCTTTGTATATGTAAGAGTAACCACAGCATATCCTTAAAACAAAATTCCCATTTATATAATTTTAAGTGAAATGAAGAGTGTGAGTGTATTATAAACATACCTGACCAGTATCACAAAGACAGGTCACCACTGTATGCCCTGGTCCAAGAGATTTTGCCACACGAACAGCAGCAGCAACATTAAGCCCTGAAGATGCACCCACAAAGAAACCTTCCTCTCCCAGGAGTCGAAAGACCTTTAATAGAGAAATGAAGATCATAAAATCATATGAGTGACAAAGAGATCAAAGATAAAAAGTTATTTTTAAAAGAAAAATGTTTACTTGTTGAGTTTCCCTGGTCATCATCATTCTATGTCTGCTTTTTTCATGGTGGTATATGTCAAGTCAGCCCTTATTTGATGTTGCAGCCCTCCTAGATGACTTGGGAGCTATGTCTTGTTCATATGTTCCACGTTTGGCTTGGTTTCTGCAGCTGGATGCCTTTTCTAACACCAACCACTTCACAGAATTTACTTGGTGTATTTTATCATGGCACTAGTATCAGAGATTATATCCTTAACAAAACTAAAGAGTCTTCTCTCTAGTCTGATCTCTTAAGAAGAAATGGGTAGAAGAGTGGCTTGAGAGAGCAGTACAAGCTATGTACAGAAGTGCAGTCAGTAGAGTGATATTTTATGAGTTTAGTGAAGAATTTAGCATGCAGGTGGAGGTCCACCAGGGCTTTGTCCTTAGTCTTATTATTATTGTCTACCAGGCCTTAACAGAGGAGTTTAAGACTGGCTGCCCACAGAAACTCCTATATGCTGATGATCTAGCCATCATACCTGAATCTGAAGCAGAACTAGAGAAGAAATTTCCAACTTGGAAGCAAAAACCTGGAAACAAATGGCCTTAAAGTCAACTTGGCAAAGACTAAAATTCTAGTAAGTAGAAAAGAAAATAGGATTAGGAAAGGTGTAGGTAGAAATTCCAATATATTTACTAAATATAAACTATGAATACACAAGACATGTAGTGAAATCTTAGGCTGGCTAGCAAAGGATGGAGGCTTTGAAAGTGGAAGATACACAGGAGCAGTAAACAACAAGGGGTCACATGAAACAAGCTCTATCAAATGCTCAGAGGGTTCCCAAGTAGTTGACAGCTGTTATCTAGGTTACCAAATTAACAGTGGAGGTAGGTGTTTTGAAAATATAGTAGCCACAGTGAAAACAAGATGAAAAAAGTTCAGGGAGCTACTACAACTGCTAGTTTATGCTTACTCCTTTTCTAAATATTGAGCATGGTCTCTTCCTTGAGGGAATCTTGGTCCTATCTTCTCTCCTACTCACTAGCACTTTAGTTTTTGCTAAGTTTACTCTGACCTTTTGATTCCAAATTCTGTTTCCATAATCAGAATTTATTTTCTAGTTCTTTTTTGATGTCAGCTATAAGGACCAAATCATCTGCATAGAGAAGTTCCCATGGGCAGCTAATCTTAAACTGCTCTATCGTAGCCTGGAGAACTATAATGAATAGTAGTGGGCTAAGAACTGAACTGTGATGAACTCCTACCTGTACCTTGAATTCCTCACTAAACTCATTTCCTACTATCACTTTATGGACGGTTCCTTTGTACATAGCTTGCACTGCTCTCACAACCCATTATTCTATACCTAATTTCATTAAGGACCACCAGATAATAGATCAAGGTACACTGTCAAAGGTCTTCTCTAGATCAACAAAATCTAAATATAGTGGATTATTTTTGAAGAACTTCTCTTGTAGTTGTCTCACTAAGAAGAGGGCATCTGCAGTACTTTTCCCGGGCATGAAACCAAACAGCATCTCATCTATTTTGACTCTTTCCCTAATTAGCTATAATTCTTTCTGTCATTTTCATAACTTGGTCCATTAGTTTTATTCCTCTATAGCTGCTCCTTTCTAGAGCATCACCTTTGCCCTAGTAGCAATTTATGATTGTACTGCTGTGCCAGTCATTAAGTATGACTCCACCATGTATTACTTGATTTACTATACAGGTTACTAGTTTGACTCCTACCTCTCCCGATGCTTTTAGCATTTCAGCAATTATTTCTGATGTTCCTGCAGCTTTACTATTCTTTATCTCCTTGATTCCATCTTTGACCCTAAAACTATCAATTTGAATAGCTGGTCCTTCCTTTGGGTAAGTTGGGGGGTGGTTTCCATTCCTTCCATTCATTCTCTGCATTCATCAGCCTCTCATAGTAACATTTCCAGGCCTTTTTCTTTGGGGCATCAGTGGTGTTAATTGCACCAGCATCATTTCTAATACATTTTTCGTCAACAACATCTCAAAATAATTCAAGGGTAAGAAATTGTCTAGACAAATTGTGTGTGTTTGTTCAAAGATGAATTTCTGCTGATGAGTGGGTGATTCGTCTTATGGTGCCTTTTATTTACCATTTCTCTTGCACTATCTTTTACTATCTTTAAGTAAGTTTTTTTTGCTTACTATCCAATTTGGAAATAATCGGAATTTCACCATTGGCAATCTTTCTTTGGCAATGCATCTATGTATATATATATATGTATATGGATGGTAAGAATCAATCTTCTTACAACTTTATGTAAGTACATTCAATTACTCTCAGATCTTGTCATTGCGCCTATATAATTGTACAAACACACATATTATGTGGATACATTTATCTAGACAATTTCTTACCATTGAATTATTGAATTTTGTATTAGTAGAGCTGACTTTAGGTTCTAACAGTGATTATTTTTAACACTTTGGTTAACCTATACTTTTGTCAAACATTATGATTAATAATTTTATGTATTAATCAACATTTTGGTATATATATATCCTCAATATTGCTGTTTTAAGTCTATTTTTCATACTTTGCATTGGTTAGATGGGTTATCACATTCTATGGCTAAATCTATCAGGTGACTATGTCTTTCTCATACATCCCATTTTTGACATGATTTTTACAGCTGGATGCCCTTCCTAATGACAAACACTTCATAGCATGTACTGTGTGCACTACTACAACCACCTAACAGAGTTGACTGGATGCTTTTTTCATGGTACCAACACTACCACTTTACAAAGTAGGCTGGGTGCATTTATTGTGGCATCAGAACACTACCACTTTACAGTGGCACCAGCACTAACATTTTCAAGATTAGGGCTCTTGCATCGTTGGCTAGGCCGGAGAAACTGTGGTAGGGGTGAGGTGGGGGTTACAGGAGTGGGAAGCTACATGTTGTTCACCAAGTGTGTGGCTGAAAGGTGTGAGTGAAATCTGATAGTACATTGTGGGATGCATATGTATTTCTATGCTAGCATGGTTGAACTAGGAACTGAGGATCAAAGAGGAAGGGAATACATATAAACACATAAAATAAAATATTTTATACCAACCAAACCCAAATTCTAAGAAAACGCAGAGTGTTCATGCAGAATAAAAAATATGTACCATTTAAAATATTTGATTAGTAGAGTTGAACAGTTACAAAAACGTACCATTTCCACTGATTCTGAATCTGAAACTAACAAAGCATCATCCACCAAAGCTCCCTGCATATTACCAGTTATCCTTCCTTGACCAATGCCTTCTGTGATGGACACATCACCTGCTCGCTCAAGTTTGCCATGTTTAAACCAGTTGTAGACAACACTGCCCTAACAAAAGCAATACGATTAAAAAGAGAATTAGTAGTATTTCAAAATATGTCATTCATACAATAAATTACATGAAAATAAAACTGACAATGGCAAACATTAATTCAAAGAATGTAAATTAAAAAAGATCTTTGTAAAAATTAATTAACTTACAGGTGGGTCAGCAAGCACAGCTTGTATGTTAGGATTTTTCTCTTTCAGGTACATACCTACACCTGAAGAAAAAAAAGAAAACAAAAGAATAAACTGTCTAAATATTTAATTCTGATATAAGAATAATATCTTAGATTTGTAAAGGAAGAGAACATTTAACCCTTTTGATATCAAAATGTTCTATGATAAAAAAAACCCTGTTTGTTTTAAAGTGTTTATATCTAAAATCTTTCCATCATAATTGTATGTAAGAACTTTTATGTTATGTTCCAAACATCAACTCAGTAATGAGAAAGTTATATTAGTAAATCACTTCAAATTCTTGATCATTTTCAAAATTATTTGAAAATCATAGGCAGCATTTTTTATTAGAAAAATAGAAAGATGATTACCATATATACACTAATATAAGCTGAGGAATAAGTGATTTTAAAAAGATCGATGGTAAACTGGGGGGGGGGGGGGGGGGGGGGGGTCGGCTTATATTCGGGGTCAATATTTTAACAATTTTCACCAACTTTAAATTCTATGCAAATAAAGTGCTAAAATATCTGGAGTGATTATTTTACAATGAAACACTGTTTTTCTAGATTTATTACATCATCATTGGTGTTATTTATGCATTCCCTTGAAAATATTTCCAACAAAGTTTTATAATTTGAACTTATTAATACATAAATATATCATTGTATATTATTATTGGGTCCTAAATAATAGGGGGTGGGAATAAGTGAGAGTTGGAATAAACTGGTGGTGTGGGATTTTGAAAATTTGGTAATTTTTCTAGGTTGTCTTCGTTGATATTTTTAAAAACCAGAATTAGTCGTTTAGTTTACATATTGAGACCACAAGCCATCCTCTTTATGTTATAATGTATGGGATTTCTAGTAATGTACTTGTGTATAATGTTTTTAATGTATAAAGAAAATTGTCGCAGGAATGCTACCAGTTAAAATAAAAGTTTTCCAGAGATAGATTAATAAAATTTAATGGGGTGGGGGGTAAAATAATAAGAAGAGGGGTTGGACAAATCTGAAAAATTATTAAGTCGGGGGGGGGTTCGAGACCCGAGAGTACACACATGCATACATGTTTGGTGGATTGGCAGTATCGGTAGAGGGTCGGACGCCATTCTTTGACGCTGAGTTCAAATCCCGCCGAGGTTAACTTTGCCTTTCATCCTTACAGGGATCGATAAAATAAAGTACCAGTAATACACTGGGATAATTGCTGGCCTTGTGCCAAAAGTAGAAACAATTATTTCTTTTTTAATCTTATTTCTGATTTTATTTTCTTGCTCTCTCTTGTTCTCGATTTTACCCTCTCTTTTTCTTGCTCTGCCTCTCCTCTCTCTCACTTGATGTCTCCTCCTCCCTCTTCTACTCAATCTCTTGCTTTCAAACTACTCCCAGCATGTGAGTGACTGGAAGTAAACAACTTGTTGAAACTTAACATAATTGTTTCTACTTTAGGCACAAGGCCAGCAATTACCCAGTACATTACTGGTACTTATTTTATCGACTCCGTAGGGAGGAAAGGCAAAGTTAACCTCAGCGGGATTTGAACTCAGATCATACAGGGAGGTAAAAGCATGGCGTCCGACCCTTAACATAATGGAAACTCATTACGTAATGGAGTTGTGTAACAAAAACTATATTCTAAATGACATTTTAAACATCGAAATATTAAAGATTCATAAATATATTTTATATTCATGAGAATTTATAAATTAAATTTATTCACAGTTGTATAAAAAGAAATTAAATAATACAATGCTTACAGAACGAAAGCACAAACAAATATAATATAAAGGGAAAACAAAAAAGAAAGAGGAATGAAAGAGAAAAGAAAAAAACACATAAGCAGGTAGCACACACATCTTGGACCACATACAACAAAAGGCAGGCGAAAGGGGTGGACAACCGAGCTGGTACCAGAGTAAAAGATAACAGTATCGCGAGGAGCACTGGAAAACCTCTAATAATTTTTTAGGAAAGCCAGCACGCTTGCGGCGTTACCTCAGGTGATGACGAAGCTGATGTCCTGAAACAACCAAGCGCCCTCACGAACTTCAGCAGTAACCTCTGTTAGGCGAGCCGAGTGAGGATAAGAATTTTACAGTCAGTAGCCTGACTCCCAAACGTCTCGAACACCACAGACTGGAAAAAGGTAGTTAACTGACAGATCTTGGTATTTTCAAAACCACACCATCTAAACATAATGTGTTGATTACCTGCATTGGTTTATAAACAGGGTTTGGATTTATGCCTGTTTCTCAGACATAAAATATGGGTGGGGTTGGCTTATATTCAAGTATATACAGTATACGGTAGTCAGGCTTTCCTGAAAAGTATAATATTTACTTCTCATGCAGGTAAATGAATAGCAAATAAGACTGCATGGCATTCCTACCTTTCACATTTACATAATTATTTCTTACATAGACAAAAGAGGCTTAGATTTATAGAAAGTGTCTATGCACTCGAGTGCCTGGTCAATGTTAGACTCTTTCCAGAGTCCCGCGATCAGGCTGCGTTGCCCAAGCGATTTGGGGGTCTTGGTCTTCCTAAGTGTTCGTCCCTCTCTCTCCCCTGCTTCCTTTCCTCCACCCCCGCTTGCTCCACCCTGGTGAGTAGCATCCTCTCCTCTCCAACATGGACTAGTTCCAATAGGGAGTTGGGCTTGTCTCTTCCTGAGAAGGTGGAGGACAGTCGAAGTCAGAGAACTTGGGACAGCATAAGTTCGAGGGCCACCTTCGACTCCCTCTTCGTCCGGTCAGATCAGTTTGCAAGGTGCCGCTTACTATCTGCCAGCACCAAATACTCAGGTGACTGGGTTGATGCCCTACCTGTGGCCAATGTTGGTGGCCTACTCAGCCTGGACGAACTTCGTGTCTCCATCACCCTTAGAATGGGAGCTGACGTCTGCATGGGTTTGAGGTGCTGATGCGGCAAACTCCTCAACTCCACAGACCTCCATGGTCTTTCTTGCAGCCTGAATGCCGGCCACTTTGCACGTCACACGGAGCTAAACCTTATTCTCAAGAGAGCGTTGACACGGGCGAACATCCCCCTCAATCTTGGAACCATCTGGGATGTCCAGAAGTAACGGCAGAAGACCTGACGGCCTTACCCTGTGTCCCTGGTCGAGAGGCAGGTGCCTTGTCTGGGACGTCACTGTTAGTGACTCTTTTGCTTCTTCCCACATCAGGTTAGGGCGAGAGCCACAAATACTCTGATCTGTCGGTCAGCTATATTTTCCAGCCTGTGGCTTTCGAGACGTTTGGGGGAGTCGGACTGCTGACTGTGAGTTTCCTCTCTTCACCGGCGGCTCGCCTAATAGAAGTAACTGGAGAATCTCGCGAGGGCGCTTGATTGTTCCAGCGCATCAGCCTCGTCATCACCCGAGGCAACACTCTAGTGCACTGGCTTGCCTAAAAAATCATTAGAGAGGTTGCCCAGCACTCCTCGGAATGCTGCAGTCTTTTGCTCTGGTGTTGGCTCGGTTGTTTACCCCTTCCTTTCCATTTTCTTTAATATTGCAAAATTAAAGGAATATATCCTTCTGAAAGAATTGCGAGCTATTTATAATGTTATTTAAGCATTTATAATGTTATTTATGTATATATTTAAAACATATTTGTTGTGTTATTCTACTGTATATTTATTTATATGCTTTGTATATATCATATGTGTTTATATTTTCACTCTCATTTGTAACATTATTTAATAAAATATAGAGTAATATATTTTACACAAATTCAAATTTAAAAAAACAAAACAGTATTTGCAAATGTAATATTTATAGCTATAAAATACCTGAAAATGTTCCACCTGTACCACTTGAAAATGTAACAGCATCAACTCTACCATCTAGAAAAACAGAGAAGAAATTTTTTAAAACAACGGTAGCTACAATGTTGATCGCTATTTAACCCTTTTGATACTAACTGCCTGCAACTGCCCCTGGTCTACGAACAGAACTGTTCTACGAACAGAACTGTTTATTCTAAAGTGTTAATGTTTATCTAAAAACCTTCCCTCATAATTTTATGTAAGCGCATTTGTTACAAACATCAAGATAAACAATGAGAAAGTTGGTAATATTACTAACTCCCTCCAAATTCTTGATTATTTTCAAAATCATATGAACATTAAAGACAGTGTTTTTCATAAATGTGAGGAACTTAACTGATATGCTTAGTTTTATTTTTTTAATTATATTTATTGTAGAGGGAGTTGATCAATACCTTATGTGTTAAATTGGTAGTTGGAGAGTGTACAGAAATCTGTCGTGTGTGTGCATGTGATTTTGATGAAGTTAAATTCCTGTATAGGGTCTTATTTTTTATGCCCTGATATTATCTATCATAGGAGCATCTGTGTTAACCCCATTTAGGCAGGTGGGGTGAATCTCATGGACAAAGTATTCACATATGGAAATAGGACTATCCGTTGTATTTCTTTCCACACATTGAAACATTTATCATTTCACTTTTTGAACAAGTCTCATTTGGCAGTATTTATTAATCCATTCAAAATAAATTTAGCTGAGTTCAATTTTAAATTCTGTATCCATCGACAAATTTTATTAATTACTTTCTCTTCAGTATGACTCAACAGAAATAGAGAAATGTTTGTCATGTATGTGAAGGAGAGTGAGAGAGTATGTGTATGACAAACAGACAAAGCTGATTGCTGGATTACATATAAATATAAAGGCAATAGGAAGCATCTAAAGGCAGCATGTTTGGCCACAAGACCAAAGTTTATGACTTATCTCATAAAAGAATCCAAAATACTTACTGGTTTCTCGCCATATCTCAGGTCCAGTAGTTTCTATATGTGCAAGTCTGTTTGCTAGATTATCAAACTGGTTTGTCCACACAGCATTCTCTAGGCTCTCAGCATACCTTCGTGCCTGCAACAGGAAACAGGGGATTCACGAAAAAATCATAACAAGAAAGAATGAGTCAGTGAGGGAAGACCCATTGAAAAATTTCTCTTGTTTTTAATGGTTGGGTCCACAGAAAGGTGCTGTGATTATGGTCTTCGCAGTCCCTCTGAGATTAGTGAGATTGGTGCAATTAACTTTTTTGATACCAAACTGTCAGAAACCACCACTGGTTCTATGACACTAAGCTGTTTATTTTAAAGCATTTCATTAAAAAAAATTAATTCATGAAGTATATTTTATCTAAAAACCTTCCATCATAATTTTATGTAAGAACCTTTGTTATGTTCCAAACACCAGCGCAATAATGAGAAAGTTAGTTATATTACTAAATCCATCTAAATCATTAATTATTTTCAAAGTTATTTGAAAATCATAGGCAGTGTATTTCATAAGAAATATGGTAAAGAAAGGGTTAATGTTCCTCTCAAATAGTTGCAGGAAAAAACACAGGCAGAGAAGGATTTCATGAGAGTCAACATTCTAGGGACGGAAGACTGAGAATAATGTGAAGATTGAGAGGAGAGACACAAAATGGATGACAAAAGGAGATGATTTAGTTGAGGTAATACAAGACTAGCTAGCCAGCTTTGAGGAGGTATGTGGGAGAGAGTGAGATATAAGGATAAGGAGAGTGGCATAGAATCAGAGAGAGAGATATTTAACTCACCTGTTGGTTGTAATGATTTGGGTCAGTAAGTGGGACAGCAGGAACAGGAAATAACTGCGCACCAAGAAGTTTCAGCATGTCAAACTTTTCCTGAAAAAGTAGATAAGAGTCATCATCATTGTTATAATTTTATGTCTATTTTTTTAACACTGGCATGAGTTAACCCTTTAGCATTTAAATCAGCTGTATCAGGCTAGAATTCTCTCACCCTTTTCTGTTGAAACCAGCTGTAAGTGGTTGCTCATTCTTATGTTAAGGTGCTCATTCTTATGTTAAGGTATTGTTCTCAAAATAAATAATATCAAAATCTCGTAGATTCAATATTATGTGAGATAAAGCCTTTACTATGAAAATACAATAGTAAATATAATGTAAATGTTAAAAGGTTAAACGGGTTGTTACAGACCAAGTCAATACTTAATCAGAACTACTGTCCTAGACTGGCCACAAACCAAATCTTATGTATATATGTTCCAATTTTGCATGGTTTCTATAGCTGAATGCCTTTCCTAATGCCAAGAGTGTTGCTCTAAAATGATTCTGTGCCATTTTAAATAATTGTGTGCAGCAAAAGTAAAATTAAATCCTTCTATAGAAGAACTACTTGATCTACTCAGTACACCTAGGATTCATCATCATAAAGTATTTTCTGCTCTCAACAAGATGAATCCCATGAATTGTTCTAAAGCTAGCTATGGTTAAATGCCTACCAGCCTCCATGGAGCCAGATCATAATCACATCATCATCAAAAACAGACATAAAATGATGATAAGTTCATAGTCTAGCTCCATGTTGGTTGGTAGGCTACAACAGGATTTGAACTCAGAATACAAAGAATTAGAGCAAATACCACAAGGTATCTCATTCAGTATGTAGCAGTTTTGCCAATTCACTGCCTTAACCACATTTCCTGGAATCTTTGTAAATATGAAGTTTCATATTTGTAGAAGACTAGGAAAGTTTAGACTAACCTTGGACTGAGTATTAGGTATGAAGATGGCACATTTATAACCAAGGGAAAGGCATATGTGTGCAAGGCCAATTCCAGTATTTCCAGCTGTACCTTCCACAACTGTACCTCCTGGTTTCAACATTCCTTTATTAATGAAAAAATATATTTTATAACCAAGATACAAATACACAATGCTTAAATATTTTGCTATCATTATTATTGCTGGGTGTCCTTTCTGATGCCAACCCTTTTAGTTGTTGCTGCATGTCATAAGAGGCCAAATAAGAAGGTTGGCAGCAAGAAGGGCATCCAGCCATAAAAATACTGCCACAAAAGATCTTGTCTGTGTTGGCATGGAAGAGCAGAACTAAAAGCAAAAATTGTGACAATGATGAGGATTTCTTTTAATTTAATTTATTATAGTAAACAAATCATGTGAGTTTAGAAGATGGTCATTGGAATTTGAAAATTGAACTAGAAGCTTTTGCCATATTTTTTACAACAGAAAATGGCCAAATAACAGCAAATAAGAGCCCTGAATGGAAAAAAATGGGCACATTTTTTTCTGTTCAGAGGGCTTATGTATCCTGTTAGTAGACAATTTTTTATTATAATAATAATAAGGCCAGCAATTTTGGGGGAGGAGAAAGTCGATTAAATCAACGCTAGTGCATGACTGGTACTTTATTTTATCGACCCTGTAAGGACAAAATGCAAAGCTAACCTCAATGGGATTAGATAAAATGCACCCAGTGAATGTAAAATGATGATAATCATGATAAACACTTTAAAATGAACAGTTTTGTATTGTAGTTTCAAGCAGTTTAGTATAAAAATGGTTAAGATACATACCTTTCTTTTCTGCATCTTTAATTAAATAAAAAGCTGCTCTGTCTTTAACAGAACCACCTCCATTACAAAATTCTGATTTAGCCAGGATCTCACACCCTGAAATACAGCCAAAGAGTAGTCAGTAAATATCAAGATATCAGCAATATTAATTTTTCTTTCCTGTTTGTGCCACCTATGGTCATGAATTTTGGGTAGTGACTGAAAGAATATGATCGTGAATACAAGCGGCTGAAATGGGGTTCCTCTGAAGGGTATTTGGAGTAATGTAACTAGATAAGGCTCAGAGATCAGGGAGTTACTCCAGGTAGAGCCACTACTTCTCTGAATTAAGAGATCACAGCTATGATACTATGGACATATGGTTAAAATTTCTAAGGAAATAATTACAGGATAGATTTTATGGGAAAAGCCAACCTGCAGGGGACCCAGGGGTAGACTATGAGCAAGATGGTTGGATAACATCCATGTGATCGGTTGGTTTTGCTTGGGGGATCTTGCTGGATCAATTAGAGATGGTTACTTTTGATAGGACCCCTGAGAAGCATGTCTAAGGACTCTGTCCTCATGATCCTCCCAGGAATAAGTGGATGAAGAAGAAAAGAAGAACAATATTAGTGATTCAGTAAACACCACAGATACCAGTGGTATAAAATAATGATTTCTAACTTAGGCACAAAGCCAACAATTCATGAAGTAAAGTCAATGATATCAACCCAGTACATAACTGGTTCTTTATATTATCAACCCTGCAAGGATGTAAAGTAAAGCTGATCTCAGCAGGATTTGAACTCAAAACATAAGGGGGCCATGGTTAAATGCTGCAAAGTATTCTGTCTGACACTCTAATGATTCTACCAATCCACCATCCTTAATAATAATAATAATGATTGTTTCTACTTTTGGAACAAGGCCAGCAATAGAAGATTCAATACTTTACCTGTTTCTTTGCTCACTTGCTTTAACTTAACCAAGGGGGTGCTGGAAATAGAGAAAATGAATGTTTACAATCAACATAGTGCAGTTTTTCACTAACTATCCTAAACACTTCTCCAACTAAGTTTACTTACTAAAGCCACATAACCTAGTAGCAAGAGTGTTGGACTCATGATCATAAGGTCATAGGTTCAATTCCCAGACTGAGGAACACATTGTATCCTTCAGAAAAGCATTTTATTACAGTGCTCCACTTCACTCAGCTGAAAATGAATATGAATAGCAACGTGTAATATTTTACTTTCAGTCACTTAATACCACATAAAACCAGTGTAAGCATGGAAGAATGGATGTAAAAACAGAAGGTATAGTCTATTTTATGAATCTAATATGTGACTGGTACTTATTTTATTGAACCCAAAGTTATGTATGAAGACGTTGATCTTGGGGCTTTAGAATGGGGAGGCACAAAACTAAATATGCTTGTTAAGCTGAATTGCTCTGAGAATTATGTTAAGGGTACATGTGTCAGTGGAATGCTCAGACACTATCACATTAATTTCACAAGCAGGCTGTTCGATCGATTGACTAGCAAGAACACTCATCATCAAAACAGATGCAGGTTCATCCTATTTCAACCAAAAATAATTTTAAATAGCCATAGTCAAATGATGTACTTACTTTCCAACCATTCCAATGATCCCATCACGGACTAAGTTCTGAAAATAGATAATCACCAGAGAATATTTAGTTCTAGCTTGAAAAAGGTCACTTTACACTCGAAATTAAATTTTGAATAGTTTTCAATGCTGTACCTGCTTCAGCTTATCTATATCTATATATAATATGAAAGAAAGATGTTTATAGGTTGGTTGGCTGGTTGGTTGAATTACACGAAAACCACACACAAATACATACACACACATCTAAAGAGAGAGAGAGACACAGAGGGAGAGGCAGAAAGAGAGAGAGAAAGAGAGAGAGTGACGCCCCAGAAAAGTATCAGCTTTATATATATATATAATATAATATATATATATATATATATATATAATATATATATATAAACTGTATAATATTTTTTTTTTTACGTCCACTTTTCCCTGCTTGCAAGGGTGGGACGGGAACTGATTCTGGCTTGATTTCTACAGCTGGATGCCCTTCCTAACACCAACCTCATTTACAGTGAGTGCTGGGTGCTTTTTTGGCGTGACACCTCCATGACCACTTTGCAGTGGAATGATAGAGACCCCAGTCCTATCATCTTATTTCTACAGCTGAGTAAACTGGAGCAATGTGAAATAAAGTGTCTTGCTCAAGGAAACAACACATCACCCAGTCCGAGAACTGAACTCACTACCTTTCGATTGCAAGGCCAATGCTCTAACCACTAAGCCATATATATATATATATATATATATATATATATATATAATTACACACACACACACACACACTCTGTATAGCTCTACACCTCATCACAGAAGTGAACCTAAACATCGAATGCTCTCCCGGGTGAACGTGCTGTAACTCCTAGTTACACCCCCTGGATATATATATATATATATATATATTTATTATCGCCCTTCAGGCTATAACAGAGGAGTTCAAGACCGGCCGCCCATGGGAACTCCTATACGCAGACGACCTGACACTCATAGCTGAATCAATGGCCGAGCTAGAGAAGAAATTCCAAACATGGAAGCACGGCCTAGAATCAAAAGGACTTAAAATTAACCTGGCTAAGACTAAAGTTCTAGTTTGTAGGAAAGAAAATAAGGCGGCGGTCCCTTCTGGGAAATGGCCATGCTCAGTGTGTAGGAAAGGCGAAGGTAGAAACTCCATTTTATGTCCCAAATGCAAAGTATGGGTGTGTAGTGACCTACATTCCGCGGGCTCACATACATTCTCTGTGCGTGATTTGGCTCAGTTCAGCCAATCAGCGCCAGTAGAAGAGGATGTATCCCTACGCGCCCTGAGGAAGAAATTCACCGCGAAGATTTGAAGAATCTCGCTCTTATACCAGAAACTTCGAGCCAGCAACACGCATAATGTAGCGGTGAGATATTACACCCCTAGCCTCGCCGGTTTAACGGCGCAATGACACATTCCCTTTTGTAACCTCTTTTTATCTGTAACTTCAACCATATAAATAAACAAACATTTCATCTCTAATTACTGCGGTTGAAGTCGTTGTTATGTTACTCGTGTCTCAATAACATCTTTAATCCATGCTGCTGGAATTGGCGACCTGACGAAAGGAATATTGTAAATAGATGGTAAATAGATCGAGGGACCTTCCCTCACGTCTATGTCAGCAAGATAATCCAACGAGGATACTATCACTTACCACACTGGAAACTAACGACCACTGATTCTACCACCCCGCTAAAGTGGCGATAACATCTATAACTAATACTGCTAAAGGTGCATAAAAGATGTAGTGGGATCACAGGTAAGCTAACTAAGAACATAGATTTTACATGTGGCCGGTGCTCTGGTGCAATAAGTAGCAGCAAGTGCCCACAAAATACTAGCTCTTTCAATTGCGCAGAGGGTACTATAGAAATAGTGGACAGCTTCCGTTACCTGGGCGACAAAATCAGCAGTGGGGGAGGGTGCTCTGAAAGTACAGTAGCTAGAGTCAGAACTGGTTGGAAAAAGTTCAGAGAGCTTATACCACTATTAGCCGCTAAAGGATTATCTCTAAAAATGAAAGGCAGGTTGTATGATGCCTGCATACGAACAGCAGTGTTGCATGGCAGTGAGACCTGGGCATTGTGTGCAGAGGATATACGCAGACTAGAGAGGAACGAAGCTTGCATGCTCCGCTGGATGTGTAACAGTAATATACGTGAACGGCAAAGCATAAACGAACTAAGGAAAAAATTAGAAATAAGAGGGATCAGATGTTGTTTACTCGAGAGAAGGCTACGTTGGTATGGACACGTGATGCGCATGAAAGTCGATAGCTGTATAACAAAGTGCAGGGCAATAAAGATAGACGGTAGCCACGGAATAGGCAGACCTAGAAAAACCTGGGACGAGCTGATAAACTCCGACCTCACACACTTACACCTCTCCAAGACAATGTCACTGGACCGAGACCTTTGGCGGTACTCAGTAACAGAGAAGACCCGCCTTACCTAAATACATAGTAAAACCTACTACAGCCAGTAGGCATCTCTAACAAAATACACCCCGTCCCACCACCCCCACCCCATCCACACCACCCCCTTCTATGTAAAGTTATGTTGGTGCCACGCCATCCAGGCCGAAACAAATGAGATCGTGTAGGTGTCACGACAAAAAAACACACAGTTCACGCTGTAATGTGGCCGTGTAGGCAACACGGTAAAAACCTCCCAGACCCACACTGTAAATGTGGTTGGTGTTAGGAAGGGCATCCAACTGTAGAAAACCTGCCAGACAGTCCTATGCGAGCAAGACAATCACTCTTGCCTCAAGTGGGAATACCCCCGTCCAAACCCATGCAAGCGTGGAACACGGACGTTAAACGTTGATGATGATGATGATGATGATGATGATATATATGTATATATATATATATGTGTGTATATATATATATATGTGTATATATATATATATATGTATATATATATATATATATGTGTATATATATATATATATGTATATATATGTATATATATATATATATGTATATATATGTATATATATATGTATATATATATATATGTATATATATATATATATGTATATATATCATCATCATCATCATCAACGTTTAACGTCCGTGTTCCACGCTTGCATGGGTTTGGACGGGGGTAGTCCCACTTGAGGCAAGAGTGATTGTCTTGCTCGCATAGGACTGTCTGGCAGGTTTTCTACAGTTGGATGCCCTTCCTAACACCAACCACATTTACAGTGTGGGTCTGGGAGGTTTTTACCGTGTTGCCTACACGGCCACATTACAGCGTGGACTGTGTGTTTTTTTGTCGTGACACCTACACGATCTCATTTGTTTCGGCCTCGATGGCGCGGCACCAACATAACTTTACATAGAACGGGGTGGTGTGGATGGGGTGGGGGTGGTGGTGGTGGGACGGGGTGTATTTTGTTAGAGATGCCTACTGGCTGGAGTAGGTTTTACTATATATTTAGGTAAGGCGGGTCTTCTCTGTTACTGAGTACCGCCAAAGGTCTCGGTCCAGTGACATTGTCTTGGAGAGGTGTAAGTGTGTGATGTCGGAGTTTATCAGCTCGTCCCAGGTTTTTCTAGGTCTGCCTATTCCGTGACTACCGTCTATCTTTATTGCCCTGCACTTTGTTATACAGCTATCGACTTTCATGCGCATCACGTGTCCATACCAACGTAGCCTTCTCTCGAGTAAACAACATCTGATCCCTCTTATCTCTAATTTTTTCCTTAGTTCGTTTATGCTTTGCCGTTCACGTATATTACTGTTACACATCCAGCGGAGCATGCAAGCTTCGTTCCTCTCTAGTCTGCGTATATCCTCTGCACACAATGCCCAGGTCTCACTGCCATGCAGCATTGCTGTTCGTATGCAGGCATCGTACAACCTGCCTTTCATTTTTAGTGAGAACCCTTTAGCAGCTAATAGTGGTATAAGCTCTCTGAACTTTTTCCAACCAGTTCTGACTCTAGCTACAGTACTTTCAGAGCACCCTCCCCCACTGCTGATTTTATCGCCCAGGTAACGGAAGCTGTCCACTATTTCTATAGAACCTTCTGCGCAATTGAAAGAGCTAGTAGTTTGTGGGCACTTGCTGCTACTTATTGCACCAGAGCACCGGCCACATGTAAAATCTATGTTCTTAGTTAGCTTATCTGTGATCCCACTACATCTTTTATGCACCCATACTTTGCATTTAGGACATAAAATGGAGTTTCTACCTACGCCTTTCCTACACACCGAGCACGACCATTTCCCAGAAGGGACCGCCGCCTTGTTTTCTTTCCTACAAACTAGTACTTTGGTCTTAGCCAGGTTAATTTTAAGTCCTTTTGACTCTAGGCTGTGCTTCCATGTTTGGAATTTCTTCTCTAGCTCGGCCATTGATTCCGCTATGAGTGTCAGGTCGTCTGCGTATAGGAGTTCCCATGGGCAGCCTGTCTTGAACTCCTCTGTTATAGCCTGAAGGGCAATAATAAATAGTAGTGGGCTGAGAACAGAGCCCTGATGGACGCCAACTTTTACGCTAAACTCTTCACTATATTCGTTGTTAATTCTAACCTTGCTGACTGTTTCTTTATACATGGCTTGTATAGCCCTCACAAGCCATTCGTCAACGCCTAGTTTTCTAAGAGCCCACCAGATAATGGAGCGGCGGACTCTGTCGAAGGCTTTCTCCAAGTCGACAAAAGCTAAGTAGAGGGGCTTACCTTTAGCTAGGTACTTCTCCTGTAGTTGTCGTACTATGAAAAGAGCGTCTGTGGTACTTTTGCCTGACACAAACCCGAACTGCATTTCATCTAGGTCAATTCTCTCTCTGATTAGTTGCGCTATTACTTTTTCCGTGACCTTCATGACCTGGTCGATTAATTTAATGCCTCTATAGTTACTCCTATCGAGGGCGTCTCCTTTACCCTTATAACAGTTAACGATGATGCTGCTATACCAGTCCTTCGGAACAACCCCATTCTGTACGACTTGGTTAACTATGCGGGTGACCATGGTGTGTCCCACCGTGCCAGATGCCTTCAGCATCTCAGCAACTATTTCCGAAGGCCCAGCCGCCTTACCCGTCTTCATATCCTTGATTGCCTTACTTATTATACTCCCCTCGACTAACACTGCTGGTCCCTCTATTGGGTCGATATGGGGGAGACTGTCTTTCTCCCATTTATTCTCCTCATTTAGTAGCCTTTCATAGTGACACTTCCAAGCTACCTTCTTATCAGCGTCGGTGATGGCAAGTGTGCCATCGTCGTTTAGTACACACTTCTCCCCGACAATATCACGGTTTTCCTTGACGCATTGCCTAGCAATCCTGAACACCTCACGTTTTTGGTCATCGCGTTGTAGAACATGCTTGAACTTTCTTTCCTCAGCTTCCCTTCTTGCTAAGTACACTTGTCTCCTAGCTTCCCTCCTGGCCACTTGATAGTCCTCTCTACTTCCCCCATCCCGCCATACTTTCCAAGCCTGCTTTTTGGCCTTAATTGACCCCTCCACCTTACTGTTCCACCACCATGTTACTCTCCTCCTGCCTACAGGCCTGCTCCAGCCACAGACTTCGTCTGTCGCCAACAGCAGGTTTGCTTTCAGAAATTCCCACTCTCCCTCTATATTGTCCGACTCTAAATGTTCTTCCTTACTGTCGAAAGCATCAAGTAATATGCTTTGAAATTTATTCCTGGCTGTGGGGTCCTTTAGCTTCCATATTTTCCTCCTGAGGATAGTCCTCTTCTGTTGTCGAGTACGTCTCGTCCTGACTATGAGGTCGCTAATTATCAGTCTATGTTGGGAGGTGCATTCTTCATGGGGGAGGGATTTAGTGTTTACAACAGACACTCTGTCACGTCTTCTGGTAAGGATATAATCTACCTGGCTTGTGTGTTCCCCGGATCTATAGGTGATCAGGTGATTGTCACGTTTTTTGAAGTTAGTGTTACAGATAGTTAGGTTATTTGCATCACAGAATTCCAGGATTCTGGAGCCTTCCTCATTTCTAGTACCAAACCCATAGCCTCCATGGATTTCGTCGTAGCCGTCACAATGTTGTCCAACGTGACCATTTAGGTCGCCTGCGATAATTATATAGTCACTGTCGGATATTTGGGAGGTAGTTAGCATCAGTGTCTCATAGAATCTGTCTTTTATAGTGCCGGGCAGTCCCGATTGGGGTGCGTACGCAGATATTACTGTCACCGTAGTTCTATTGAGGACAAGTCGTATTTTAATTATTCTGTCATTCACTCGTATATGTATATATATATATATATATATATATATGTATATGTATATATTTGTCGGGGAGAAGTGTGTACTTAACGATGATGGCGTACTTGCCATCACTGACGCTGATAAGAAAGTAGCTTGGAAGTGTCACTACGAAAGGCTACTAAATGAGGAAAATAAATGGGAGAAAGACAGTCTCCCCCACATCGACCCAATAGAGGGACCAGCAGTGTTAGTCGAGGGTAGTATAATAAGTAAGGCAATCAAAGATATGAAGACGGGTAAGGCGGCTGGGCCTTCGGAAATAGTTGCTGAGATGCTGAAAGCATCTGGAATGGTGGGATACACCATGGTCACCTGAATAGTAAACCAAGTCATACAGAATGGGGTTGTTCCGAAGGACTGGCGTAGCAGCATCATCATTAACTGCTACAAGGGTAAAGGAGACGCCCTAGATAGGAGTAACTATAGAGGCATTAAATTAATCGACCAGGTCATGAAGGTCACAGAAAAAGTAATAGCGCAACTAATCAGAGAGAGAATTGATCTAGATGAAATGCAGTTCGGGTTTGTGTCAGGCAAAAGTACCACAGACGCTATTTTCATTGTACGACAACTACAGGAGAAGTACCTAGCTAAAAGTAAACCCCTATACTTAGCTTTTGTCGACTTGGAGAAAGCCTTCGACAGAGTCCCTCGTTCCATTATCTGGTGGACTCTTAGAAAACTAGGTGTTGATGAATGGCTTGTGAGAGCTATACAAGCCATGTATAAAGAAACAGTCAGCAAGGTTAGAATTAACAACGAATATAGTGAAGAGTTTAGCGTAAAAGTTGGTGTTCCTCAGGGCTCCGTTCTTAGCCCCCTACTATTTATTATTGCCCTTCAGGCTATAACAGTGGAGTTCAAGACCGGCTGCCCTTGGGAACTCCTATACGCAGATGATCTAACGCTCATAGCTGAATCAATGGCCGAACTAGAGAAAAAATTCCAAACATGGAAGCATGGCCTAGAATCAAATGGCCTTAAAATTAACCTGTCTAAGACTAAAGTTCTAGTTTGTAGGAAGGAAAATAGGGCGCCGGTCCCATCTGGAAAATGGCCATACTCAGTGTGTAGGAAAGGAGTAGGTAGAAACTCCATTTTATGTCCCAAATGCAAAGTATGGGTGCATAAAAGATGTAGTGGGATCACAGGTAAGCTAACTAAGAACATAGATTTTATATGTGGCCGGTGCTCTGGTGCAATAAGTAGCAGCAAGTGCCCACAGAATACTAGCTCATTCCATTGCACAGATGGTTCTATAGAAATAGTGGACAGCTTCCGTTACCTGGGTGACAAAATTAGCAGTGGGAGAGGGTGCTCTGAAAGTACTGTAGCTAGAGTCAGAACAGGATGGAAAAAGTTCAGAGAGCTTATACCACTATTAGCTGCTAAAGGGTTCTCCCTAAAAATGAAAGGCAGGTTGTATGATGCCTGCATACGAACAGCAGTGTTGCATGGCAGTGAGACCTGGGCATTGTGTGCAGAGGATATACGCAGACTAGAGAGGAACGAAGCTTGCATGCTCCGCTGGATGTGTAACAGTAATATACGTGAACGGCAAAGCATAAACGAACTAAGGAAAAAATTAGAAATAAGAGGGATCAGATGTTGTTTACTCGAGAGAAGGCTAAGTTGGTATGGACACGTGATGCGCATGAAAGTCGATAGCTGTATAACAAAGTGCAGGGCAATAAAGATAGACGGTAGCCACGGAATAGGCAGACCTAGAAAAACCTGGGACGAGCTGATAAACTCCGACCTCACACACTTACACCTCTCCAAGACAATGTCACTGGACCGAGACCTTTGGCGGTACTCAGTAACAGAGAAGACCCGCCTTACCTAAGTACAAAGTGAAACCTACTACAGCCAGTAGGCACCTCTAACAAAATACACCCACCGTCCCACTACCCCCACCCCATCCACATCATCCCTTTCAATGTAAAGTTATGTTGGTACTACAACATCCAGCCCGAAACAAATGAGGTCGTGTAGGTGTCACGACAAAAAAACACACAGTCCACGCTGTAATGTGGCCGTGTAGGTTACACGGTAAAAACCTCCCAGTCCACACTGTAAATGTGGTTGGTGTTAGGAAGAGCATCCAGCCGTAGAAAACCCGCCAGACAGTCCTATGCGAGCAAGACAACCACTCTTGCCTCAAGTGGGAAAACTCCCGTCCAAACCCATGCGAGCGTGGAATATGGACGTTAAACGATGATATATATATATATATATATATATATATATATATATATATAAATATATATCATCGTTTAACGTCCATATTCCACGCTTGCATGGAATATATATATATGGAGACACATGGCTTAGTGGTTAGAGCATTGGCCTTGCAATCGAAAGGTTGTGAGTTCAATTCTCAGACCGGGCGATGTGTTGTTTCCTTGAGCAAGACACTTTATTTCACATTGCTCCAGATTACTCAGCTGTAGAAATGAGATGATAGGGACTGGGGTCCCTATCATTCCACTGCAAAGTGGTCATGGAGGTGCCATGGCAAAAAAGCGACCTCATTTGTTTCAGACTGGATGTTGTGGTACCAACATAACTTCACATTTTAGGGGTGGTTGTTCTCTAACTACTGACTGTAGGTTTCGCTTTGTACTTAGGCAAGGCGGGTCTTCTGTATGACTGTGTAGCGCCAAAGATCTCGGTCCAGTGACATTGTCTTGGAGAGGTGTAAGTGTGTGAGGTCAGAATTTATCAAGTCGTCCCTGGTTTTTCTGGGTCTGCCTACTCCGTGGCTACCGTCTATTTTTATCGCCCTGCACTTTTTTATACAGCTGTCGTCTTTCATGCGCATCACGTGACCGTACCAACGTAGTCTTCTCTCGAGTAAACAACATCTGATCCCTCTTATTTCTAATTTCTCCCTTAGTTCGTTTATGCTTTGCTGTACACATCCAGCAGAGCATGCAAGCTTCGTTTCTCTCCAGTCTGTGTATATCCTCTGCACACAATGCCCAGGTCTCACTGCCATGTAACATTGCTGTTCGTATGCAGGCATCATACAGCCTGCCTTTCATTTTTAGAGATAATCCTTTAGCGGCTAATAGTGGTATAAGCTCTCTGAACTTATTCCATCCCGTTCTGACTCTAGCTACTGTACTTTCAGAGCACCCTCTCCCACTGCTGATTTTGTCACCCAGGTAACGGAAGGTGTCTACTATTTCTATAGTACCATCTGTGCAATGGAATGAGCTAGCATTCTGTGGGCACTTGCTGCTACTTATTGCACCAGAGCACCGGCCACATATAAAATCTATATTCTTAGTTAGCTTACCTGTGACCCCACTACATCTTTTATGCACCTATACTTTGCATTTGGGACATAAAATGGAGTTTCTGCCTACTCCTTTCCTACACACTGAGCTTTGCCATTTCCCAGATGGGATCGTGCCCTATTTTCCTTCCTACAAACTAGAACTTTAGTCTTAGACAAGTTAACTTTAAGGCCTTTTGATTCTAGGCCATGCTTCCATGTTTGGAATTTCTTCTCTAGTTCAGCCATTGATTCAGCTATGAGAGTTAGATCATCTGCATATAGGAGTTCCCATGGGCAGCCGGTCTTGAACTCCTCTGTTATAGCCTGAAGGGCAATAATAAATAGTAGGGGGATAAGAACGGAGCCCTGACGAACACCAACTTTTACGCTAAACTCTTCACTATATTCGTTGTTAATTCTAACCTTGCTGACTGTTTCTTTATACATGGCTTGTATAGCTCTCACAAGCCATTCATCAACACCTAGTTTTCTAAGCGCCCACCAGATATTGGAGCGGGGGACTCTGTCAAAGGCTTTCTCCAAGTCAACAAAAGCGAAGGGTTTACTTTTAGCTAGGTACTTCTCTTGTAGTTGTCGTACAATGAAAATAGCGTCTGTGGTACTTTTACCTGACACAAACCCGAACTGCATTTCATCTAGATCAATTCGTTCTCTGATTAGTTGCGCTATTACTTTTTCTGTGACCGTCATGACCTGGTCGATTAATTTAATGCCTCTATAGTTACCCCTATCAAGAGCATCTCCTTTACCCTTGTAGCAGTTAATGATGATGCTGCTATGCCAGTCCTTCGGAACGGCCCCATTCTGTATGACTTGGTTTACTATCCGAGTGACCATAGTGTGTCCCACCGTTCCAGATGCTTTCAGCATTTCAGCAACTATTTCCGAAGGCCCGGCCCCCTTACCCGTCTTCATATCTTTGATTGCCTTACTTATTATACTACCTCCAACTCGCACTGCTGGTCCCTCTATTGGATCGATGTGGGGAAGACTGTTTTTCTCCCATTTATTCTCCTTATTTAGTAGCCTTTCATAGTGACACTTCCAAGCTACCTTCTTATCCGCGTCAGTGATGGCAAGTACGCCATCATCATTAAGGACACACTTCTCCCCGACAATATCACGGTTTTCTTTGACACATTGCCTAGCAATCCTGAACACCTCACGATTTTGGTCCTCGCGTTGTAGAACATGCTTGAACTTTCTTTCCTCTGCTTCCCTTCTTGCGAAGTACACTCGTCTCCTAGCTTCCCTCCTGGCCACTTGATAGTCTTCTCTACTTCCCCCATCCCGCCATACTTTCCAAGCCTGCTTTTTGGCCTTAATTGACTCCTCCACCTTACTATTCCACCACCACCACGTTACTCTCCTCCTGCCTATAGGCCTGCTCCAGCCACAAACTTCATCTGCCGCCTTTAGCAGGTTAGCTTTCAGGAATTCCCACTGTTCCTCTATATTGTACAACTCTAATTGCTCTTCCTTACTGTCGAAAGCATGAAGTAATATGCTTTTAAATTTATTACTGGCTGTGGGGTCCTTTAGCTTCCATACTTTTCTCATGAGGATAGTCCTCCTCTGTTGTCGAGTACGTCTTGTCCTGACTATGAGGTCGCTGACTATGAGTCTATGTTGGGAGGTGCATTCTTCACGGGGGAGGGATTTAGTGTTTACAACGGACAACGGACGTATAACGGTGAACATGATGATTCTATCACGTCTTCTGGTAAGGTATATATATATATATATATATATATACACATGTATATATATATATATTTGGGAGGGTCATGTTGCCAATAAGAAACACACACACCAGTTGCTTTCACTTCAATTTATTATATTAAATTTAGGAATTTATAAATTTCCGGTTGGTTGGTTCCACAACCAGGTGATTGTTTATATATTGTCAAAGTTCTTTTCGTCACACATTCTGTGACCTCTTCAGTGACTGGGGATTCTTTTCTTTGTTTTTGTGCCTCTCCTTTGTTCTGTCCTACGCCATCTTGTTTCTGTGTGTGTTGTGTGCTTAGTTTGCGCATGTGTTACATCCGGGTGTCTGTGTGTATTTATATTTGTTTATTTATTTGTTTATTTACATGTTACTGGTTGGTTGTTTGTTCTATGTGTGTGTGTGTTTTCATTTTGTCCTTAATTGTAAGTTGTGATGTTGCTGTTCCGTTCATGTTTTCTATTTAATTTTGGTTGGAGTTCATTTATGTTTATTGCCTCTGTGATTTGTCTAAACATTGCGTCTTTTCTGTGTGTAGATTCTATTTTTATTTCTATGTTCTCTAATTTACCCTTATGTTCTATTTTAGCATGTTGGTAGAGTAAAGATGATTCTTTACTATCTTGAAGGTCTCGCCAGTGTTCATTTATCAGTTCCCCTATACTACGAGCTGTCTCACCTATGTACACTATATTCTTATCTCTACATTGTCCTTCAGTACACCATAAAAACACTTATTAGCAATACATACCCTTTTCAAAGACCTCCCTGTATAGATAAGAAATGTATAATCTGTAAATTAAGCCCCCATATTAACTGTAAAACTAGAAAGGTAGTATATAGCATAAGATGTACTGAAGGACAAAAAACAATATACCATAAAATAACGGTAAATTACCGTAACATAAAAAATATACAATATGATATATATATATATATATATATCTCCATATATATATATATATATACACACACACACACATGTACACAGATTCATACATACATATACGGATATATATAAAGGATATGTGATAAAGTAATACAACAAGAATAATAGTAATAATAAAACGCATATATACTCCATATATAATCATCCGCACACATTCCTATGAGATGCACATAAACACATACATGTATGCACAAATACACATACACACACATAGAGGCCCACATATGCATGCACCCGCACCCACACATATATCTCTCTCTCTATATATATATACACACACACACATATATATACGCACACTTACCCACCCACACACACACACCTACTCATACGTGGCTATATGTACATACGCACACATACATAGACACATATATATATATATATATATATTCATATATACACACATATATACATATACACACATACACCCACATATGTACATACATGCACATGTCTGCACATACACGTGCGTATAAGCTCATGCACACACGCACCCATGCCCATACACACACCCCAGCACCCACCCACGTATATATATATATATACATACACATCTAGACACACACACACGTACATATACCCACGCACAGGTCCACACATAAAAACACGCTAATATAAGCACAATATGATAATAAAATAAAATAAATAAATAACTTTACAATATTTTAGGGTACATTAAAATCTGTATGTAGCTGCATAAATAGGTACAAGAAAAAGGGGTAAAATAAAAAAAACGGGTAAAAAGTAAAAAAAAACGGCGGCCGGGGGGGGGGGGGGTTTACAGGAGAAGGTGCGTGTGTCCATGTGATATACTACACACAGGTATTATGAGATGCAAACTTGTGTCCGTGTATAGAACAGGTAACAGTAACAGAACAATAATAGAACAATAATTGTTTCTACTTTTGGCACAAGGCCAGCAATTACCCAGTACATTACTGGTACTTTATTTTATCGACCCCGTAAGGATGAAAGGCAAAGTTACCCTGGGCAAGATTTGAACTCAGACTGTAAAGGGACGTAACTATGCTAGAAAGCATGGCGTCCAACCCTCTACCGATACTGCCAATTCACCGCCCTTAATAATAGAACAATAATGATAGTAATAATCACTGTTTCAAAGTGGAAAAGGTGGAGAGTATATAGTCACGATTGACGGGGTACACATTCAATGTGACGCCCGTTCCGGTCTCCATGGGGCATGGCACCGTGGCTGGGGTGTGCTGTTCTATATGTTTAGGGCACAGGACCGGGCGGCACTGGGCCCCGTGTCAGCCGGTCTCGGCCCATGCGGTGTATTTTCCAATGTTGTGCGTCCGGTCAAGTGCGAACCTGGTTTACATATGTTTGCCCCACGGGTCTGACACGTCAGATCCCCTAATCCCGTTGGGCCAATCGGGTCTGTGCGTACTCATTCCCATGCCCACTGCCTGCGTCACCCGGTGGATTCCATGCTGCAAATGTGCATCTTCTCTGGTGTCTGCATGTCATGATAATTTCACACTTCAGGTTGACGGCGTCATCCTTCAGTCTGACTATCTCCATGGCCTCGTGTAGGCACAATCGGCACTTTCTACTTCCAGCCGAATATGCCCTCACGTGGCAAACGATACTCTATTCCAGGGTGTACGGAGTCCCGTGGTTTTTCAGGTCCCACACCAGGTCCGCTAACCTAGTGGAGTGCCTTTTGCTATGGTCCCTGAAGGAATTCGTGTGATTATACATCCGCGATTTAAAGGTCGCGGATGTTGCGCCGATGTAGGTGCGATGCGTGTTTTGGGTTGTAAACACACACTTGTATATTACGTCTTTCATCAAGCATTTTCCCTGTAGGGGGCACCGTGTGCTCGCTCTACAGTTGCAAGTTCTGCTGTCAGTTCTTGTGCGTCCGATGTCCGGGCCTCGATCTGTTATGGCCCACTCAAGGTGTTGTTCTGCCGACACTGTTGTCTCCCCCATGCCACTATTTCCCTCTCGGTGTTGGACAATATCACCCTCTGCGGGTGCTCTGGTCGCCTCGGGGGTCAGGTTGTCATTTGAGGGCAGGTCCCTGGGTGGTTCTCCGCGCTCCGAAATACGGTCACTCTGTCGCCACGGTTGACGGCCAGTGTGCGCCATCTTTACCGCGTTAGTTTTAGCCATGTAGTCGGCCATATTCGGCGCTGTGAAGAAGGAAAATTTCACCGTGTGGCGGTTGAAGATTTTGTGATACTTGTTCATCGGCGGAAAGCACTCATCTAGTGCTCGGAAGAAAAGTCCTGGCACGTTGGTGCGTAAATGTTTGGAGTAAGGCGCATTGAACCAGGTAACAGCCTTAGATCTGTTCCTACGTGTGCGTGGATTCTTATTGGTGTGTCCAGGGCTCGATGTCCGTCCAGTGCTCGGCCCAAAAACAATTTCGTCCCGTGTGTTGTCCCTGTCTATTTGCCCGCTACGTTCGTCGTGGTTATGCTCTACAGTTATAAAGTTACGTCGTTCTATGTGGTCATCTATACGTCTATTCCCCTTAGGTCTATGTGATGCTGTTGTCGGTGCTGTAGCACTAGAACCAGGTTGGTCGTGCTCCGTGGCGTTTGCCCCGTTCCTATTTGTCGAAGTCCAGAGCTCAAGCCGTTTCGACGGTCCAGAAATAGCCGTTGAAATGGCTTGAGCTCAAGCCATTTCGACGGCTATTTCTGGACTGTCGAAATGGCTTGAGCTCTGCCGTCGGGGTCATACATTTTCCTATTACCCACCCTACTACCCTAAGTATTGAGTACTCTGGTGCGTTATGGTCCATCTGGTTCCTTACCACAACTCCTTCGTAATATATATATATATATATATATATATATATATATATATATATATATATATATATTGAAAGAGTGAAGAATAACATGGCCAACAGAACAAAAAAGTGTTTATTTACAGTATTAACAATTGTTTCACTGATTAAGTTGTCTAAAAATTGCTGAACACTTGAAGTTGTGCACTCAATTTTAAATACGTTGTTAGCTTAACCAGATCATCAGAAAGGACTGTGAAAAATATACTCAGTGTTTACGAATTCAAATTACAACATCATTAATAAAGAAAGAGAGAGAAAAAAAAGAGAGAAAAAAGAAAAAGATATAGAGAAAAAAGATAGAGTGAAAAAAGAAAGAAGAGAAAAGGATGAAGAAAAAAGATGTGCAGGTGAAGGAATGGCGGATACGGAAAGATCCGTTAGGGCCTGTAAGAGTGGTGAGGGTGGAAATAAAGGGACAAGTGTTGCAGCGGGAACGGGAACAAGGATGAGAGGCGAGTGGAGTCGTGGGAGAGGACGAAAAAGAACTGTGAACCAGGAGGTCGCAAAGGTTTCGGGCGCGCTTAAAAGCAGTAATGGGTGGGTTTGGAAAAAAGCGAGAAGTGCCGGGGTCAGAAGAGAGGATGCGGAAGGAACGGATGATATGTCGCCAGAGTGGTAGGGTTATGGGGGTGGTAGGTGAGAGGGAAAGGAACACGGGTGTTGGAAGGGCGGGGGTGAGGTGAGAGGGCTGTGGTGCAGTGTTTCACGGGCGCGGGTGAGAGCAGCTTGGATCAAGGTGGCGGGAGGGGGGGATATCCACGCTGGATGAAACAGGAAGCTATGCTAGAGAGTCGACGAAGACGGAGGAATTGGGAATAGGATATGGAGTGTTTGGTGTGGGTTGGATGGGAGGAGGTGAAGTCGAGGTAAGATTGGGAGTCTATTGGTTTAATGTAGATGGAAGTAGAGAGGGTGTGGTGAGAGAGATTAATAGATAGAGAGATATCTAGAAAAGCAACAGAAGAATCGGAGACGGAGGCGGTGAAATTGAGAGCAGGATGGAAAGATTGGACAAAAGAAAGGAAACATTCGAGCTGTTCTCGTGATAGAGAGGTGGCACCGATACAGTCGTCGATATAACGACCGTATAGCTCAGGAGTCGGTCCAGCGCACTGGGAGAAGATCTGGGCTTCGACGTAGTCAACAAACAAGTTGGCATAGTTGGACCCATTCTGTTCCCCATCTCTACCCCAGAGACGTATGTATATGTACACATATACACACATACATATATACAAACACATATATATATACAAACACACATATATATATACAAACACACATATATATATATATATATACATACACACACACATATATATACACACATATACACACCCACACATATATATATATTAAGAAATCCATACAATTGCGTGTGTCTGCATTATAGTCATCTCGAAGTTTATACAGGACTATATATACACAAATCTATTCAGATGAGTGAGTGTACGTAACTGTCAAAAATTAGTTTCACTTTTGAGACCGGCCGTTTTGACGTATGCCATATATATATATATATATATATAATATATATATACATATATAATATATATATATATATATAAAAGTGTGTGCAGTTGAAGATAGATGTGTGTATTGTTGTAGGTGTATGTATGTGTGTGTATGCACACATATATACATATGCATAATGTACCTTTTGATTTTCCATTGTAACTTTAATGTTGGTAAAGGTATAATTATATTATATTACATTATATTATATATGATTCCTGATCTATATAACCACCTTTGTCTAGCCCTAGGTTTTTTTGCTTTGGACTATATTTGTAATATGGTTCTTAATGTCACATACATCCTTAGTAATTTTCATTATATATTTTTATTATTTTTATTATATATTTTTGCAATACTTTAATATATGTACACTCCATATTCTTCGGAGCTTCTGGCTTGTATCTGCCGTTATTACTTTTTGTTGTTTGAATTGCCCTGATGAGTCCTTAATAGGACGAAACATTGTCGGCTAATAAAGACTTTTGATGTATTGAAGGCTTCTTTGTTTTACTCTCTTAATATATATATATCAGGGTAACAGAGGAAGGCAACATCCACACCTGCTTCTATAAAAAATCCGCCAGCAGGGACCTGTTCGTACATTTCAGATCGGCCCTCCCACTCGGTGCCAAGTTCGGATACATAAAGAACGAACTGGCACGTATCAAGAACAAATGCACCGACGCCAGAGACCGAGACACACACACCACACATTTCCTGGAAGTACTCAAACTGAACGGATACATGACATCCACCACAAACCGTGCCAGAAAGAACAGAGGACACCACACCCGAGGCACTAACACTTGCTTCCTGAAGCTCCCACACTTCAGTGAAGAAACAACAACAGCCATCCGCAGAGCCATCAGACGAGAAGGTCTGGATATTCAACTGGCCCATTCGGGTCCTTCTTTGCGCGGACGGCTAGCTAAGAGACACTCCACCAGACATGACAACTGCTGCAGACTAGCCAACTGCCCCATCAACGACACAGACCTATGCCACCAGGCTTACGTAGTTTACAGACTAGAGTGTGACAAATGCAACAACTTCTACGTAGGTAGCACCACCAGACCACTCCACATAAGAATAAAAGAACACCTCAATACTAACGCTTCCTCATTTAAGAAACACCTAGTTAAATGCAAAAACACTGATAAAAACATAACAGTTAGGATAGAAACTAAGGAAAGAAACCTCGGCAATCTTAGAATCAAGGAAGCACTCATTATAGATAGAACACATCCACCAATCAATAATAGACTAGAGCTCAACACCCAATTTATAACCTGATAGGGCCTCTAGCCCCACTTTACACACCCCACACACACGCACGCGCACACCGCAACTTATTCTCTCTCACACATACACACACAAAACCAGTTCTAACACCAGATAACACCTACCCCCCACTTTTACGATTAGACCTATCTTCCCACACTCACACACACACACCCACATACCTACACCTTCATGCTTTCTCCCACACACATATACAGGCACGCATATAAAATTTAAAAAACACAACAAAAACAAAAACAAAACATAAACAAACCCCTCTTAAAGGGAGACTACTCTTTATCCACCTAATTTTAATTCTTTGATATTAAAGTTAGAACAGATACTCTATACTATTTCCGGTCAGCATGGCTTCATTAGAAATTTAAAGACGCTGGCCTGAGACCTTTACATCCCTCCGAAGAAGAGATATTATCTCGAAAATTAAGGACATTTAAATAAATTCAAGGTGAAAGACGAATTCACATCAATATCTTTCACTATTGCATTCTTTTTTCTATGTCCATATCTGCATTGTCTTGGCCTCATTACACATATTCTAACGTTTATACCTCATTACACAATGCTTCAAGTGAACTATAACCTCCTCCTTATATATATATATATATATATATATATATATATATATAAATGGAAAAGAATGAAACGAAATTTCATTTCTCACTCTTAGTACGGCTGATACTTAAATGTAAGTATGTATACGTACATACATATATGTATACAGACGTGCAGTAGTATGTATATATATACATACATGCACACATATATATATGTACGTATGGGTTTACCGAACATTTATTATAATGTTCGGTTTGTTTGTAAACAAACAGCCATACGTACATATATATATACATACTACTGTACACATATATGTATGCACGTATACATACTTACACACATATATATATATACACACACACACACACAAAACCACGCGCACACATACAAAAACCCACGCAACGCCTGTACTCGCACACATACGAACGTACACACCAAATACACAGAAAACATATATAAAAAATATATATATACATGTGTGTGTGTGTGTGCGCGCGCGTATACATATAATTATATAAACGTATATAAATATACACACATAAATACGTATATAACGCGCGCGCAAACACACCCACATGTAAATACACATATGTTCGCTAAACGTACGTCAACCAAAACACAAAATACACATAAACATACACCCTACATACGTGCAAAGCCGCATACACACAAACGCAAAACTCACGTATACACATAACCATATACACATATACCAGTATATATAATATAATATATACGCCTATAACAAATACAAGCAAATATACGTACTAGAAAGTAATACATATATATATAATATATATAAGTGGAAGGGATATTTAATTTGTTGGAAATTCAACAAATATAAAAGTTTATAACTGATTCAGAGCACTCGACAGTTTTCTGTAGTAAATATTCAATGATATTAAATAAATGGAAACTATATTTATAAAAACTCTATTAATCTCAGAACAGAATTATTTAATTCTTGCAGACATCGTCAAAATTCTACATTCAGAACTATGTGTAATTGATAATATTCCTATAAATCTTGAAAATGATCCTATTTTAATATATTAATATCTCTAAATCATAATATCTCTAATATTTGTAGTACTTTCACCTTTCAGCAAAAATTTCTTATAATATATATATATATATATATATAATTGTTTCTACTTTAGGCACAAGGCCAGCAATTACCCAGTGCATTACTGGTACTTTATTTTATCGACCCCGTAAGGATGAAAGGCAAAGTCAACCTCGGCGGGATTTGAACTCAGATCGTAAAGGGACGTAACTATGCTGGAAAGCATGGCGTCCGACCCTCTACCGATACTGCCAATCAAAAGATGGTTAAAAGAGTTCCAAGTATTTTATTATGCGCATTTCAAAAACAAATATCATCATGGGATGATATCCTCGTTCTCATCAGATAAAATAGGGATACATGATATGAAGCTTAAAAAATACTTGTGAATAGTGAAGTTTAAATCAACATATGAAAAATAAATTAAGATTGATGTATGAGATTGGGAAAAAGTGAGGGGGAGTTAAGGAAGACGAAGAAATGAGAGTAAAGAATGGTGGTGGAGGAATATAAGAAGGAAGGATGAGAGAGGAGGAGAGATGGGTGATAGAGAGAGAGAGAGATAGCCTTTACAACTGAGAAAAATATATATATTGTCTCACAGAGAGAAATTAAAAAGCCGTTGGAAGATAATAGATAATTTAAAAGAATTTGAAATGAGGTTAATGAGATTTAGGCATGAATTTGAAATGCGGTTAATGAGGTTTATGCATGAAGAAAAAAGAATTAAGAATAATATTAAATTAAGGTTTGTATATTGAAGGGTTTAATAATATGTGCGAGGAAAAGAAATTATTAATATGTATTATTAAAATAAAAATATTAATGTTATTAAGGATATAATGTGAAAAGAAGGACAAGAATGAATGAGTTATGAATTTAGAGGAATTAGTTAGGGTTTAAGCTTGTTTTTATGTAATGTAATATGTGTACGTAAATAGCTTGTTTAAAAATGAGCGCAGAAGGTAAAGAAGAAAAGAATGTTTAAGGAAGAAAATATCTAACATCAAAAAATATATATGTTTACGAAATATTTTCTAATGGTAATAATATAATATATTAAAAGAAATTAGTTAGGGTTTAAGTTTGTTTTTATATATTGTAATATGTAAAAGTCAAATTAAGTATTAGTTTAAAACGAGCATGAAAGGATGGAGGATATAAGACAAATTTAAGGAAGAAAAAATCTAACGTCAAAAAATTATATGTTTACGAAGGACTTCTAATGGTAATACTATAATGTATTAAAAAAATAATAATTTTTATGGCCAATGATATGATGAAAGATGGAAGAATGGATAATGTTGTGGTGAGTAATAATAAGAATTGAGAAGTAGTTAGGAAGAAAAGGTACAGATTAGAGGTTAAAAATTAAAAAGAAAAGAGGAAGAAAGGAAAATGATAAAGAGGAATGATATAGAATGAGTAAATTGTATTATATAATATATAATAAATAATATTGAAATAAGGTAGAAAGATGGGTATATTTGCAAAAGATATATAAGCCTTTGAGAAAAAGGATTTTAAACTAGTACGGTATTAGATATTAGCTGTATACTTTATGGAATGTTTTGTGGAATTTAGGCAAGCAGAGAGAAAATAAATCCGTGCGTCTATTTATTATAGAATTGAAATTAGATATAATGGTAAATTTCTCAGCTAGGCAGAGATTACATGTTCTGGATAGGGAGGAATTCAAGTAAGGAAAGGCAGAACAAACTTTTCTCCAAGAGATGTTATAGTTAATATTTTTGTCTTTCAAGGACCATATGAGTTCCGAGAGTGCCGTGTTAGTTCTTTTAAGTTGGTATCTAAAAGACGAATTATGATTATAAAATCTAGCTTTGAAGGAGGTGGAACCGAAATAGGTAAAGGAATTGGTATCAGTTATAACCTTACATTCATAGACTAAGTTTTTATCAAGACAATTGTTATTAAGAGGACATTTAGTTCTAACAGGGCAATTACAATTGCGATTAGAGAAATTAACAGAGTTATTAACAAGTGACCTAGTGTTATTTATAGGAGGAATTGGATTGGAGAAGTTATTTACGATAGGAATAATAGTTTCCTGATTTAGATTGGTATTATGAACATTCAACGAAGTTACGTTTGACGTCGTATTTAAGTTTACAGAATCTAGCCTAGAGTTAACAATGACTTCGGGAGTACTACTGCTATTATTATGACGCTCAGTGTTGGAACGATGTGATTTAATATTTAATATTTTATTGTTGTGTTTAGAGATAATGTTAGAGATGTTGGAAGAGGTGGAATAAGAAAATTTTATTGTATGTTTGTTAAAGATTTTACTATAGATATGTGAGGGAGGGAAGCATTTATCTAAGGCCCTAAAGAATAGTTTAGGAATATTATTATTAATAGAAATAGAGAAAGGAGCATTATACCAGATTATATTTTTGTATCTAGGTCTTTTATTTAAGTTATTGGAATGTTCATAATTAATTATTTTACTGTAAGACCTTCTAGGATTAGTTTCTTTACTGTATTTAATTTTATCAGGATAACCGGCTTTAGAAAGCGCATTATTATAGTAATTGGCGTTAGCATCGAAGATATCTTTATTAGAGGATAGGTTTGATATTCTTTTTCCAATATTACTGACTATAGCATTTTTAATGTTAGTGGGGTGGTTAGATTTAAAATTAACATAATT
The DNA here is from genome assembly GCA_964016885.1 of Eledone cirrhosa. Lineage (NCBI taxonomy): Eukaryota > Metazoa > Mollusca > Cephalopoda > Octopoda > Eledonidae > Eledone > Eledone cirrhosa. The sequence continues at coordinate 184,694,935 of OZ024743.1, forward strand.
TACATTCTCATTGTTTTTATGGTAAGGGTAATATAGGCCAGTGTCAAGATTAAGGGATATATCCAAGAAGTTAGCTAGTTTGACGTTCTTATCAAATTCAATTTTAAGGTTATGTTGCTTAAAGAGATCACGTATATTGTTCTTAATAATATTAAGGTTAACTAACTTGGAACTCTTTTAACCATCTTTTGATCTTATATTATTTATACTCCAGTCCTACAAATCCGATATTTGCATTGCTTTATTGTACTACAATAAAACTCACCTCCTACATTAACTAGCTCCTTAACTGTTTGAGCGCTAACCCTCATATCGGATACCTTTTGATAGTCTTTAATTTTTCTTCTACAACATGGATTATTACAACATAACCACTTCAACTAAAGACATTCCTATACCTGGTAAATCTGAATTCACTAAACTTCTGATTGAAAAAAACTGACTCCTTTGTGAGATGGCTTAGATGGATAGCTTTTTTCCACGACCAGCGCAAAAAAGGAAATTTCTATACTAAAGAACAACTTTCTTGATCATTTATTTAACTCTAGAAGAAATCCTCCTTCCAACAAAAATCTAGTGCAGTTCGAGGAAGAATTAACTAATATTATAAGAAGTCTTAAATTCAAGAGAAACCCTTACAGAGGACAAGAGCACCTTGTAAATCTCAAGAATACGATTTTAAACCTTAATTCCTCTAAAAATGTCTTAGTCCACTCCGACAAAACTAATAATTTATATGGTGTATCTAGGGATAACTACAATAACCTTATCCTTAAGGAACTAAGGAAGAATTATCGTAAAACTAACCATGACAATTTGGAATCTATAAACTTTGAAGCTTCTGAGATTATGTCAAAACTTGGCATTGAAAAAAAGACCGAACCATTCCTCCCAAGAACTCCGAGGATAAATCTCAAGGATCATAAAAGTAATTTTCGAATGGAACTACCTGTTAGACTAATCGCCCC
>OZ024743.1:184700902-184703402 GCA_964016885.1 Eledone cirrhosa
ATTTTCGCTGATTTTGCTGAGGAGGTCCTCCGTGCTGTCACACACATATCCGGGGACATTTCAATGATGGGGTGTATGATCAGGGAGAGGAAGTAGGAAAGTCTGTAGTTACTAGCAATGTTAGCTCCACAGACTGGCCGTGTTGGTAGTCCTGTGACTGCACGTTTTCAGATAAAGAATCTTGCTAAACAAATTCAGAAACGAAATATCGTAAGCCTTAGCCAAACTAACAAGATACTGAAAACCACCATCTTCTGTTGTCTACGAAATACAATAACATCTCGACAACTACACTTCATAAAAGAATGTGCCTCATCCCGAGTTTACACCAACACCATCAACACCGATGTAAGAAGATTACAACTTACCAAAAAACAAGCAGATAGGCTAAGGCTAAAACGAACACTAATTCTAAACATAAAAAGTTTTACAGAGAATTAAGTCATCAAGAAAAAGACATCACACCAAGAGAAAAATTTGAATACATAAACATTATACGCGAAGAAGAAAAGTACATAATTCAAGAATGCAACAAACACTTTAACAAGAAATTAAAGTGGCTCAAACAGATGAAACTAAACCAAGAAACTTCAGAGAATAGAGATAAATATCCAGATAGGATTGATGGTATAAACATGGCCGACATCTCATTAACGGATGAATTCAACAACAACACAAATGAACAACACAGTTCAACCCTGATGAACTATCCATATTACATCTACCACCTAAATATGCCACATATAATAAGGTACATATGATAAGATGCTTGTCAGAAATAGAAAAATCATTTACAAAATTACGTTGGAGCCTCAAAAACAACAACAACAAAAACAAAGACAAAAGTAACAACATACGCGCGCGCATACACACATCCCAACAACAGACATACAGACACAAACAATGATAACAACATTAATAATAACATACTCAGAGACAACAACAACAGATACACAGACACAAACAACACACACAAAAATAACAACATACACGGAGACAACAACAACACACACACATCATATGCCTCTCACAACAACCACAATCTTAACAGACACACAGACGCAGAAAACAGATAATGACAGTAACACAGAAGTAAGAGAAGGTAATAGGATTGAAAGAAGAAGGGAGACTATCGATACTGACAGAGAAAATAACCAGGACGAACACACAGACACACAAAATAGAGTAGATAATAACAATGAACCAGAGGAAAGAGACAGGAGTAAAAATGAGAGACATAGAAACAACCATGAGGCTGTTGGTGGAAATAGAAATAGAAACAACACAACTAACAATAACAATACCAATAGCAATAGTACACATAAAGCAGCAGACTGGAATTCTACTTTTATAATCCTTCCGATATGTCCTTCGACCTACGACGAGTCCACGCCACGACTTTAGCTTTTAACAAACGCACGCAATTGCCGTCGCAGGTCGATGAACAAACAGAAGCACAATTTAGTATAGCTAGATCTAAACTTAGAAATGTTATAGAACAGTATAGCAAGAAGCAAACTAGAATGGAGGCCCAACAACTGGGAGAAAAATCTGCAAATGGCTTGCGTAAGCTCATGCAGCGCTCGCGTAATGGAGAGATTGCAAATAAAAACACACACAGACACCCGGATGTAACACATGCGCAAACTAAGCACACAACACACACAAAAACAAGATGGCGTAGGACAGAACAAAGGAGAGGCACAAAACAAAGAAAAGAATCCCCAGTCACTGAAGAGGTCACAGAATGTGTGACGAAAGAACATTGACAATATATGAACAACCGTCCGGTTGTGGAACCAACCAACCGAAAATTTATAAATTTTTTTATTTTTTAATTTATAATAAATTGGAGTGAAAGCATCTGGTGCGTGTGTTTTTTATTGGCAACATGATCCTCCCAAAGTATAACAATATCGGTTTCAACACACGTTTTCAGATAAAGAATCTTGCTAAACAAATTCAGAAACGAAATATATATATATTATATAAATATATATATTATATATATATATTATGTATATATATTATATATATATAATATATATATATATAATATATATATTATGTATATATATTATATATATATATATAATATATATATATATATATATTATATATTACATATATATATTTATATATTATATATACTAGCAGAAAAGCCACACCTCGGGTGGTTTTCTGCTAGGATCTATAGTGTGTAAATTGATATTATACGCAAGTATATATGCATGTAGATATGATACATGAAATAAAATCGTAATTGACAATATACACAGAAATTGAACGAAAACTGTGTTACACTCTCTTATGTAATCAGTAACGTAATCCATGATACATTAAAAAAAGACGATATTATATATAAACTGCATTAGGAGAAAATTGGTGACAGAAATATATGAATATTTATTTAAAGGATCACTAACCGGAAGTGTTGACATTTGAAAATTTTAAAGAAGTGAATCTTTAAATAAATAATAACATATATTTAATGAACAGC
>OZ024743.1:184708402-184798402 GCA_964016885.1 Eledone cirrhosa
ATATATATATATATACATACATATATTATATATATATATATATATATATATATGAGTTCAAATCCCACCGAGGTTGACATTGCCTTTCATCCTTACGGGGTCGATAAAATAAAGTACCAGTAATGCACTGGGTAATTGCTGGACTTGTGCCTAAAGTATAATATACATATATATATTATATATATACATATATATATTATATATATATATAGAAGAAATTAAAAGATGGTTAAAAAAGTTCCATATATTTTATTATGCGCATTTCAAAAACAAATATCATCCTGGGACGATAGTTGCGTTCTCATCAGATAAAATGATATGATGCCTAAAAAAAAACACTTGTGAACAAGAAAGTGTCCAGTCAACATATATTATATATATATATATGTTATATATATAATAGGATAAATATGGTTTTATAAATATAGTTTCCATTTATTTAATACTAGCAGTGGTACCCGGCGTTGCACGGGATAAGGTATTTTGGAACGCGGGCCGCCAACAGACCTAATCGTGGAAAATCTGCATACCTAGACAATATGTAAAGAAATAAACCGAATACTCTGATGGCTGGATAATCTTGAAGATTTTCCTCGATGAAGCAGGATAAATGCAGGTTTCCACCTAATGCGGGCCCTAGGGGATCAAGAAAATGAATTTTTTTAATGTGCATAATATGCCTTGAAATTTCGGGAAAAATCGGCTCAAAAAAGCCCTAAAAAGCTGAAAAAATGAAGTTTTTCACCTAATGCGGGCCCTAGGCCATAAAAAGTTTGGATTTTTTTTGCTCATGGTATGAAGAGACTGACTAATACATAGTTACAATTTCAAGGAAATTGGTCTGACGTAACGCCTCAAAGACCCCTAAAAATCTGAAAAAAAAACGCAATTTTTCACCCAATGCGGGCCCTAGGGGATCAAAAAGTTGAATTTTTTTTTGCTCAGAACATTCCCTGAAACAAGTATTACATGTGTAAAGTTTGAAAACAGTCGGTTTGATGGTTTATGTGCATAACACTCCTTGAAATATAAGTAATACACATGTAAAATTTGAAAAAAGTTGGTTGGGTACTTCTCGAGTTATAGGGATTCAAACTCACAGACAGACATCCTCAGGGAAGTGACGTAATGCAGACAGCCAGACATACAGACAGATATTATAAGGGCGCGACGTTATATGTATGTATCTATCTAAAAGAGAAAGACTAAAAATTATAGAGAGAGATCACTAAATCGCCTTTAGGGCATTGAAAATTTGAATTTTTTTTTTGCTCAGAACACTCCCTGAAACATAAGTATTACATGTGTAAAGTTTGAAAACAGTCGATTTGATGATTCTCGAGTTTTAGGGATTCAAACTCACACACACACAGACAGACATCCTCAGTTTTCTATATATAGATCACTAGCAGTAAAGCCCGGCGTTGCTCGGGGTCGCTCAGTAGCTGTGTTAAAGTTACAATGTTAAGTTTCTTTTTTGGCTTAAAAACTGTAGTGTCTACTGTGCAGACTTGCATGTGGTGTTTTTGATTAATATTCCCTCAACCAACAATATGCCTTATGAAGTTAAGAAAACATAAGGATAACCCGAATGTTATAACAAAAGAGGATGCTGGGGATAAAAACTGCACTGGTTATTTATTAACAAAGATCGAAAATGTAAACACTGCAACGCAGAGAAAAACATTAGCGTAACCAAATTATCAGTTATGTCTGTCTGCACGCCTATATCACCTCTCTGCACGACTGTCTGTCTGCACGCCTATATCACCTCTCTGCACGACTGTCTGTCTGCACGCCTATATCACCTCTCTGCACGACTATCTGTCTGCACGCGTATATCACCTCTCTGCACGACTGTCTGTCTGCACGCCTAACGACGAAATATTTGCTTGTTTTACGTAGTCTTTAAATAGACTTGTTTTCAAGTAAAAATATTGTTTTAAAATGCTTTTAAATGGAAATGAAGCAAAACGGAAGCTTAGTGTTCGAACTGATGAATTTTGCAGGTCAATATTTTGCTGGCTCGACAACTGTTAAAGCCAGCGTAATTTTTTACGTAAGACGCTCAATGTAAACAGAACAAAGGGAAATAACTGATCACTTACGCTCAAAAATCGATACATTATATTCGATTTCGTCACATAGGGTGGGTCAATTTGAAATATTTTTTTTCCCGATGTCTTCGCTAGGGCTCAATGTACAAGTATAGCAATTTCGGTGCAATTCCGTGAGAGATTCTAAGAGGAGATGTGTGCCAAAAATCGATAGACAGACAGACAACCACAGTTTTATATATATAGAAGACTAGCATTAAAGCCCGGCGTTGCTCGGGGTCATTAAGTTACCAAAGTTAGGTTGCAGCACTTTTTTGTCTGCCAGGCACTGGGTGAATGAATTGCAGACCTGGAAGCATGAGCTGCGCCAGCAGTGACAATTGTAGTTTCGCCTATGGATATTATCTCTGTGCAAAAAAGTGTTGAAATTTATTGTTTCACAGTACTTGCGCAACACGCGAGTAGACGATGCCAGCCGAACAACAGAGCTGCGATGGAGTTGTTCTGCATGGTTGTCTGTGTGTTTTCTAAATTTAAGACAGTAGGGAGGGTTGTGATATGAGGGAGAGTAAGCTGTTGTTTCTAGCAGGTTTAGTGACCTCATAGAGGATATGTGTTTTCTAAATTTAAGACAGTAGGGAGTGGTGTGATATGAGGGAGAGTTAGCTGCTGTTTCTAGCAGGTTTAGTGACCTCATAGAGGATATGTGTTTTCTAAATTTAAGACAGTAGGGAGTGGTGTGATATGAGGGAGAGTTAGCTGCTGTTTCTAGCAGGTTTAGTAACCTCATAGAGGATATGTGTTTTCTAAATTTAAGACAGTAGGGAGTGGTGTGATATGAGGGAGAGTTAGCTGCTGTTTCTAGCAGGTTTAGTAGCCTCATAGGGGATATGTGCTTTCTAAATTTAAGACAGTAGGGAGTGGTGTGATATGAGGGAGAGTTAGCTGCTGTTTCTAGCAGGTTTAGTGACCTCATAGAGGATATTATTGTTTATCATCTATATATATAAAACTGACTGCACGCGTAACGAAATTTACAGATACATATATTTTAAATAAACTTATATAATTTTTGCTTTTTTTTACGAAATATTTGCTTGTTTTACGTAGTCTTTAAATAGACTTGTTTTCAAGTAAAAATGATTGTGTTAATGTCATTTTAAACGCTGAGAAAGCCAGCGTAATTTTTTTAATTTTTGCACGCAGACGCTCAATGTAAACAGAACAAAGGGAAATAACTGATCACTTACGCTCAAAAATCGATACATTATATTCGATTTCGTCACATAGGGTGGGTCAATTTGAAATTATTTTTTTTCCGATGTCTTCGCTAGGGCTCAATGTACAAGTATAGCAATTTCGGTGCAATTCCGTGAGAGATTCTAAGAGGAGATGTGTGCCAAAAATCGATAGACAGACAGACAACCACAGTTTTATATATATAGATTGAATATTATACTCCAGAAAACTTGTCGAGTGCTCTGAATCAGTTATAATCATTTATATTTGTTGAATTACCAACAAATTGAATATCCCTTTTGCTTATATATTTATATATATTATCCTGAGTTGGTTTTCTCGTTGCTTTGGTCCTTGCGTCTGGCTCACCGGTCGCAATCTTCAATTTGTCAAGCTGTCTAAACGTAATGTTATTACTCTAAGGTAAAAACTACCTTATTGAGTGCTTAGCTGTACATTCCGAATTGCATTCGTTAGCATGGTCGCAGCCAGAGCTTTGATTCTACTGAACTTCCATTTGTGTGTATATATATATATATATATATATATATATATATATATATATATAAGCAGAAGGGAAATTCAATTTGCTGGTAATTCAACAAATATAAATATTTATAACTTATTCAGAGCACTCGACAAGTTTTCCGGAGTATAATATTCAATGATATTAAATAAATGGAAACTATATTTATAAGACCATATTTATTCTATTATATATATTTCAAGGGTACCAACATTTTGGTACGCTATCATCAGATAAAATACGAAGTGTGTTTTATAAATTTTGACATAACCAAGGAAAATATACCTAACGTTCAAGTTTTCCTATACTATCCAAGGAAAACTTGAACCGTTAGGTATATTTTCCTTGGTTATGTCAAAATTTATAAAACACACTTCGTATTTTATCTGATGATAGCGTACCAAATTTTGGTATCCTTCAAATATATATAATAGAATAAATATAGTTTCCATTTATTTAATATCATTGTGTATATATATATATATATATATATATATATATATATATATATATATTGAGGAGTGGCTGTGTGAAAGAGCAATCCTTGCTCCCCAAAACATCACAGCGAACGCCATCAACGAAATTTCTCTCAAATGATCCCTGAAGGTAGCCAAACTTATAAATCTATCGACACTTACAAACATTATACTGAGTTCTATAAATGTTTTATAATTATGTTATGCAATATTTAAATACCTTTTAACATCTTTTGTTCTAAGGAAAATGAACATTACGACAGATGACAATAGGTAATAGGTGCATTGTGAAAAGATTAGAGTACAGTACTGACGGGGAGACGGCTAGTACATACACACACATATATATATATATATATATATATAAAGGATCGGGAAAAAAAAAGATTATAAACAGCTTTGAAGTCTGAAAATATAGATACTACATGTTTCTCGGATAATTATTTTGAAAAGGAACATTTTTAATGCTTCTATTCATAAACGGTGTCATTTAGAAAGTATATAGCAAACTAACAAAAAGTTTTTTTTGTTTTGGTATTATTGTTTTTAAACCTGTTGGTAAAGAATTAGAAAAACAAATGGTGAAAAGAATTATAATAACCTGTGAAGATGCTTTCCTCTGTTGAAAATATTGTGTAGTGAAGGTCTGCCTTAATAAACGAAAAATACGTGACCGGTTCATATCTTTGTAATTAACGTGGTTTGTCTCTCAAGTTTGGTTGTCATGAATAAACAAAACGAAAGTTACCCATAAACGATTGCTCCTGGGATTAAATAAAATAGCAATATTTTTTCTGTGAGTATGCTCTCTTGAAATATAGTTTTAACACGCTATCGAAGTAAAACCTCCGTGGAAATTTGTTGAGAATATGAACGAAAGACTTCTAATGATAACATGCCACAAAAAAGTAGGACACTTTTCTTTAAAAATAAAAATACTATGATTTCTTTTCTGATTAAAAAGATAATATAATGTCAAAATCTCTCAGCTTTTTATTATCCAGTGATAGCAAAAGTTATTTGAAGGGTAGGTCGGGGAGAGAGTAGATGTATTGTATCCGATAGTTCATAAATAAACAGAACTATGCCCAAACTCAAACAAGGGCCGAAGGTTATCACTACACAAAAGTTTTCAGTTACAAAAGGAAAAATTTTGTACGTATTCATTACAAAGAAAAAATAATTCAAAAAGATCAGGCAAAAAAAAAAGACTACTCTTTATACATATTTTTCTCAAAAATAATATCAGTTTTTTTAAACTGAGTTTCAGTAGTACATTTAATCCCCCACCCCAGTAATTCATTGATTAATCATTATCTTAAAAGAAAGCAAGATAATGATTAGCCCCAAAAGCTGTTGCTGCTTTTAATTTTCAGCTGAATGGACTGAAACAACGTAAAATAAAATGTCTTGCTTGAGAACACAATGCTCCACCAACTTCAAAAATCGAACCCACGACCTTGCAATAATGAGCCTAACCACTATGTTCGCCTTCATTTGTCCAAATATATGTGCTTTCTAATCCCCAGAATATTTCGTTTGCATCTTCTTGGCTTCATTGCTTCTGGGGAAACTGAAACGTCTGACTGGCATTTCAAGTTCTGAATAATCATCTAATGCCATTTAACCCTTTTAATACCTAAACAACTGAAATTGCATATGGTTCAATAATGTTAATCATCTTTTTTTTATGTCCACTTTTCCATGCTGACATAGGTTTAATGGGATGTTTTACAGGCATATACCCTTCCTGATGCCAATCCTTTTAGTCGCTTCTTACAACAGAGATATTGTGTATGGGTTTTAAAAACTTGGATGCACAAGTCAGTATGTTTTAAAGTGCTTATATTTATCTAAAAACCTATCATAATTTTATGTAAGTACATTTGTTAAGTTATCCTCCAAACACCAGATAAATAGCAAAAAAGTTGTATTACTAAATCTCTCAAAATTCTTCATTATTTTCAAAATTATTTGAAAAACATTAGCAGTGCTTTGCATTAGAAGTATAGTCATGAAAAGGTTAAACATCAGACATTTACTTGTATATTGTTCCTTCCACAGATCTAGTTTGTAACTTGCAGCTTGTCTCATAAAAACTTGAAGTTCCTTCTTCCTTCTCATCATACATGCCATATGTTACTTCTATGAAGCTATGTCTAGCTGAGGGTGTACTGATATATCATATTACAACTGTAAAAAAAAAAAAAAAAAGGCACTCAATATATGTGAGAGACGTCTGAATGAGTATCTTCCACTCCCAACTAACTTACCCTCTGCCTCTGGGTCTTGGTCGACTGGGTGGAGAATGCATTGCTTTAGAGGATGGCTAGGGAGACTTGCTGGAATAGCTACTCCACCACGCAGGGCTCGCACCTGTGAGCGGCCAACTCTGCTCTGATAGCAGTGAGTAGGGATGTGGTCTGGGGGCCAAGAATGCCAGAAGTCTCCACTGCTACAGGCTCTACCACAAACCTATCTGAGAGCAACAGATACTTGGTCAGTTTACTCTCTTCAGTTTAGTGGGCAGCAGAGCCTGGGTTGGTAGCTGACCGCACCAGGTTGCCTCTTGAGTAGGTGTCACAGCATATGGCATCCCAGATGAGGGGTCTACTCCTGCAGAAAGGAAGATTGTCATGTCATCTGGCCTTTTGTCGCCCTACTGGCTTGAGCTGGGAAGAGAAGCCTGCGCCATCCAGACCATGCTTTATGATTTTGTTAAGAGCAGTATTACATGGGAGGCGGCCAGCACAGTAACAGCATGACAGTGGGTGGAGATCAAAAAGATCCACAATAGTTCTGCAATGACATTTGTGAGGCTCACAGATGTGGAGGTTGAGCCTCAGGGAAACACCAGTGCGCAAGCAGTCACTGTCCAGTTGAGTGCCAGTCATGAGTGAGGGAACTGCATTGAGCCAGGCACCACTGTGGGGTTGAGAGGGCGGTGCACCAGCCCATCTGAAATCATGTTGCAAAGGATGACGTCCCATTTCCCCATTTCTTTTGGGGGGACTGGATGTCTACTGAGGGGAGAGTGAGATGGACTTTGACAGGCTAGAGGCCAAGCTGATTCCCATGTCATGTAGGCCGCCTCACGCCCTTTAATCATAGAAGGTTCAGTTGTGTTGTAGAGAACTCTGTTGGTGAGGACATGGCAGGAGGTCACTGATGAAAGGAAAGCAAGCACAGCCAGTGGGACAGGAGACCTAAGACCCAGGCCACTATATTTGATGGGTGACGGGGCCATCCAGTGTCATCAAACCGGACATTGCATATCTCTTCAGCAACTCGTTGGATGCAGGCCTCAAGATCTGAGAGCAGAAATGTTTGGTTGTAGCAGGGGGCACTGTGGAAGGTGTATAAGAGTTTCAGTATGGTGAAGCAGTTCTTCAATAGAAAAAGTGCCAGGTGGGCATTAACCAGGCTCAGTCCACACGTCATGGATTCAAGCTGGCATAGTCTGAACCTGAGAGTAGAGCGAACGGCAGCTGGGAGGATCGGCAACCTGAGGATAAGGACCTCTTCCTTGGGGGGGTCACCTGCACTATTTCAGTTTCCACACCCTCCTGTTCCATGTTGTGTCTCCATGTCTGTCTAGCTTATAATGTGGTGTTACTTATTACCAGTGGCAGACTGGATCTAAAAATTAGTTGCCAGGAGACAAACTACAATACTATTATTTTATTTTTATAAGGGATAAATAAAATTTTCAATAAAACCTCTCTATTTCAGTGTATGCAATTGACCATAAAATTGTAAAGTAAAAATATGGATTATAGAATATACTATAAATAACAATCAAAGAGTGTTTAAAACATTTAATCATATATGATCGTTTAACCCTAGCACAAAGCTGGAATCATATAGAATATATTAAGAATTTCTTAATTTCTCCAATAAAAAAGATCCTTATGAAAAGTAAGTCTTACATGGGCTGAGAGATACAAAGCAGTTTGGAAAAGGATGGTATAAAGGTGAAAAATCCCTTAGCTATATATATAAGTTGAAAGTACTAGATGACACATGTCAAGAATGAGGAAGACTCAAAGAAACAGAAGAAAATTTGTGAATTTCTGCTGCATCTACAGCAGGAACAAAGTTCCAGTTAGGTAGAAGATTACATACATTGTGGTAGAGTGGTATGGTAGATAGAGCCATAAAAGTACAGAAGTAAACCTGGAAAGAATGAAAGCAAGGAACACTATCAAGTACCTAAAAAAGAAAATTAGGTAGACATAGCAAGCATAGAAGTGGAAAGAAAGGTTTGTCAATGTTCTGTGACACAAGGTGTTTCACATTGTGAACAAGTGTGTCAGTATAAATCAGGGTGTCCTAGCTCAAAGGTGAGGACATAATGATAGCAGCTGATTTGCCCTCACCAGCAACAAAGAGAAAGAGGTAATGAGAGATGGGGAGGGCAAGAGAGACGGAGCTGATGACAGTGGGAGTTTAGTTCCTCTGTGTTCAAACCAGGTGTACATGTGTGTGTAATTTTACACTATCAACCCTTTCATTTCCTCTACAAACATGAACATCTATTAGGTACATACATCTAACACTAGGTATAGAGAAAGAGATATGGAACTAGTACTGCAAAAGGTTTCTGAATGGGGAGAATGTATGGGAGGAAGAGGGGTTATTCTTTAGTAAATCAAGCATTAGAAAAAAAAAAACTGATACTCTCTTCTCTGTGTACCATAATCACTTAATTTCATAGATAATTCAGCTGGTCTGGACATTCCTAAAAAAAACTAGGTGTAATATTCAAGTACTGGGGTTGATTAAATTGACAATATACTTCACTGCAAATGTATAGCTTTGTGCCAAATTTAGGAATTGTTTTTATTTTATTTCAAAAACAAAAACAAAAAAAAACAAAAGTAAAAATATTGCTCTTAAAGACAACAAGCGTTTTAAGACCACATTCCTTGAGAAGGTAGGGGTTAGCATTCTAGCCCCCATAACAAGCTTCTCCATTTTGCCATATTGTCTGCATTCTCCATCACCAACACTCTGGCTTTTATTTCTTCTTTTATCATCTTTACCCATATCTTTCTTGGTCTTCCTCTTCTACTTCCTTCAACATTCATTTCCATCACTTCTCTCACCCAGTCTATGTCATTCTTCATCAATATATGAGCCAGCCAACTAATTCACTTAAGAAAGCCATTTTGGAATGAAAGAAGAAAAATCTTGATATAAAATGTTATGTTTATTCAATTTCTGGTAGATTGTTTATAGTTGTGAAGTTGACAGTCTAGAAAGGCTTAGTGTCTGCTTAGCAGATATTATCATCTCTACATAAAATCTTGAAAGTTTGGCCGTCGCAGATGATCAGGATCAGGTCTGGAATGGAGAAAAAATATTATTAACCATTTTAATACTAAACCACCTGAAACAATTCATGTTTTAACTATACAAAACTTTATTTTAAAGTGCATATATTTACCTAAAAATCTTCATAATAAACTTATCTAAGAACCTTTTTTATGTTATGATCCAAACACCAGCTTAATAACGAGAAAGTTATTTTAGTAAACTCTTTCAAATTCTTGATTATTTCAAAATTATTTGAAAATCTTATGTAGTATCTTTCATTAGAAATATATTAATGGAAGGGTTAATGGTTAAGAAATAAAATTAATAATATGGAAGATTTGTAGTAAAAGAATATGTTTGCTGCTGTGGAAAGTGATGGCAGAGTTTAATCAACACTGAGGTGGTTGGTGATAAGAAAGCCATCTAGTCATCCACGTTTTTTCTAGTGTTGTGCATGGTAGATGATGGAGGACTGTGACAAATATAGAAAGGCACTGAGACCTATCTAACTCATACCACCATGGAAAATCAGATGTAAGATTATAATAATATGATGATGATGTGGCAAGATAGGAACTAGTAACAAGCTTTATAAATAAACAACAAATTAGATGCTTGCATTTCAAATCAAATACTTCACCCAGTCCTCTGTATATTTGAGAATCTATTCAATGGCTTAGCCAAGAGAGAAGCCCTTCCAGGTTAGTATGATTAAAATACAATATATGAAGACAACAGCAGTGAATTTTTAGTGTTTTTAGGGCATAGGATAAAATACACATGCATGTATATATATATATATATATATATATATATATATATATATATATATATATATGTGCATAGACTGGAGAGAAATGAAGCAACCATGCTCCATTGGATGTACAATGTAAATGAGAGAGAAATACAGAGCTTGGATGAGTTGAAGGAGAAGCTGGGTTTAAGAGAAATCCAAGGTGGTGTGCAGGAGAGAAGACGCATTGGTATGGACATGTGATGCACATAGACAATGATTGTTGGGTGAAGGAGTGCCAGTGGAAAGGAGCTGTGGCAGAGGTAGACCAAGAAAGACCTTGGCAGAGGTTGTGAGAGCTAACCTCAAATCACTGAGACTCACAGAGGTGATGACAATGGATTGCGACATATGGAGAGATGCCGGGCTGAGAAGGACCCGGCCAACCCATGCAAATGTGGAAAAGCGGAGGTAAAAACTATGATGATGATATATGCATGTTTAGATACAAAATGCTTTGCAGAATTTGTTCTATCACTCTGGTTGCTGTTAAGAAGAGCATCCAGCTGTAGAAAACATGCCAAACAAGGGACTGTAAAGAATCTTCAGTTGTGCCGTGAACATGACAACCTCTATAGTGATTTGCCACAATAAGATGCATCCAGTACACTCTGTAATGTGGCTGGTGTTAACAAATGCATCATGCTGAACAAAGAGAGGACTTTTCAGTTATGTCAAGGGTATGATAACTTCTTTAGGATTGGTACGACGATAAAATACACCCAGTAAACTCTGTAAAATGGTTGGTTTTAGAAGAGCATCCAGCTGTAGAAACCATTCCCAAACTGGAAATGCATGTAGTTGTAATGTGGCCCGTGGCCCATCTTGGAGGACAATAGATCCAATTAAATACTGACTTGGTCTATGATGATCCATCGAACACATACCAGAATGGAAAAATGGATATTAAATGATAATGATGACTGTACTCTGAATTCAAATCCCGCTGTGGGGTGTACCTCATCTACCCAATAATGCACGACACCCCTACGCCACACCCATTAATAAGAACGAGTATGTCAATAACTTACAATACTCCTGGAGGTCCAATTAAATCAAATCTGGAAGAAAAAGAAAGAGAATAAATCAATCAAATGCTTATTTTCATGTAATGTGAGGTTTCATAGATGAAACAGTAAGGCCATATTTCAGAACATTGGACTTCACTAATAATATAGCACATCATCATCATCAACGTTTAACGTCCGTGTTCCACGCTTGCATGGGTTTGGACGGGGGTTTTCCCACTTGAGGCAAGAGTGATTATCTTGCTCGCATATATCTGGCGAGTTTTCTACAGCTGGATGCCCTTCCTAACACCAACCACATTTACAGTCTGGGGCTGGGAGGTTTTTACCGTGTTGCCTACACGGCCACATTACAGCGTGGACTGTCTGGCGGGTTTTCTACGGCTGGATGCCCTTCCTAACACCAACCACATTTACAGTCTGGGGCTGGGAGGTTTTTACCATGTTGCCTACACGGCCACATTACAGCGTGGACTGTGTGTTTTTTTGTCGTGACACCTACACGATCTCATTTGTTTCGGCCTGGATGTTGTGGCACCAACATAACTTTACATTGAAAGGGGCGGTGTGGATGTATTTTGTTAGAGATGCCTACTGACTGTAGTAGGTTTTACTTTGTATTTAGGTAAGGCGGGTCTTCTCTATTACTGAGTCCCGCCAAAGGTCTCGGTCCAGTGACATTGTCTTGGAGAGGTGTAAGTGTGTGAGGTCGGAATTTATCAGCTCGTCCCAGGTTTTTCTGGGTCTGCCTATTCCGTGGCTACCATCTATCTATATTGCCCTGCACTTTGTTATACAGCTGTCGTCTTTCATGCGCATCACGTGACCATACCAACGTAGCCTTCTCTCGAGTAAACAACATCTGATCCCTCTTATTTCTAATTTTTTCCTTAGTTCGTTTATGCTTTGCCGTTCACGTATATTACTATTACACATCCAGCGGAGCATGCAAGCTTCATTCCTCTCTAGTCTGCGTATATCCTCTGCACACAATGCCCAGGTCTCACTGCCATGCAACATTGCTGTTCGTATGCAGGCATCATACAACCTGCCTTTCAATATTGAGAAAAATGACTACAGGCAAATTCTCTGCCAGTATGAAAAAAAATGGACAATAAAACATCAAACATTGTACTGTTACAGATGTTTCCACTGTTTTGGTTGAGAGGACTCTTCAGTTATGCAAAGGATATGACAGACCTCACTGTTGCTGGTATCCTGATAAAGTGCACCCAGTACACTCTGTAAAGTAGTTGGTGTTAGGAAGGGCATTCAGCTGTAAAAACTATGCCAAAACCAGAATGTATGTAAGTGAGATGTCACCACTTGGCCGTCTAGGAAGATAGTAGCTCTAATTGAATACTGAATTAGTCTGATGACCTATCCAATCCATGCAAGGGTGAAAAAAAAACATGTGGAATAATGATGAAGATCATGAAATACAAAATATTTTTATAAACTTGATTCCACAAGAAAGGAAGTGGAAGATAAATTCTTTCAAAAACCATAGGCAGTGTTTATCAGTAGAAATATAGTAAGGAAAGGGTTAAGAAAAGAGAAAAGTCAACAAACCTTGGTCTTGGAAGCTGCCCAAAATTCTGTGGATTGTTCATTGGATCAAATGTCATTCCACTACCCTGTCCAAGTGGATCAAGATCCCTAGCTCCATAACTATAGGGATCAACTCGATTCCTAACAACAAAAGGTAGGTAAATAGAAAAGAAATATAAGTCATAATGGTATTGATGAGGCAGAAAACAATGAATCAATATTTTTACCATCATGTATGTATCCTAATTGCCTTCAATAACCTGGTTGCTTTGTGCATTTCAGTTGCCCAGTGTATACCAGTTGCCTTATGTATCCCAATTACCTTGTGTACAGGGTAAATGCAAGAATCATTAAACTCAGACTAGTCCTGAATAAGACAATTACCACAATAATATCAGCTTACGCACCCCAATCGGGGCTGCCAGACGAACTTAAGGATAGGTTTTACGAGTCCCTAATACACACTACTGCTCTAACAGACGACAAGGACTTCCTAATCATTGCAGGAGATTTTAACGGACATGTAGGTAAACACTGCGACGGCTTCAATAGAGTACATGGAGGCCATGGAGTTGGCACAAGGAATGAGGAAGGATTCAGACTTCTAGAATTCTGCGACGCCAATGACATGTCGATATGTAACACAAACTTTAAAAAACCCGACAACCACCTGATCACCTATAGATCAGGGGAGCACTCTAGTCAGTTAGATTTTATCCTCATCAGAGGACGTGACAGATGGACGGTCGTAAACACAAAAGCCTTCCCTAGTGAGGAATGTACATCCCAACATAGCTTAGTTGTCAGCGACCTCACGGTCAGAACTAGACGAGCCCTGAAACAGAGGCCAACCTGGAGAAGAAAGATCTGGAAGCTGAAAGTCCCCTCAACCAGTAACAGATTTAAAGATATTTTACTCAACGCCTACGACAGTAAAGAAGAACAGATAGAGACATTTAACGTAGAAGAGAACTGGGAGTTCCTAAAAAATAACTTACTAGAGGCGACGGATGAGGTTTGTGGCTGGAGTAAGACCTCAAGCAGGAGGAGAGTGACTTGGTGGTGGAACAATAAGGTAGATGAAGCAGTCAAGGCCAAGAGACAGGCATGGAAAGAATGGAAGAACGGGGGGAGCAGGGTACATTACATAGAGACCAAGAGGACCAGAAACAGGAGGTATTCAAGATTGCGAGGCAGTGTGTCAGAGATAGTTGTGATGTCATTGGAGAGAAGTGTATCCGGAATGATAAAGGTGAGCTTGCCCTCACAAGTGCTGAGAAGAAAGATGCATGGAAGAGTCATTATGATAGATTACTAAATGAGGAGAATGCATGGGAAGAAGAGACCCTACCCCACGTAGACCCTATAGAGGGACCAGCAGTACAAGTCAGCGGCAGCGTAGTAAGTAAGGCAATCAGAGATATGAAGATAGGGAAGGCAACCGGTCCATCGGGTATAGCTGCCGAGATGTTGAAGGCATCTGGGTCTGTAGGTCACACTATAACCACACGTATCGTTAACCAGGTAATACTAGAGGGGGCCATACCAAAAGATTGGTGCAGTAGCATCATTGTCAACTGCTACAAAGGTAAAGGCGATGCACTAGATAGAGGAAACTATAGAGGTATAAAGTTGATGGACCAGGTCATGAAAGTAACAGAAAGAGTTATAGCACAGCTGATTAGGGACCGGGTGAATATAGACGAGATGCAATTTGGGTTTGTACCAGGGAAAGGCACCACTGATGCGCTCTTCCTTGTGAGGCAATTACAGGAAAAGTACCTAGCTAAAAGTAAGCCACTCTACTTGGCATTTGTCGACCTTGAGAAAGCCTTTGACAGAGTTCCACGTGCAGTAATCTGGTGGGCTCTTAGAAAACTAGGAGTAGATGAATGGCTTGTGAAAGCGGTACAAGCCATGTATAGGGGAGCAGTCAGCAAAGTTAGGATTGGCAATGAGTATAGCGAGGAATTTAGCGTACAGGTTGGGGTCCACCAGGGCTCTGTTCTTAGCCCTCTCCTGTTCATCATAGTCCTGCAGGCAATAACGGAGGAGTTTAAGACCGGATGCCCATGGGAACTCCTGTATGCTGATGACCTCGCACTCATAGCTGAATCTATGGTAGAACTAGAGAATAAATTCCAAACCTGGAAGCAGGGACTAGAGAGAAAGGGCCTCAAAGTCAACATGACAAAGACTAAGGTCCTTATAAGTAGACGAGAAAACAGAACCCAGATCCCCTCAGGGAAATGGCCTTGCTCAGTATGTAGGAAAGGTGTAGGTAGGAACTCCATTCTTTGCCCCAAATGCAAACAATGGGTACACAAGAGATGTAGCGGGATCTCAGGAAGCTTAATTAAGAATGTAGGATTCACATGCAGCAGCTGTGCTGAAACAGCAAGCAAACAGCCACAGGAAACAAGTACCACCAATCTCTGGGAGGGCCCTGTAGAAACAGTAGACAGCTTCTGTTACCTAGGTGACCGAATTAGCAGCGGAGGTGGGTGCTCAGAAAGTACAATAACTAGGGTAAGAACGGGATGGAAGAAGTTTAGGGAACTACTACCACTGCTAGCTGCAAAAGGCTTCTCCCTCAGAATGAAAGGCAGACTGTATGATGCGTGTATCCGAACAGCGATGTTGCATGGTAGTGAGACCTGGGCGCTGAAGGTGGAAGACTTACGTAGATTAGAGAGAAACGAAGCCTGCATGCTCCGATGGATGTGTAACAGTAATATACGTGAACGACAAAGCATAAATGAATTGAGAGAGCGACTGAGCATAAGAGGAATCAAATGCTGCGTGCAGGAGAGGCGGTTACGCTGGTATGGACATGTGATGCGTATGAAGGATGACAGCTGCATAAAAAGGTGCAGAGCACTAGAAGTTTATGGAAACCGCGGAGTGGGGAGACCCAAGATGACTTGGGATGAGGTGATAAAAGCCGACCTTACCCAACTACACCTCTCAAAGTCAATGACACATGACCGTGACTTCTGGCGTCACGCAGTAATACAGGGTACCCGACCTCCCATGGGTACATGCTGAAGCATATAAACAATATGTATTGTATCCCTGCATGTCATAGGTAACTAAAATGGTTGGCATCTGGAAGTATATCCAACTGTTAAAGCATTGCTTCAAAACGTCCCATCCAACTCATGCTATTATAGAAAAGTAGAGGTAAAAAATGCTGATGATAATCCTCATCATCATCACCAGTATTTTGTTAACCTGCTGTACTCTACTGTACTAAACTCAAATTTCTATCTGAGAATAAACACCTTTCTCCAGAAAGAGAAGTGTTTGTTCAGCAACAATGATGCCAAAAAATATACCTGTCTTTGCGAAAAAGACTTTTTTTTAGCTCACACCTATGTAGGATTAACTGGCCTCCAACGAAGTTGCATCTCATAGACAATTTCTCAAGTATTTTAATGACAGAGCCCCAGTCCTACCATGAAAAGCCTTCCCCCTACACCAGATGCCTATCTATAATAAGAGTTAACACAGTTGTGGCAGGTACTCTTTATTTCCAGCTGAGTAGACTGGAGCAATGTGAAATGAAATGTTTTGCTCAAAATGATAATGTGTCACCTGGAAGTTCAGGAATCAAATCCCTAGCTACAAGATCATGAGTTCAACACTCTAACTACAAGGCCACTTAGTCAAAAAAAACTAATATTTGAAAAAGGAACTTTATTATTTATTATTTTAAATTACAAGTAAATGTAAGCAATTTTGTAAAGTCCTTTAAAGTATGACAAACCTGAAAGGGAAATGTTGGCCTGGAGGACCTTTTGGACTACAATGAGGAGGCGGCTTGTTGGGTTGTGAGGATTCTGGCTGCGGTCTGGTGTTTTGAGGTGTTGCTTCTGCTTTTGTATCCTTTTGTACGTCTTTGCATGGGGTAGAGAGAAGTTCATCAACAATCAATACTTTGAATGCTACAATATTCTTGTAAGCACTGAAAATACAAGAACATAGGAATTTTAGTTCAATAAACACTGAATTCCATGACACAAAATCTCTAAACACAATGCAGCTTTATTCAATCATGAGTGTACAGGGTGCATTTTATAATGACATCAAAGGAAAAATAATAATAGCAACAAATGACGGAATGCTTACTTGGGAAAAAATTTGTAATCAGGATTGACAAAGTCTTCAATTTCTATGGAAACAGAGGATAGTTTTTCATTGTCCATATTCTAGGCAAAGAGAGAGAAGTGAAGAAGAAATGAATAAAGATTTGTGTTTCAAAAAATTCATTATAGCTACTTGTTGAAAAAGAAACAAAAATGGAAAAAATATTCCAATATTCGAGCTTTATTTATCTAACTTATATAAAGTATTTTACTGCTTTCAGTCATTTGGCTGCGAACATTCTGGGGCACCGCCTTCAGTAGTTTTTAGTTGATTTTATCGACCTCAATACTTATCTCAACATTGTAAAATACGAGATAAAATGTAAACATTGGTGTAAGGGAGATAACTCAGTCAAACATAATAGCAGCACGTATTTCTGTTGGACTATACCAGCCGTTGTTTAACCCACTTTGATGTAAACATATAAATACTGCCTTTGCGTTGAAGATGATCCGACGTTTTGACTATATCTTTCTCCCTTCCACCAGTCTCAGAGGCCATGAAAAGGGACATGAACATTGCCCTTCCCTTTCTAATTAAACAGTAAAGTATATAAAAATATTAAGTAACAAGCAATTCATTTAGATGTTTCAAGATCATATGGGGATGTTAAATATATAGGGAGCACATTTACCTATAATCTACTTCCTGGGGCTCAAGAAGGCATTTATATACATTGCAATAAATATATTAAATACTCTACTAAGCAGCATTATAAATTCATATGTGTACACAAACAGTGCTGTTTGTGTACACATAAGAACTTATAGCATACTTCAACTGCTTAGCACTAAAATTAGTAGATTCAGTTTGCTGTTACTGGTACATTTGATGGTTTTATTAAGCCTTTTGTTATATATTTCTCCATGGATAGTAAGATATGCAAATAGCTTCTGAAAGTGATTTCAACAATAACTAAAACATGGGTCGAGCTGTTCATCTTCCTCTATCTATAGAGAAATATGTAAATAAGACATGTTTATAAGTTTACATATAAAAATGTGTGTGTTTATATACAAATTTCTTGCAGCTTTGGGTAAATTCTGTTCTGTTGTGTACAGGTATGAATTCATAGAATAGGTACACTGTATCCCTGCATGTCATAAGAGGCAACTAATAAGGTTGGAATTAAGAAGGGCATCCTGCTGTGAATCATTGTCTTTAATCATCATATCCAACCAATGACAGCATGAAAAAGTGGACAGGATTATGATGAAATGGACAAACAAAATGTAGGTAATGTATATGAATCTTACCATCAGATTTAACGACAAAAAATTTTCAATTAGAATAGCTTTCAACAGGAAATGTTCTACTTTCCCACTTTCTGATTTTCTGCAGTAATTAAGTATATATATATCTTGTGAATTGTTCCAACCTTGAGGCAACAGTTCAGAACCAACATCCTGAAAAAAAAAATTCAGCACTATATATTCATATCATTATCTGAAGCAGTATTTTCCAAAGTTGGTTCAATGAAAACATTCTGGGTTCTGCAAGATAAAGTGTTTTTTTCATAAAATTTAATATTACTTATTGGCTTTTTTTTTAATATGTCTCTCAAAAACAATTTTTGTTTCATGCAATATCTTATTTAATCCTTTTGATACCAAACTGCCTGAAACCATCCTTGGTTCTACAAGACAATGTTATATATTTTAAAGTGCTTAAATTTATTTGAAAACCTTCCATCATAGATTTATGTTAGAGAATTCATTAAATTATGTTCTAAACATCAGATAAATAATGAGCAAATTAGTTATATCACTAAATGCTTCAAAATTCTCGATCATTTTCAAAATTATTTGAAAATAATAGACAGTGTAAATATAGTAATGAAAGGGTTGAATATGAGTGTTGGTGATTAGTCATAAAATATAGGTTCTGTGATTTTTGGAAAATCTTATGAGGATTCTGTGACAAAATACATTTGGGAGCCACTAGACTTTGCAATGATTGCATCAGTCTTGACTGAATTAAACTCAGTTATTGACACTCTGTTCATCAGTTCTAACATTATTTGTAGTGAATGTATCACTAAAAAATGAAATTTACAGCTCACACCTATGTAGATTTAGCTAACCTCCTGTAAGGTTGCATCTCAGAGATTTCTTGGTTGTTTTAATGACAGAGGCTCCAGTAATATCAAGAGAAGCAATGTGAAATGAATTGTCTTGCTCAAGAACTTAACAAATCATCTGGTCCAGGAATGAAACCCGTGTTCTTATGATCATAGGTCCAACACTCAAACCACTAGGCCTCCTGTATCATTAATAAGTTATATAACCCAGATTTGTCAGGCTGGCTGAGAACAGATTTCTTTTGTTTTAATCTAACGTCATATATTTCCTTTATTTACTAGCCTGAGAAACAGGTGTGATGCCTATAACTGTAGCAAGCCTTTTTAGAGTGAAGAGTAGGAGTGAGGTTGATGTGTGGAATTTTGAAGTGCAGTTTTTGTATTGAAAAGACGAGTTGGAAAAGAGATTCAGAATGATAAAGTTATTGAAAGAAATGTTATCAAAGGCTGTATGAAACACAGTAAGGATAGTGAGAAATAGGATAAGAAGAATGCCTGGCTAAGAATGTGAATTACAGATACACAGACATTTTGTGGAAGCGCAAATTGAACGAAAAGCACAGATAGGCTGGAGTTTGCTTTGCAATTTGTTCTAAAATATTTAAGAAGTTGGAACAGATTCCTATCCATATAAACAGCCAATTAATAACTCTACATTTGCATTGCAAAGCTAAGTTGTTTGCTACTCTAATAGTGCCCCTGCTCAAACTCTTCTCTCTAAATCATAGCATATTAACTAATATGGCGTGTGAGTTTGTATATTTATACATAACTCCCTCTGTAACTCTTTGTATCCAAGAAAACATGTCTACAACCAAGCGTACCATTTTCTGTTTGGTTTTTGCATTCACATTGTGTGGATCTTCCCTGCTGCTATCACCAAGACATTTTTTCTTAAGATATCTAATGGTATTTGAACTTTACTATTTAAATATCATTAATATTTGGAAATAGAAATATGTGAGTGAATTTGATACTAATATTATTAAAAAGCATTTCTTTCTTGGTTAAAATTTATTTCTTAATGTGCAGCATCTATAAGTGCTGTCAGTACAGTGAGCATATATGATATGCTCACATCTAATTTAAATATCCTGGACTCCAAAAATTAAATTATTATCTGTCATATAATTGGTGTAGGCTTGACAACTGGTGATTAGTGTACAAGAAAGAAGCAGCAAAATTGAATAAGAATCAACTAGATTGAAATTGTAGGACATTATGTTTTCAAACATTACTTTGAAACAAAATAATTTTTTGTCAGTTGTACATTCAAAATTAAAATGAACTGACATTGACTACAATAACAGTTTGTTAATTTAGTTTCATGTGCAGTGCAATGCTGCATGATAGTGAAACATGGGCAGTGACTGCAGAGGACATGTGCAAGCTGGAGAGAAATGAAGAAACTATGCTTCGGTGGATGTGCAATGTAAATGTGAGACAAAAGCAGAGCTTGGATGAACTGCAAGAGAGAAGACTGCATTGGTATGGACATGTGATGCACATAGACGATAGCTGGGTGAAGAAGTGCCAGGAAATTCCAGTGGAGGGAAGCCACAGTAGAGGTAGACCAGAGAAGGCCTGGGCAGATGTGGTGAAAGCTGCTCTTAAATTGCTGAGACTCACAGAGGAGATGACAAAGGAACGTGGCGAGTGGAGAGATGATGTGTTGAAAAGGACCCATCTAATCCATGCAAGCATGGAAAAACGGACATAAAAACGATGATGATAAATTGTATAAATAACATTTATAATTCTAACAGAATGAAAATATACACACAAATAATATATACAATACTTAATTACTTCAATATTTCACATGAAAATATAAAATCAAAATGAAAGAAAATATTAATTCAGCACTAAGTGTGTTAATTGTTCACACACCAAAAGGGGTGCCAAAGTCTCCCTCAAATACTTTTTGAGGCAAGCCAATACACTCACAGCATTACCACAGGTGATAGGCTAATGTGCTGGAACAACCTGATACTTTGGTAAAGCAAGCCACCAATTATGACAAGAACAACCTTGTCAGCAGCCCAGCTCTTCCAAATGTTTCAAATGCCACAAGCTGGAAAAAATAGTTTGCTGATAATTCCCAGTATTTTAGAATTCTATTCCATCACTTTTACTACAGTATCCAGGATGTGGGAAGGAGCAAAAAAGTCACTGACTGTGGCATCCCAAATGAGACATCTACCTCTTACCCATGGACAAAAGATAAAACCATCTGTTTTCTTCCTAACAACTCTGGATAATCCAGTCAGCTCCAAAATTGAGTGGATATTTACCCAAGCCAGGGTCTGTTTAATAATTAAGTTTAGCTCAGTATGGCAAGCAAAACAACCTGCATTCAGGCAGCAAGGCAAATCACGAAGACCCGAGGAGTCAAGGGGCCTACCACAGTGACATCTCAGTTACCCATAAACATAAGATGTAGGGCTCATCCAGACAGTAGGTCACCGATGTTGGTCATGGGCAGGGCATCAATCCAGTTACCCAAGAATTTTACACTTATACCACCTTGAGAATTGATCAAAGAGAGAGTTGAAAGTGTCTCTCGAATGCAAATTGTCATCAAAAACTCTGTTTCAGTCTATCCTCCTCTGTAACAGGAACTGACAAAACTAGCTCCCTCCACTGTAGTAGAGCTTCATCCATCTCCTTGATGGAGCAAGTCCATGTTGGAAAGGAGAGAATGTTAGCCACCAAAGGGGAGCAAGCATGGATGGCGGAAAGAAAGCAGGAAAGAGATGAGCATGTATGCAGACATAGGTTCCCAAATCATTTAAGCAATGCAGCCAGGTCATGAGACTCTGGAGAGAGTCTGACATTGATCAAGCATTCAAGTTTAGCAAAGATTGGACTGTCAAAAGGTTGGAGAGACAACAAGAATCTATAAGATGGACTGACTTTGAGCACATTCAATAACTTACGAATCGATAGGTAATTTCTAAGTATGAAAAAAAAATTGATGGGGCTCAATTACCTCAATATTTTTTAGTCATTGCTTGAGGTTAGTCATCTTGGATAGAAAAATGGGTTAAAAATCTAGGTTAGTAATTGGGGCTCCTGGGGAGTACCATGCCAATGAGGGAGGGACCACGATAAACAGTTGTACAGTTTGCTGATGAGAAGCAGGGTGGTTGAGGAGCCAGAGCTCGCATGTGGAGCTGCTGACTTGGAGGCCCCTACGACCAAGTTCCTCAATCATTGTTTACCCAACCCTAGCTAAGTATGGGGGAAGTTCTGCAGACAGGCACTCTGAGACTGATGACAGATATTTTTGCTGTGAGCTGTTGCAGAGTACACCCAACTGCTATGGGGCAGAGGTCGCCATTGGGATTTGTGAAGCCAAACAGTTTAGCTTAAAAAAACTAGGGGTGAATATAGAGGACACCCTTAGATGAGAAATTGTTCACAAACTGGATCAGATTCTCCAAGAGCTTGAGGCAGGCATCACTGGCCGACAGGAAGATACGTTCCTTAAGATACCGGGGTCATAGACCATCAATCACTGCTCTAGAACCCACAGGAAAGGAT
Organism: Eledone cirrhosa; assembly: GCA_964016885.1. Taxonomy (NCBI): domain Eukaryota; kingdom Metazoa; phylum Mollusca; class Cephalopoda; order Octopoda; family Eledonidae; genus Eledone; species Eledone cirrhosa. The sequence goes on from OZ024743.1 coordinate 184,731,167, forward strand.
GCAATTGCCTTCCTGATGTTATCCAAGGTGAAAACTGGTTGTAAATAACCTGGTGGATTGGACCAGTGTAAACAGCCATCCAGAGGGGCTGGAGGAGGTTTTTCTCTCGATCGTTTGAGAGAATCTGTATTACACTGAGCAAGGGAAGAACAGCCCCTTTAATGTCAAATTCGCTGAATTTGGCACTGACAGCTTTCTTTAGCTTTGGTGAAAGTCCATTGCTTGGAACCGTGCTGATTTCCGACCTGAGATGAACAGTGGTTGGGGTGGACTTAAACAACTCAAGCTATCATTTTAGGGAAGATGTGAGGGAACCAATTTTCACATTAAGCTCATAGAGAGAAACAAGAGGGAATAAGAACAGTTTCTGTCAATCCGATGTGTTAGAGAAACGTTCTTCAGCAATTTGAACAGAGCATGAACAAAACAATTCCAAGCTCCCTTTGGTTATGGGCTTCAACAGGAAGCTGGTGTTTGGAGCAAGGTTCTGCTCTGTGAAGTATGTCGGAGTAACATAGCATGGGTTACAAGTCCAGTTTGAAAAATTCTCGACTACAACCTAAGAAATACCCATGCAACTCTTGTGATAGCTTTAGCAACACAAGTGGCATTTGATAGTCTTCAAATTGCAACTTGTGTGGATCGAGAGAATGTAATTTGGTATCAGATTTAATTGATGAATTATATAGCTGGAAATTTATTGAACAAAACTTATAGTGATGAAAATATTAAAAAAGAATAAAAACAAAAATTAAGAAATGAAAAAAAAAAGAGGGAAAAGAGGAAGGATTAAAGAAGAGCAGATCTGGCTGTATATGAAAGTAAAGGAATATAAATGCCATAAATGAGAGGAAAAAGAAGAGAAGTGCAAGAACTACAAGGCACGAAAGGGGGAAGGGGAGAGGGTGGTAGACCCTACACCTTGGTCAGAGCGGTGTTTCGGCTATACAGGGTCTGAGAACGCCCTGAAGTCTAGATGGCAATTGGTCAAAAAGGAAGCGGCTGGGCAAGCCCCTGTATTTGCCTGTCTTCCTGTTCTCTGCATTGAGGGCCACCGTATCGGGGTTTGTGGCCGAAACAACTAAGTTGGGGGCGGAGAACATGTCACAGTATGCCGCGTCCCAGATGAGGGATTGATATCAGAACTTTAGTTACCTATTCTATCACTCCGTCCAAGGAGCGAATAATGAGGGGCATAGATGATGGCATCGCCAAATGTATAGAGCAATGCGAGGGACATCTGATAATTTGTTTGCTATATATCTGCAGTAGATTATTTGGTGGAGTATGAACAAGTATTCATTCTTCGATCACATTTCTTCCATAATAAATAATATAAAGATTAAAATACGTTTTGTATAGTGTATTTTGTAATTTACGTCGTTAAAATTATCTGTATATTAAAATGTGTTTAATATGAGGTATTTTGTTAATTTACGTCGTTAAAATTATTTATTAGCATATTAAACTGTGTTTTGTAATTTACGTTGTTAAAACTATTTATAACACAAAGTGAGTGTATTTTGTAGTTTTTGGATCTGAAATGAACATACTATCAACATACTCATGAATTGACTTTTATTTTTAACGTATCAATAACAAAAGAAAGCCAGTTTGTGTAAGAGACCAAAAAGCTGACACTCTTGTACGAACGCCAGTTTTTTTTTTGTTTTTCCTTTTTAGCTTTAAATATGTAAGTCGTGTCAAACTTAATGAATTGTCTAGTCAATCATAATGTCATTCATATACAGGATATTTTATAAGAATATAGAATCAATATCTGTACTTAACTGGTTCTTTATTTTATCACCTCTCCCCGTCGATGCTAACTAAATAGCGCAGGTATTTTGTCCGACGGTCTATTCTGCCAATTGTTATTGTGTTGATAGTTAGTAACTAATGTAGAAACAAAAATTAATTTTATTTCTTCCCTTCCACAAAATCAAGTTTTCATTCATTTATATTATCTAAATTAACGACGAAACACACATAACACTTATCTGGCAAGATTTCACTCTTTGAAACTAAACCCACCTTAGAAATAAAAACAAGCTGAACATCGCAAGGTGTTGAAGTATCGGTTTTTTTCTGATAGGTTCATCATCAAATCTATAGCAGTGGAAACTTCTGGCATCCTGGGTTACCGATCATCCCCCTACTCAATGCTCTCGGGACGGAGATGGTCACCCGCAAGGAAAAGCCCGCAAATTGAACAGGTTTTTTTAACGGATTTCCCTCGCTATCCTTTGTGTAACGCTTTTCCAATTGTCAACTGGGACCCATGAGGCAACACCCACCCGAGGTTTTGCCTCTGAGACACAGGGTGAACGAAAATACGTGACAACCTTTTGATGATTGATTCGTACTGTTACTGTTTGTCACTACCATTACACAAAGTGACTTCAAAAGAAAGCTCAGAATTGTCTATATTTACAAAATGAAATACTTCCTGGATGCCATTATAGTTTTATTACAGCACATTTCTGTCTCGACCTGCCTTTAACATGTTCATAAAGCTACATAATCTGAAGTGTAGAGAAAAAGTTCATGTATTTCTCAAGAAATGCATTAGCAATGTTCCATATGACAACAACACTATGAAATGTAAACATAAACATAAACAACCTGTTCTTTGGAACTTGAGCATTTAAATCCATTTCCGATTAATTCCCAATGTAACAAACAAACGGCTGCATCTTGGATCGACTTGAGCTCTACGCTACGAAACAGCAATTCCAAACCTGGATGGTCTGCCATCTTATTAGCAACCAAAGGACGATATAAAGCAGCTAAAATTCTACTCAAGATGGTGACGTTTTCATATCTGTTCCGTAAACATACAGTGATGACGTCATCACCAATAGCGTAATTATCCTCATAGAATATAAAAATCACACTTGATTGATAAAAAATAAAAATAAAATGAAATAAAAATAAAAATAAATAAAATAGTCAAGCAGATATTTAATAGAATTTTTATTATCCTTATTTTTTTTTTTTTTCTGTTCACCTGGTTTTTCGAAGAGACCGGTGACATTTCGCTGATTGTCGACTACGTAGAATTATCTGGTATCTTCAGGTTGTTTCTGTCTCGGGTGGAGTATCACTTTAGTATACCTGTGCGACTGGAGAAAGAGATGGCACGTTTCTATGTTTTAGTGTAGATAAGTGTCTAATTAGACGACACGAGTTTACAATTAGCAACAATCATGTTTTCTAATTTAGAGGCACGACCAACAATTTGGGGAGGAGTTCGATTAAATCGACTCCTGTGCGTTACTGGTGCTTTATTTTATCGACCCCATAAGAATGAAAGGCAAAGCTAACCTCGGCGGTATTTGAACTTAGAACGTAAAGGGTCGTAACTATATGCCGCAAAGCATGTTGTCCAACGCTCTACCGATATTACCAATCCACCGCCCTTTTTAGCAACAATCATAATCATCATCACCAGTCGTATGACTTCTGAAGTCGTCGATGGGATCCAACTGCAGAAGCAGCACACGCTTAAAATAGTCTACCATCGGCGTCGTCATTTGCGCCCATTCTTTGAAATTGTCCAACCAGTTTTTGCGTTGGTGTCCCCACTTGCATCCACCTTCAACGGTGCCTTGCATGATGGTCTTGCACCGGCTGTCATGTTGTGTGATGTGGCCAAACCACGGCAGTTTCCTCCTCTTGACAGTGGCGAAGAGAGGTTCCTGGTGACCCACAAAACTTTTAACCTTACTCCACACATATTCATTGGTTTTACGTTTCCAATAGCAAATATGAAGGAGTTTTCTCATGCATTTGTCCACAAATTCCTGGACCCTTCTCTCTGTTTCTGCCAAAAGTGTCCAGATCTCACATAAGATCCTGCTTCACATCATCTTGAACCGTCTGAAATCCAAGGCCAAAGAATTATTGTCAGAAGAACAAGCAAGTTTTAGAGCCGGACGAATACAATGGAACAAGTCTTCAATTGTAGGATCCTTGTAGAGAAACACCTGCAACATCAGAAGGACGTGTTCCACAACTATATTGATTTCAAGAAGGTGTTTGATCGTGTATAGCATGACGGTCTTTGGTATACCCTCAGGGAATCCAAGGCAGAAAATGGAATTATCCAAGACATCCAGGCCCTATAAAATGCCACCAGCGCAGTTCTTTTGGGAAAACAAGGGGGAAACTTCTTTCGGACAACTGTTGGTGTGAGATATGGGTGTGTACTTTCACCAATGTTGTTCAATTTGTTTTTAGAATGAATCATGCAAGAAACCCTCAACAACCATGATGCCTCAATCTCTGTCAGTAGTAGACACATCTGTAACCTACATTTTGCACATGACATTGACCTCATAGCAGGCAGTAACAATCATAACAACACAAAAATATCTCGTCTGATCCAATGAATTCATTGCATATTTACATGTTATTGCAGAATTATTTCTAGTTAGCTTTTTAATGCACCCTACACATTTACCTCTCATACCTGGATATCAGCATCAAAGACTCCCTATTACTAGTTCAAAGTCTCCTTCGTTCACTCTTTCAACTAAATTTCCCCCTTTACTACTCTTTGAAACACCAGTAACACATCTACTTTGATGACAAATACCTTACTTCATCTCTGCAAAGTCATTGTCATCTCAACATTGATGCTCTCAACTCCTCCTAACATAGCTAAGAACACATTTCAAGACTGGTCCTTTTCTTCAAGGCCAGAAAATGAATCAGCAATCCGACAATTACTGTTCTCTGACGAGACTCACAATAGAGTAGTTTTCCCACATCAGGGAGAGTGCTACTGCTACACACCTTGCATTCTAGACCACATGCAAACAAATTTGCTTTGACTATTTGGCATAAAGTCACTCACAGACATAATTTAGATTCTTGCCCACAGGTATACTGTCTCTCCTCTTTGCCTTTTCTATTGATACTACAATAGCCTCTCCTCTCATCACTCATATAGTATCTACCTCCAGACCCCGCCCTAATCCCTATGCCCAGTCCTTCTGGTTCAGAATGTCGGCTCTTTGAGTCAATATAACTTTGTGGTTTGTGGTTCACTCTGAGTTCAAATCCTGCTGAGATCAACTTTGTCTTGCCTTCTTTTGGGGTCAATGTACCAGTCAAATACTGGTATCAAAATAATCAACTTACACCTCCTCCAAAATTGCTGGTCTTGTGCCTAAGTTAGAAACCATAATTAATAGCATTATCTTGTTAATGAAGTCTTGTTTTCTTTTGCATTCATCTGTACTCCCTTCTTTACTGTAACGGTGGTAAATTCCCCTCTTTACTTTCTTTTAACTGAATCGCAGAATATGAAAATGTATTTTATTTTATTGAACTTTCTTTCCTTTAGAGTTTTCTCCCTTGAAATTGAATGTACGTATTAAAACTTATTTTACTATTTGTTCTGGCTCTTTGTGTTCCGAGTTCAAATCCTGCTGAGGTCAACTTTGCTTTTCATTCTTTCGGGGCTGATAAACAAAGTACCAGCTCAGGGTGGTGTTCTGGTGAAATTATTAGTGTTGTAGTATCTCTTATAACCCTTTGAGTTCCTCTGCAGTCACTATTACCAGGCTGTATTGGCCTTTGCCTTTCACTTTACCTTGGATAATATCAGTGCCATGGAGAGGGAAGACCTGCATACATACTACATACGCAACTGCTGGCTTGCAAAAGAAAAAATAACCTGCGGGGGACTGTACCTTGGCGAGGAACCTTCCAGTTGTTGACATCAACGTATGGTCTAGTCAGCCATTACCAAAGGTAGCCAATTAGTGCTCTTGGTAATCTATAACTCAGCCCTATTACTGTTGGATAGTGAACCAACACAACCACTGACTGCTGAGATTAAAAGTTTAAGATGTTAGATTTGATTTCTGCTTGTATATTAGTACTTTACTGGTAATATTATTGCTACAAAAGAGTATTTGCCCACCAGGGAATTCTGTGCAGTTGTGATTAAACCCAATCTTAACCATAGTCATCTATTTACTGTACAGGCAACAATATTTTTCTTCTTCACATATATTAAAATTCCATATAGGTATCTACTGAAAGAACCTCAACAGATGACTTATAATGTATCTCTCTCTCTATATATATATATTCATCAATTTGACTTAACAAAAGGTTGAAGGTACATCTGATTTTCATCCATATTCATATTATAATGTCATAGGATCACAGCTTGTCTAATCTATAGGATATCAAATTACAGGCTGAAGAAAAGATAAATCATACTTAGTCTTATTATGTATGTCCTGGTTAGATATACTGTAACTCTATGTTGTAAGAGGCAACTAAAAGGGTTGGTACTAAAAAACAGGTATTCTACTCTAAAACACCACATGAAAAAACCTATCATGGAGCCTGCAGGGAAGATTGCCTTAACCCTTTAGCATTTACATTACTCTATATTTACCATTGTATTTTCATGGTAAAATCTTTACCTCACATAATTATCACATAATATTGAGTCTATCAGATTTTGATATTGCTTATTTTGAGAACACTACCTTAACATCAATATGAACGGCCAGTTACAGCCGGTTTGAACAGAAAGAGGTGAGAGAATTCAGGCTGGATATGGCCGGTTTAAACGCTAAAGGGTTAAAACACTTATGTTGTGTTTCATCATCATCATCGTTGTGTAGTCACTGGAATTATGCTATTTTTCAAATGTCCATGGGTCATAAGGTCACCTTTGAATATTTTACTCTTCTTGAAATTAGTAAATATATTTATTCAAAGTAAATTATTTATTTGAGCCGTTAATCTTTTATATTTGCCAACATCAGAATTAAGCTGTTACAGTTCTCTGAAATTATTGTACTAATAGTTTATACTACATGTACATTATTTTAATTACATTTGTTCTCACTCTGTGCATTCTGAGTTCAAATTCTACCTTCTGTCATCAGAAAAGTGGTGATGTTTCTGCAAAGAGTTTCAATTGACAGATACCAGCAATGGAAACATAGTTTCCTCGAACCAATTGGAGGATTGTCTTCTTTCCATTTCCATTTATTTAATTAAAACATACTGAAGTTCACATCAAAATGACCAATACCCTTTTTTCTATAATGTGCCACTAACATCCAACTCTAAAATATCAATTTTGTGAAGTTCATTTATTGAGAATTACATAATCTCTATTACCACATTTTAATATAATTTTTGTGGACATTTAACTTCACTTTTAGCATGTATGTTTATGATAATTATATTTTTACTTTTTATTAATAAATGTTTCTACTTTAGGCACAAGGCCAGCAATTACCCAGTGCATTACTGGTACTTTATTTTATCGACCCCGTAATGTTTCAACACTACTTCAATAAACAAAAGGTATCACATGTGATGTAAATGCTTTATCCTGGCACACAAAATGGCAAATGCCTTACCCAGGAGGACAGTGGGGGAGATGTGCTGAAAAGGCCAGTCTTTCTTACAAGGCTTGTTCTTGCTCATGGGCAACTTCATCCAGATTGAAGTGAATAAGGAGGCAGTTTAGGTGCCTGGATGTGAGTTAGACAAAAAAGCTATCAGAAATCATTTGGTACTTTGTTAGTTTGTGATCTTCAGCCTGTTCGATGATGAAGCTAGAGTCATGTTTCTACTATGTTTAAGACAGTTTGATCTTTGATCAAATATTTTGTTGTGTACATTGTCCCAAACAGGATACAAAATAGGTATCTTTATTTCTAAACATGTATCAGTGGCTAAGTAGATAAGAACATTATTACACTTAATTTAGAAATAAAGGTTCCTACTTTGAACCCTATCTGAAACTATATGCATTCAGGAACAGGAATAATACACCTGATGATAATCGAAGATCAAACCAATCAAAATATAGTAGATATAAAGATGAAGTTCTTCCTCTTTAAGATATAGTAGTCTACAGGGCTTATTTGGGTGGTAGACTTAATGAGTTGTCAGGTTTAACAGCACCTGCTCTGCAGGGGCTTATATTCTTTGTTCTAAGAATTCAGACCAGGTCTCTCATTCAAAGATACTTTTTCTTCCCACCAACTTCAGAGGTTCTGAAAACGGTTATGGACATTGCTTTTCTTCTTTGACAGAAAACATCACCATCATCATCATTTTTACACCCACTTTCAAACACATGGCAACCTCTCTAGTGCTGATGATACAATAAAATGCACCTAGTACACTCTGTAAAGTAGTTTACCACTGCACAGTGACAGGAAACATAGAGAGGACACTTAAGGACAAAACAACTTCTCTTGTGTTGGTCAAGTTAAGTTAAAGTCTGCCCAAACCATTAGGCCAGTGCTTATCTGCAGTTTCACTTTTCATCAATGGAAATACAAGATTTCCCTCTGGATTGGATAAACAGTCTATCACAGGGTTAATCACCAGCCACTGCTGATATTTAGTTTCAGTACTAGAGCAATGTGAAATGATGTATTTTGCTCAAGAACACAATGTGCCACTTGGTCCAGGAATTGAACTCTCGACATTATGATTGTTAAGTCCAATACTTTAACTACTGTGCCATGTACTCTCAGATCTAGTGCTGGTGCCATGTTAAAATGCACATGCCCCATTCTATAAAGTTGTCAGTTTAATGAGAGACATCCAATTGTAGAAACCACACCAAAAATTGGAATTTATGTGCATGACATGCTCTCTGAATATGAACTGACTTGAACTGTGATGATCAATTCTAAGATTAAAGTAGCCACTATGAGCTGCATATATATGATATATATACATATAATCATCATCATCACTGTCTAGCGTTTATTTTCTATGCTAGCATGAGTTAAACAGATTATCAAGTACTGAGGCTTGACTAGTCAGGTGATTACATCAAACTCATGTTCTGCTTTGGCTGGGTTTCAATGGATGCTTTTCCTAATGCCAACCATTTTACAGCATGTACAGAGTGGTCTGGGCACTTTTTTGTTGTGTCACCTACACAACCACTTTACAGTGGACTGGGCGCTTTTTGTCATGTCGCCATCACAACAACTTTACAGTGTAGGCTGGGAGCTTTGGTGGGAAAGGTGTGTGGGGATTGGGGAGGTGTGTTTATGGGTATGTGTGAGGGGTAGAGTGTTAGGATATGAGAGGTGTATAAAAGTAGGGATGAAGGTGAATGAGGTCCATACTATATCATCATCGTTTAACGTCCATGTTCCACGCTAGCATGGGTTTGGACGGGAATTTCCCCACTTGAGGCAAGATTAGTTGTCTTGCTCGTATAGGACTGTCTGGCGGGTTTTCTACGGCTGGATGCCCTTCCTAACACCAACCACATTTACAGTGTGGACTGGGAGGTTTTTACCGTGTTACCGACACGGCCACATTACAGCGTGGACTGTGTTTTTTCGTCGTGACATCTACACGACCTCATTTATTTAGGATTGGATGTTGTGGTACCAACATAACTTTACATCGAAAGGGGTGGTGTGGATAAGGTGGGGGTAGTGGGATGGGGGTGTATTTTGTTAGAGGTGCCTACTGACTGTAGGTTTCGCTTTGTACTTAGGCAAGGCGGGTCTTCTGTATAACTGTGTAGCGCCAAAGATCTCGGTCCAGTGACATTGTCTTGGAGAGGTGTAAGTGTGTGAGGTCGGAATTTATCAAGTCGCCCCAGGTTTTTCTGGGTCTGCCTACTCCGTGGCTACTGTCTATTTTTATTGCCCTGCACTTTTTTATACAGCTGTCGTCTTTCATGCAAATCATGTGACCATACCAACGTAGTCTTCTCTCGAGTAAACAACATCTGATCCCTCTTATTCCTAATTTCTCCCTTAGTTCGTTTATGCTTTGCCGTTCACGTATATTACTATTGCACATCCAATGGAGCATGCAAGCTTCGTTCCTCTCCAGTCTGCGTATATCCTCTGCACACAATGCCCAAGTCTCACTGCTATGTAACATTGCTGTTCGTATGCAGGCATCATACAGCCTGCCTTTCATTTTTAGAGAGAACCCTTTAGCGACCAATAGTGGTATAAGCTCTCTGAACTTTTTCCACCCTGTTCTGACTCTAGCTACTGTACTTTCAGAGCACCCTCCACCACTGCTGATTTTGTCACCCAGGTAATGGAAGCTCTCCACTATTTCTATAGAACCATCTGTGCAATGGAATGAGCTAGTATTCTGTGGGCACTTGCTGCTACTTATTGCACCAGAGCACCGGCCACATATAAAATCTATATTCTTAGTTAGCTTACCTGTGATCCCACTACATCCTTTATGCACCCATATTTGCATTTGGGACATAAAATGGAGTTTCTGCCTACTCCTTTCCTACACACTGAGCACGGCCATTTCCCAGATGGGACCAGTGCCCTATTTTCCTTCCTACAAACTAGAACTTTAGTCTTAGACAGGTTAATTTTTAGGCCTTTTGATTCTAGGCCATGCTTCTATGTTTGGAATTTCTACTCTAGCTCGGCCATTGATTCAGCTACGAGCGTTAGATCATCTGCATATAGGAGTTCCCATGGGCAGCCGGTCTTGAACTCCTCTGTTATAGCCTGAAGGGCAATAATAAATAGTAGGGGGCTAAGAACGGAGCCCTGATGAACACCAACTTTTACGCTAAACTCTTCACTATATTCGTTGTTAATTCTAACCTTGCTGACTGTTTCTTTATACATATATATATATATAGTAAGTGAACAACACAAAATATAACTACTCCATTACCAAAGGTTTCTGGATCCCAGACAATATTTTGTGTTGTTCACTTTCTAATTAAAAAGCTCTGTTCTATACATAGAACACTTTTTTCCTTTGCTTTTCCTTCGGAATTACCTAACATGTATATATATATAGTAATAATAAATGTGAAGACTAAAATCTGAAGAGGGCTCAATAAAGATTATATATATATATATATATATATATATATATAAACCTGTAGAGCAAAACGCCAGCACCAACAGTTTTGCAAGAGATGTCAACATGAATGGACCTGTTATTTTTATCTAAAGACATTTTTTCCAATTCCAACCCGCCCGTCCCCTATATATATATATATATATATATATATTTATATATATATATATATATATACGTGTGTGTGTGTGTGTGTGTGCTCCCGGATTGTACTTCTCCCTCCTACCTTCCTACTTCCTCAATTCACCTTTTCCTAGTAAGTAGAAGGGAAAACAGAGCCCTGATCCCCTCAGGGAATGGCCTTGCTCAGTGTGTAGGAAATTTGTAGGTAGAAATTCCTTCCTCTATGCCAAATACAAACTATGAGCACACAAGAGAGTGCTTCAGCCTGTGTTCATGGGAAGGCGAGTATTCTGTATTACTGCATAACACCAGAGATCTTGGTCCTGTGAGAGGTGCACATGTGCAAGGTCTAACTACATCACCTCATCCTAAGTCTTCCTACTCCATAGCTTCCATCAACTTTGAGCACTCTGCACCTTTTTATACAGCTGTCATCCTTCATACTCATCACATGTCCAAACCAAGGCAATCTCCTCTCCTGCACACTGAATCTGATTCCTCTTATGCCTAGTTTCTCTCTCAGTTCGTTTCTGCTTTGCCATTCACGTATATTACTATTACACATCCATCGGAGCAAGCAAGCTTCATTTCTTTTCAATCTCTGCAAGTCCTCTGCACACAGTGTCCAGGTCTTACTACCATTAAACATTGTTGCTCGTATACATGCATTATACAATCTGCCTGAACTTCTCACTCTGGCTATTGTACTTTCAGAACACCCACCTCTGCTGCTAATTTGGTCACCCAGGCAGCAGAAGCTATCTATTGCTTTTACCAAACTTTCCCATAATTTGATAGTACTTGTTTCCTGTGGTCATTTGCTGCTTACTGCTCTGATGCAACAACTATATGTAAAACCTACGTTCTTAGCTAAACTACCTGAGATCCCACTCTCTTGTGTGCTCATAGTTTACATTTGGCATAGAGGAAGGAATTTCTACCTACAAATTTCCTACACACTGAGCAAGGCCATTCCTTGAGGGGGATCAGGGCTCTGTTTTCCCTTCTACTTACTAGGAAAAGGTGAATTGAGGAAGTAGGAAGGTAGGAGGGAGAAGTACAATCCGGGAACACACACACACACGTATATATATATATATATATATATATATATAAATATATATATATATATAGGGGACGGGCGGGTTGGAATTGGAAAAAATGTCTTCAGATAAAAATAACAGGTCCATTCATGTTGACATCTCTTGCAAAACTGTTGGTGCTGGCGTTTTGCTCTACAGGTTTATATATATATATATATATATATATAATCTTTATTGAGCCCTCTTCAGATTTTAGTCTTCACATTTATTATTACTATATATATATACATGTTAGGTAATTCCGAAGGAAAAGCAAAGGAAAAAAGTGTTCTATGTATAGAACAGAGCTTTTTAATTAGAAAGTGAACAACACAAAATATTGTCTGGAATCCAGAAACCTTTGGTAATGGAGTAGTTATATTTTGTGTTGTTCACTTACTATATATATATATATATATATATATATAATCATCGTTTAACGTCCATTTTCCACGCTAGCATGAGTCTGGATGGGAATTATCCACTTGAGGCAAGATTGGTTGTCTTGCAGGTTTTCTATGGATGCCCTTCCTAACACCAACCACGTTTACAGTGTGGACTGGGAGGTTTTTACCGTGTTGCCTACAGGGCCACATTACAGCGTGGACTGTGTGTTTTTTTTTCGTGACACCTACCCGACCTCATTTATTTCAGACTGGATGTTGTGGTACCAACATAATTTCACATTTTAGGGGATGGTGTAGATGGGTGGGGGTAGTGGGACGGGGGTGTATTTTGTTAGAGGTGCCTACTGACTGTAGGTTTCGCTTTGTACTTAGGCAAGGCGGGTCTTCTGTATTACTGAGTACCGCCAAAGATCTCGGTCCAGTGACATTGTCTTGGAGAGGTGTGTGTGAGGTCGGAATTTATCAAGTCGTCCCAGGTTTTTCTGGGTCTGCCTACTCCGTGGCTACCGTCTATTTTTATCGCCCTGCACTTTTTTATACAGCTGTTGTCTTTCATGCGCATCACGTGACCGTACCAACGTAGTCTTCTCTCGAGTAAACAACTGATCCCTCTTATTCCTAATTTCTCCCTTAGTTCGTTTATGCTTTGCCGTTCACGTATATTACTATTACACATCCAGCGGAGCATGCAAGCTTCGTTTCTCTCCAGTCTGCATATATCCTCTGCACACAATGCCCAGGTCTCACTGCCATGCAACATTGCTGTTCGTATGCAGGCATCATACAGCCTGCCTTTCATTTTTAGAGAGAACCCTTTAGCGGCCAATAGTGGTATAAGCTCTCTGAACTTTTTCCATCCCGTTCTGACTCTAGCTACTGTACTTTCAGAGCACCCTCCCCCACTGCTGATTTTGTCACCCAGGTAATGGAAGCTCTCCACTATTTCTATAGAACCATCTGTGCAATGGAATGAGCTAGTATTCTGTGGGCACTTGCTGCTACTTATTGCACCAGAGCACCGGCCACATATAAAGTCTATATTCTTAGTTAGCTTACCTGTGATCCCACTACATCTTTTATGCACCCATATTTGCATTTGGGACATAAAATGGAGTTTCTGCCTACTCCTTTCCTACACACTGAGCATGGCAATTTCCCAGATGGGACCGGTGCCCTATTTTCCTTCCTACAAACTAGAACTTTAGTCTTAGACAAGTTAACTTTAAGGCCTTTTGATTCTAGGCCATGCTTCCATGTTTGGAATTTCTTCTCTAGTTCCGCCATTGATTCAGCTACGAGCGTTAGATCATCTGCATATAGGAGTTCCCATGGGCAGCCGGTCTTGAACTCCTCTGTTATAGCCTGAAGGGCAATAATAAATAGTAGGGGGCTAAGGACGGAGCCCTGATGAACACCAACTTTTACGCTAAACTCTTCACTATATTCCTTGTTAATTCTAACCTTGCTGACTGTTTCTTTATACATGGCTTGTATAGCTCTCACAAGCCATTCATCAACACCTAGTTTTCTAAGGTTCTAAGGGCCCACCAGATAATCGAGCAGAGTACTCTGTCAAAGGCTTTCTCCAAGTCAACAAAGGCTAAGGGGTTTACTTTTAACTAGGTACTGCTCCTGTAGTTGTCGTACAATGAAGAGAGCGTCTGTTGTACTTTTACCTGACAAACCTGAATTGCATTTCGTCTAGATCAATTCGCTCTCTGATTAGTTGCGCTATTACTTTTTCTGTGACCTTCATGACCTGGTCAATTAATTTAATGCTTCTATAGTTTCCCCTATCTAGGGCATCACCTTTACCCTTGTAGCAGTTAATGATAATGCTGCTGCGCCAGTCCTTCGGAACGACCCCATTCTGTATGACTTGGTTTACTATCCGAGTGACCATAGTGTGTCCCACCGTTCCAGATGCTTTCAGCATTTCAGCAACTATTTCCAAAGGCCCGGCCGCCTTGCTCCTTCATGTCTTTGATCGCCTTACTTATTATACTACCTTCAACTTGCACTGCTGGTCCCTCTATTGGGTCGATGTGGGGGAGACTGTCTTTCTCCCAATTATTCTCCTCATTTAGTAGCCTTTCGTAGTGACACTTCCAAGCTTCCTTCTTATCAGCGTCAGTGATTGCAAGTACACCATCATCATTAAGGACACACTTTTCCCCGTGACACATTGCCTACGTTTTTGGTCCTCGCGTTGTAGAACATGCTTGAACTTTCTTTCCTCTGCTTCCCTTCTTGCGAAGTACACTTGTCTCCTAGCTTCCCTCCTGGCCACTTGATAGTCTTCTCTACTTCCCCCATCCCACCATACTTTCCAAGCCTGCTTTTTGGCCTTAATTGACTCCTCCACCACCACGTTACTCTCCTCCTGCCTATAGGCCTGCTCCAGCCACAGACTTCATCTGCTGCCTTCAGCAGGTTAGCTTTCAGGAATTCCCACTGTTCCTCTATATTGTACGACTCTAATTGCTCTTCCTTACTGTCGAAAGCATCAAGTAATAAGAGAGAGAGAGAGAGAGAGAGAGAGAGAGAGAGAGAGAGAGAGAGAGAGAGAGAGAGAGAGAGAGAATGAGGGAATATGCATGGTAGTATAGATAGACGAGTTGATCTGGTAATAGATCAACTCAAAATGTTCATTGCAGAGGTTTGCAGTTTGTTTTCCTGTAACTGACACTGCATTGTGTCACAAGGCGAAGATGTTTAGATCCATGGTACCATACTCTATAGACGCTAACACTTACCTTTGGAAGATGAAATATACATATTGCACAAGCTTACATGACACATGAATGCACATGTGCATACACACATACACACAGATCTGTTGAAACATATTGAAACCAGTAAATAAAAAGGAACACATTTAACAACTGAAATCATTTTCTACCATTTATTGTCATCACCACCATCGTTATCGTCAACACCCATCATTATTATCATTATTCTCATTACCATTGTCATGAAAATTATCATCATCCTCATCCTCATCATTCTCCTCATTATTATCAACAGTATCTAAATTGAAGTTTCATCCTTCATCCATCATCAATAAGTTGACTTAATGTGTTAGCAGAGAACAGTGGTTAGTAAAGAAGGTTAGAGCCACAGATGAATAAACATCAGTAGCTAACCACTCAGGCTGTTTTTGCTGCACATAGCTCCTACATAAACAGACAATTTACAATCATACCAATACATTAAGTCAGGAGAAAAAAGGGTCAGTGATGCAAATCTGCCAAGAAAGATATGTTCATCGGCATATATATATGCCAAAAGATGAATTCATCACAAGAAAAGGCTAAAGAAGAGATTATATGGGGGAATGATTTAAAAAAAAAAGGACCATATTATTGATATTATTATTATTAAATGTGTCTATATGGTTTAATTTTTTTTAATGATCATTAAAACTAACTAAATGAAATATTGGGGAAAATATGTCATGTTCTTTTTTAAATTTAATTTTCTTTGGGGATGGAGTGAAGAACTATTTTAAATATATATATTCCTGTTAAAAATAGCTTCAGTTATATTACTTAATACAACCAAAGCTTTTAATCCTGGTTAGTAAACTGGAAGCAACTGTCCCAAAATAAAATAAAAAAAAAAGTCTTGAGAAAAAGACTGGAATAAAAACCAGCTGCAATAATAGGAATACAGGAGGAAGTAGTAAAAGTAGAATGTTCATGGAAATAAACAGCTTTTCTATTGAAGTTCAATGTCTACAGTCGTACCTTCTCTTCAGGCAGAGGAGGATTATCCTCGGATCGTGGGGTACTTGGTTCACTGGATGCCTGGAAACTTTCATTGAGGCTCTGGTTGGATTTGCTACCTTTCACTCGAGACTGCAAGTAAAGAGTAAAATGAAAAGATTTTGTATACATGTCATAAATATTAAAACATTTTCTTGTCTGGTTGTAACATCCCACAGGCATCTCATAATTAAGCTGGTGTTTGGAATATAACTTAACAAAGGCTCTTACATAAAATTATAATGGAAGGTTTTTAGATAAATATAAAAACACTTTAAAACAAATTGCTTTGTACCATAGAATCAAGGGTAGGTTCAGATGGCTTGGTATCAAAAACGGTTAACCCTTTCATTACCATATTTTTTTAACACTTTGAAAATACACAAGAATTTGGAGGAATTTAAAATTATAAAACTGGTGTTTGAAACATAACTTAAAGGTTCTTACATACGATTAAGATGGAAAGTTTTTAGATAAACATAAACACGTTAAAATAAAGAGCTTAATATTGTTGAATCAGAGACAGTTTGAGGTTTGAGGTTTGGTATCAAAAGGGTTAATAAACAGAACAAAATAATTTTATATATTTCTATCACAATCAGTAAACATTTCCATTTCTAATAAACTGGACATTAAAAAAAATTGTGACAGAAAAATGTTAGATAATGAATAGTCATGACTGAAGGTACAAGCACCCTAACACCCACATTCCTAGCAAATACTATCTGTTAAATTGTTAGATATAAAGCTATGAATAAAAGGGCTATCACAAAATGAATGGCAAAAATGACATTTCTAATAGTTTTCATACATCTGAAATAAAAAGAGCAATATATATAGAGTGCATAATTTTCAAAACATGGGACACTGAGATGACATGATAGTTGTGTCTTTCTCATGAGTAATAGCAGAATGAGGAAAAAAAATTAATAAGGAACTGCTACAATCATGAATCAAAAACTGATTATCTCTTATGTTCAAATGGTTAGTTTTGGATCATGCACAACAAAACTCCACACATATAATGGAGCAGAAATGGCACAATGTGGTATTCACGCCTTTGCCAAGGGTATTAATAGTATAAGTAATGTGAAATTAGTTCAATCAGGAGTCAATATCAAGCCATGGACTTGGTTTACTACACCATGGGGTTTGTCAAATAAGAACAGCAATAACCAGAACAGACTTAGAATATTCAAGGAAGGGTGGAGAGAATTTCAATTTGAAACAGAGTGTTGGTATGGGTGTGGTGATAACAAAGTTCACTTTGGAATCACATGTTTTGGGGTTTATAAATAAAGTACTTCAGCAGGATTTGAACATAGAACCCAGAGAGTCAGAACAAATACCTCAAAGCATTCTTTCTGATGACTGCCAATTCACTGCCTAATAACTCTGCCAATTTATCACCTAATGTCTTTGCCAATTCACATAAGGAGAAAATATCTCTACTGCCCCCACCTGCTATTTTGGAGTTGGGATTTCAAAATACTAGGACTAATAACAGTGAAAGGGAAAGAAGCAGAGAAGGTGCAATAACACATCTAACATAAACCAAGCATGGATTATGGTTATTTTAAAATGTTATGGAGGGATTTTTTTCTACATATTTTACTCACACTTGCTGAAATCTCTTCTGACGAATTCACCTCAGTGGCATCCTGAAGATGGAACCACAAGGGGAATTTAAGACAATCTAGTAGTCACCCTGAGTTTCCAGATACCATTAAAAAATGGAAGCAGGAAACTCAGAGAAGTGATGGAAATGAAAGACAGCTTCAAATAAATAATACATGTATTGAGTACTTTTTTCTCTTGTCATTCAATCCCATATATATATTATACACACACACACACATACATATATATATATACACATATATATATATTATATATATATATACACATATATATATATTATATATATATACGCACACATATATATATATATATAGATATTAGATATATATACATTATATATACACACACACACACACACATATATATATATTAGATATATATACATTATATATATATATACACACATATATATTATATATATATACACACACACGCATATTATATATATATACACACATATATATTATATATATATACACACACACACATATACATACACACACACACATATATACACACATACACACATATATATATATATATATATAATTTTATTCTAAGTTAAGATTCTATTGGTTTTTTTCCCTGGATTACACAAAATTTGTGGATAAAGTTTCTGTCTCGACTTTTTTTGAATTGAGATTGAATTATTTTTTCCCATATCTTACGTTAAATATTTACCATCTTGATGTAATAGTCACTTATATGTATGAATTACTGTTGGCTTCTTGCTCAGATTAATTTCTCTATTTTCATTTATATATATTATATATATATGCACACACAGACATATATATATATATATCATCATCATCATCATCATCATCAGGTTTAGCGTCCGTGTTCCACGCTTGCATGGGTTTGGACGGGGGTTTTCCCACTTGAGGCAAGAGTGGTTGTCTTGCTCGCATAGGACTGTCTGGCGGGTTTTCTACAGTTGGATGCCCTTCCTAACACCAACCACATTTACAGTGTGGGGCTGGGAGGTTTTTACCGTGTTGCCTACACGGCCACATTACAGCGTGGACTGTCTGGCGGGTTTTCTACAGCTGGATGCCCTTCCTAACACCAACCACATTTACAGTGTGGGGCTGGGAGGTTTTTACCGTGTTGCCTACACGGCCACATTTACAGCGTGGACTGTGTGTTTTTTGTCGTGACACCTACACAATCTCATTTGTTTCGGCCTGGATGTTGTGGGACCAACATAACTTTACATTGAAAGGGGCGGTGTGGGTGGGGTGGAGGTGGTGGGACGGGGGTGTGTTTTGATAGAGATGCCTACTGACTGTAGTAGGTTTTTACTTTGTATTTAGGTAAGGCGGGTCTTCTGTATTACTGAGTACCGCCAAAGGTCTCGGTCCAGTGACATTGTCTTGGAGAGGTGTAAGTGTGTGAGGTCGGAATTTATCAGCTCGTCCCATGTTTTTCTGGGTCTGCCTACTCCGTGGCTACCGTCTATCTTTATTGCCCTGCACTTTGTTATACAGCTGTCGTCTTTCATGCGCATCACGTGACCGTACCAACATAGCCTTCTCTCGAGTAAACAACATCTGATCCCTCTTATTTCTAATTTTTTCCTTAGTTCGTTTATGCTTTGCCGTTCACGTATATTACTATTGCACATCCAGCGGAGCATGCAAGCTTCGTTCCTCTCTAGTCTGCGTATATCCTCTGCACACAATGCCCAGGTCTCACTGCCATGCAGCATTGCTGTTCGTATGCAGGCATCGTATAACCTGCCTTTCATTTTTAGGGAGAACCCTCTAGCGGCTAATAGTGGTATAAGCTCTCTGAACTTTTTCCATCCAGTTCTGACTCTAGCTACTGTACTTTCAGAGCACCCTCCCCCACTGCTGATTTTGTCACCCAGATAACGGAAGCTGTCCACTATTTCTATAGAACCCTCTGCGCAGTTGAAGGAGCTAGTATTTCGTGGGCACTTGCTGCTACTTATTGCACCAGAGCACCGGCCACATGTAAAATCTATGTTCTTAGTTAGCTTACCTGTGATCCCACTACATCTTTTATGCACCCATACTTTGCATTTGGGACATAAAATGGAGTTTCTACCTACGCCTTTCCTACACACTGAGCATGGCCATTTCCCAGATGGGACCGCCGCCTTATTTTCTTTCCTACAAACTAGAACTTTAGTCTTAGCCAGGTTAATTTTAAGGCCTTTTGATTCTAGGCCGTGCTTCCATGTTTGGAATTTCTTCTCTAGTTCCGCCATTGATTCAGCTACGAGCGTTAGATCATCTGCATATAGGAGTTCCCATGGGCAGCCGGTCTTGAACTCCTCTGTTATAGCCTGAAGGGCAATAATAAATAGTAGGGGGCTAAGAACAGAGCCCTGATGGACACCAACTTTTATGCTAAACTCTTCACTATATTCGTTGTTAATTCTAACCTTACTGACTGTTTCTTTATACATGGCTTGTATAGCTCTCACAAGCCATTCGTCAACACCTAGTTTTCTAAGAGACCACCAGATAATGGAACGGGGGACTCTGTCGAAGGCTTTCTCCAAGTCGACGAAAGCTAAGTATAGGGGTTTACTTTTAGCTAGGTACTTCTCCTGTAGTTGTCGTACAATGAAAAGAGCGTCTGTGGTACTTTTGCCTGACACAAACCCGAACTGCATTTCATCTAGATCAATTCTCTCTCTGATTAGTTGCGCTATTACTTTTTCCGTGACCTTCATGACCTGGTCGATTAATTTAATGCCTCTATAGTTACTCCTATCTAGGGCATCTCCATTTCCCTTATAGCAGTTAACGATGATGCTGCTACGCCATTCCTTCGGAACAACCCCATTCTGTACGACTTGGTTAACTATCCGGGTGACCATGGTGTGTCCCACCGAACCAGATGCCTTCAGCATCTCAGCAACTATTTCCGAAGGCCCAGCCGCCTTACCCGTCTTCATATATATATATATATATATATATATATATATAAAGAATTAGTATATCTACCAACATATATATACAGATGCATACCTATGCTAGCAAATATATAGGTTTTGTCTTAGTAACTTTGTGGTTCAATGCAAGGGGATGCAGAACAATTATATGAATGAGGTAAAATAAGAAAATTATAAAAATTAACTTACTAAAATTTCACTCCAACTAATTAGTTTCTGAAAGGGAATAAACATGGTTTACAAATGATTAACTCGATGTCACGTGATTGATTCTTTTGAATTTGCCACCGACCAAGTAGGCAGTGATTTTTTCAATGTCTTGGAATTTAGTCCACGCTTGCTTTTTTCCATCCACTGAATTATTTTTGTATAAGTTCCCTGTGTCCACGCACCGCCAGGTATCTTAGCTGAGAACAGACTTCCTGATGACGAAATGGCTTCTACATGCTTTCCATTTGGAAACCATGTTTATTCCCTTTCAGAAACTAATTAGTTGGAGTGAAATTTTAGTAAGTAAGTTAATTTTTATAATTTTCTTATTTTACGTCATTCATATAATTGTTCTGCATCCCCTTACATTGAACCACAAAATTACTAAGACAAAACCTATATATTTGCTAGCATAGGTATGCATCTGTGTATATATGTTGGTAGATATACTAATTCTTTATAATTATCTCCAAATTATTTTGTTGAGCAAAACTTTTCTAAAACTGCTACTATAGTTCATAGTAATGGCTTGGCTACTGTCTTTTTAACACCCACTCCTCACTGATTAACCTCGATGTCACGTGATTGATTCTTTTGGATTTGCCACCGACCAAGTAGGCAGTGATTTTTTCAATGTCTTGGAATTTAGTCCATGCTTTAGTTGGAGTGAAATTTTAGTAAGTTAATTTTTATAATTTTCTTTTTTTACGTCATTCATATCATCATCATCATCATCATTTTACGTCCGCTTTTCCCTGCTTGCAAGGGTGGGACGGGTCTTATTCAGCACAGCATCTCTCCACTCGTCACGGTCCCTCATCATCTCCACCGTGAGCTTCAATGATCTGAGGTCTGTTCTCACCACCTCCGCCCATGTTTTTCGTGGTCTACCTCTACCACGTCTTCCTTCAACTGGCATTTCCTGGCACTTCTTCACCCATCGGTCATCCTCCATGCGCATCACATATCCATACCACCTCAGTCTCCTCTCCCGTACACTACATTCTATCCCTCTCAGACACAGTTTCTCTCTCAACACATTTATGCTGGGTCGTTCACGCACATTTACACTGCACATCCAACGGAGCATGCTTGCCTCATTTCTCTCCAGCCGTCGCATATCCTCTGCGGTTGCTGCCCATGTCTCACTACCATGCAGCATCGCGCTCCTCACACAGGCATCATACAACCGGCCTTTCGTATGCAGGGAGAAACCCTTCTTCGTCAACAGAGGAAGCAGCGCCCTAAACTTCTTCCAACCCATCCTTATTCTAGATACTATGGCCTCGGAACACCCTCCTCCCATGCTAATCTGATCTCCCAGGTACCGGAAGCTATCCACCACTTCTATAGCGCCCTCTCGCATTTGAAAAATGTGTCTATCAGTGCGACTTCTACTGTCTAATTTCCCTGTACATCTACTGCATACATATTTCTCCCTACCTGTTAGTTTGCCTGCTATCCCGCTACATCTCTTGTGTACCCATGATCTGCATTGTGTGCATTTTATAGAATTTATGCCAGTTCCTTTTCTGCAAATCGAACATGGCCATTTCTCTGACGGAATCAGGGTTTTGTCCTCTTTTCTACTCATCAACACTTTTGTCTTAGCTAGATTTACTCTCAGTCCTCTTGCTTCCAACTGCTGTTTCCATAGCTGGAATTTATTCTCTAGCTCCTCTACTGATTCTGCTATAAGAGCCAGATCATCAGCATAGAGAAGTTCCCATGGACAGCCAGTCTTAAACTCCTCTGTTATGGCTTGGAGGACTATAATGAACAAGAGCGGGCTGAGGACTGAACCTTGATGTACTCCTACTTGTATCTGGAATTCCTCACTAAACTCCATTCCTACCCTGACTTTACTGAGAGTACCTCTGTACAAAGTTTGCACTGTCCTCACAAGCCATTCCTCAACACCTAGCTTCCTTAGGGACCACCAGATGACAGATCGGGGTACCCTATCAAAGGCCTTCTCTAGGTCAACAAAGGCTAAGTATAGTGGCTTATTCTTCTCTAAGAACCTCTCTTGCATTTGTCTCACCAAGAAGAGGGCATCTGTTGTACTCTTCCCAGGCACAAAACCAAACTGCATCTCATCTAGTTTGACCCTTTCTCTAATTAGTTGTGCTAAAATCCTTTCTGCCACTTTCATAACCTGATCTATCAGTTTTATACCCCTATAATTGCTCCTCTCCAAAGCATCCCCTTTACCTTTGTAGCAATTTATGAGAATACTGCTGCACCAGTCTTTGGGTATGACACCACCATATATAGCCTGATTGATGATGCGTGCAACCAGTTTAGTGCCTACGTCCCCTGATGCCTTCAGCATCTCAGCAACTATTCCCGATGGTCCGGCCGCCTTACCATTTTTCATTTCCCTAATCGCCTCTTGGACCCTATATTCGTCAATCTCAATAGCTGGTCCCTCTGTCGGATCTACCAAGGGTAATTTCTCTCTCTCCCATTCGTTCTCCACATTCATCAGTCTCTCATAATGACATTTCCAGGCCTCCTTTTTCTGGTCATTCGTGACACTAAGTACACCGGCATCATCCCGGACACATTTATCACCAACAACATCCTGATTTGCATTGACACACTGCCTTGCAATGTGGAACACCGCACGCCTCTGATCTTCCCGTCGCAAACCTCCTACTCTCTGCCTCCCTGCGTGCTAAGTACACCTGACGTCTAGCTTCTCTCTTAGTGGCTGTATATTCTTCCCTACTCCCACCCTTTTTCCAAGCCTTCCATGCTAGTCTTTTGTCTCTAATAGCCTTATCTACTGTGCTGTTCCACCACCAGGTCACTCTCTGTCTGGTTGGAGCTCTGCTCCAGCCACAGGTTTCATCAGTAGCCTGCAGCAAGTTGTCACATGAGAACTTCCAGTTATTATCTATGTCATACGTCTCTAAATCGTCTTCTTTTTCGTCATATACATCTTGAAGGGCTTTCCTAAATTTGAATTTTAGTGAAAGGTCTTTTAGCTTCCAGACCTTTCTTCTCCACACCTTCCTATATGTCTCATTCCATCTCTTGCTTACTGAGATATCACTAACAACTAACCTATGCTGTGGGGTACATTCTTCCCCAGGGTATGCCTTGGTATTAGACACTATCCGCCTGTCCCGCTGCCTAACTAGCAGGAAGTCAATCTGGCTTATGTGCTCACCAGATTTGTAGGTTATTAGGTGATTGGCAGGTTTCTGGAAGTTTGTGTTGCAAATAGTCAATGTACTTGCATCACAAAATTCAAGAAGTCTCACTCCTTCTTCATTTCTTGAACCGTAACCGTGCCCACCCCAGTGTAACCATCCTGGAGCTGGCCAACATGACCATTGAAGTCTCCTGCTAGCATAACGATGTCTCCGTCCTCTGTCATTGTGGTTGTTTGCAAAAGTTGCTCATAAAAGCAGTCTTTCTCATCTTTGCCTAGGCCTGCTTGGGGAGCATAGACCGAGATGATTGTCAGTAGTCTCCTACCTACAACTAATCTAAGCTTATATATATATATATATATATATATATATATATAATCTAAGCTCATATATATATATATATACATACATACATACACACACACATATATATATATATATACATACATACCACCCTTGCAAGCAGGGAAAAGCGGACGTAAAATGATGATGATACATACACACACACACATACACACATATACATACATACACACACACACACACACACATATATATATAATTTGTGTTGGATTCTTAAAGCGTCCATATGCGGTAGGCTGTATGAGCACTCGCTCTCATAGAGCAGAGTATGATATCACAGAAAAAAAGAGAATCAGTGTTGCGACGAATGGAATTTATTGGACATATTACAATCGTTTCTGTCGACCAGCTCGAGGCATGATCGATGTGATGATCGAACCTGACTCTGAAAATCTCAAGGTCCTCAGATACGTCTTGATTCTATGAAGCAGATTTTCCTATGTCCTTTTACATCGATATACTTCGCCTGTCGGCTTAGATCCTGTTGTTGTCATTCTATGAGTGGTCAAGAATTGTACACGTCATCAGTATTTCTAGCCACTCATGGTTGTCGACTATTTGGTTCTTTTCATTCTCCACCTGTCAATCAAATTTGTTTCTTAGGTCGGAATTACTACTGTAGTAGGTAAGGGGTTGTATGCTTGAACTGCTGGCGGCACTTTGACGTCTTCACTGTCTTTAGGCGCCCTCCTCTACACCGATCACGTACACACCCGCAACTGTATTGTATGTGACGATCACTGTAAATAATGCTTGGAGGGAATTTTTAAATCAAATTAGAAAAATATTAGAAAAATACTTAGCATAACATTTCAAGAACACAGCCTCAGAATACCTTAAAACATACATATTTCAAAAAGAAAAAAACAAAAACTCTGTACAAAGAACGTTTTTAAATGAATGCTTGGAACAACCTTTCAAAAAAAGTTATTTCGAAGGCATTTTTGATAAATATACTCATATCTACACTCACACACTGTACTTAAGGAAGTGTGTACTGTTGAGACGCTGCACATATATACACAGATGAAAAAAAGAAAGATCTACACATAGGCATTCATACCCTCACACAGACATATGCATACATGTGTGCATGCATATCTGCGTGGACGCGCACACATACTTGATGAATGCCCTCCCATCCGTACACACACGCGCAGCTGTGCACACAGTATTATATGGGACAACGTTCTTGAGGCTTGGACCCAACCCGATCATGTGGCGATATAAGCCCGAAAGTGCATGCACAATATGCATAAATGTTATAGCCGCATAGTATCCTGCCCTAATCACATATAACTTGGGTGGCACATATATATATATATATATATATAAAAGTGCCTGTATGTAAAATAAAATAATATAATATAATATAAAATAAAATGCTAGAAAAAGGAATGTATACATGACGAGGATGCAGAGGGGTCCAGACATTATTGGGGTGTGCGTAAAGTTGCATAAAATACTTGAGGGCTGTGGTGCATATGGTTATATAATATACATGGGGACTGACTGGTGATCTAAGGTACTGGGTAAGAGCCTGTACATGATGCAGGTCTCATGGTTGGTGGACACAAGGGGACCTTGCGTGCGTACACAAACAAGTTATATATGTTGTGGATGTGTATAACATCCATTTCATAATAGTATATATGAGATGTACATGTAGTGGCTGTATACATAGAATACATAGGGTGTGTATATAACCATATGCACCACAGCCCTCAAGTATTTTATGCAACTTTACGCACACCCCAATAATGTCCGGACCCCCTCTGCATCCTTGTCATGTATACATTCCTTTTTCCACCATTTTATATTTTATTTTATGTACATACAGGCAATTTTTTTATATATATGTGCCACCCAAATTATATGTGATTAGTGCAGGGATACTATGTAGCTATAACATTTATGCATATTGTGCATGCACTTTCGGGCTTATATCGCCACATGATCGGGTTGGGTCCAAGCCTCAAGAACGTTGTCCCATATAATACTATGTGTACCATGTGCACAGTTGCACGTGTGTGTATGGATGGGAAGGCATTCATCATGTATGCACTCTCGATATGAGCGAGTGCAGGTATAAGTATGTATGTGTGTCCATGCAGATATGCATGCGCACGTGTATTCACATATCTGGGTGGATGAAATTGTATGAACATGTCTGTGTGAGGGTATGAATGCCTATGTGTAGATCTTTCTTTTTTTCATCTGTGTATATATGTGCAGCGTCTCAACAGTACACACTTCCTTAAGTACAGTGTGTGAGTGTAGATATGAGTATATTTATCAAAAATGCCTTCGAAATAACTTTTTTTGAAAGGTTGTTCCAAGCATTCATTTAAAAACGTTCTTTGTACAGAGTTTTTTTGTTTTTTTCTTTTTGAAATATGTATGTTTTAAGGTATTCTAAGGCTGTGTTCTTGAAATGTTATGCTAAGTATTTTTCTAATTTGATTTAAAAATTCCCTCCAAGCATTATTTACAGTGATCGTCACATACAATACAGTTGCGGGTGTGTACGTGATCGGTGTAGAGGAGGGCGCCTAAAGACAGTGAAGACGTCAAAGTGCCGCCAGCAGTTCAAGCATACAACCCCTTACCTACTACAGTAGTAATTCCGACCTAAGAAACAAATTTGATTGACAGGTGGAGAATGAAAAGAACCAAATAGTCGACAACCATGAGTGGCTAGAAATACTGATGACGTGTACAATTCTTGACCACTCATAGAATGACAACAACAGGATCTAAGCCGACAGGCGAAGTATATCGATGTAAAAGGACATAGGAAAATCTGCTTCATAGAATCAAGACGTATCTGAGGATCTTGCGATTTTCAGAGTCAGGTTCGATCATGCCTCGAGCTTGTCGCCAGAGAGATGATTCTAATATGTCCAATAAATTCCATTCGTCACAACACTGATTCTCTTTTTTTCTGTGATATATATATATATATATATATATATATATATATATATATATATATATATATACACATACATATCCATATCATCATCATCATCATCATTTAACATCCATCTTCTACGCTAGCATGGGTTGGACAAGTTTGTCCCACTTGAGACAAGATTGGTCGGGTGACCATGTCTCGCTCGTACAGAACTGTTTCTGGCAGGTTTACTATGGCTGGATGCCCTTCCTAACACCAACCGCATTATATAAGAAGAAAAACGCAAATAAACAGACAGGAGTTGACCAGTGGATAAATGCTAAGGAGGAAAAGACTAGAACTAAGAAAAACAAAGACCTTGCAAAAAAAGAAAGCCCAAGTACTCTGTAAGTTCTTCAAAAAAGAGACCTGTTGTCATGGGGAGGTTGGGACAAACTGTGGTTTTGCACACCCCAGACTATGCAAGTTGAGCCCAACCTGCTCATGCAAACTACCCAAGACAAAACCAACCAACTCGGTCTGTGACATGCTAATAGTACACATGAAGCAACTCAAAATGGTAAAATGTGTCACATATCGACCACCAGGTGTCCCCAGACATGAGGACAAGTTTGAAGATAGCCTCAGAAGGATTGAAGAAGTGCTGATCAATTGGGATCAGAGTCCCAACATCCCACTGTTGAGAGATTTCAACCTCCCCAAGGTCAAATGGGACGAAGACCAGCCCCTCTCAGGAATGACGGCACCTGAACAAAGGCAGACAGAATCGTTGTTGGACCTTATAAACAGACTCTTCATAGAACAAATTGTACTCCACCCAACAAGAGGTGAGATTATCCTGGATCTCTACTTCACAAATAACATGGTGCTCATCCACGATGTGAAAGTGACATCAACAATTTTCTCGGATCATAACTTAGGAGAACTAGGAATGTATAGTCCAAGCAAGACTGTAGATATACAACCGACAGGAAACACTCAATCTCTGTCCAGCTTAAACTTCCACAAAGTTAACTGGAAAAGGATTCAGGAGGAGCGACAGTCTCTCTATGGAAGATGTCAACAGATAACTTGAACAATTCACGGAAATAATACAAGCCATAAGCTCCAAGTTTGCCTTGGAAAGAAAGGTCAATAGGCACAAGAATATTATTCCCAGAGACAGGACAATTCTTATGAGAAGAAGAACAAAAATCTCAAACTGGCTACATACACAAGTAAGGAACAAGATGGAGTCCCATCTGAAGCAGGCACTATTATAAACTGTCTTAAGCAATCAACAGAGGAAGTTGCACTTGCCACCCTACCTAAAAAGAAAAGCCGAAGCCAAATGAAACCTAGTACCTCAGAGAAGGTAGTTGAGGCAAGAGCCCATCTTAGGTCAATATCCCAATCTCACCATCAATCACCATCTCAAGGGAAAAAGATACAGCTTATCATGGCCAAAAAATCACTAGACGACGCTTATCTTAATGCTGAAGCCAACTATATCTCAGGTAGGATTGATCAGCTATCACAACATCACATCAGCAAACACCATCATCTTGCTTGGAAGGTTGTCAAAGATCTTTCAGGCAAAAACTCAAACTCTGCAGTTAGAATCAAAGGAGGCTCTGCCAAAAAACGTCTTGAAAATTGGTCTACTCATTTTAAAAACCTTCTAGGGAAAACGGCCAGACTCCCTGATAACTATCAACTGCCATCCGTTCAGGTCTCAGAGCCTTTAGGAATCAACACCTCTCCTTTCACTATGCCTGAGCTCAAAGAAACCATCAAACAGATCAAAGCCTCAAAAGCCTTTGGGCCGGATAATATACCTACCCTGATTTGGAAGAATGAGCATTTCCACATCCTTTTGCTCAACTTATGTAACCATACTTTCGAGACCAATAAACCACCTAGCGTCTGACATGCAGCTCAAATTATCCCCATGCCCAAAAATGGAGATCTTTCTTTAGCCACCAACTATAGAGGAATTTCTCTCATGGCAATTGCTGCAAAAATATACAAGCTTCTTCTTAACCGCTTAATCCCATTTCTTGAGCCAATCCTTCGTAACAACCAGAATGGATTTAGGAGAGGTAGATCAACACTTAGCCAGATTCTCTGCCTTCGCTGACTTATAGAGGAGTCCCAAAACCGTAATCTAGACCTTGCACTCATCTTTGTTGATTTTTCAAAAGCCTTCGACTCAGTTGACAGGTCGGGGATGTTTGAAATTCTACAACTCTATGGGATTCCTGATAAAATCATCGCGGCCATACGTGTAATGTATACAGATACCAAATCAACTGTCCTGACCCCAGATGGGGAAACACCACCTTTCTCAATCCTCGCTGGAATTTTACAGGGCGATACCCTTGCTCCATATCTATTTATTATTGTTGTGGATTATGTTTTGCGCATGTCTGTGGATAGGATTCAGGATAGGGGATACCAACTACAGCCTAGGAGAAGCTCACGCTACCCAACAAAATACTTGACCGACACCGACTTTGCTGACGACACCGCATTGATCAGTCGGACACTGGAAAATGCTGAGAGTCTTTTGAAGTCATTAGAGCAAGCGTCCAACTGTGTTGAACTGTACCTCAATCCAAGACTGAGTATGTGAACAGATGCGCAAACAGCCCAAACTACCCCATCAGAACCCTTAATGGTACCACCCTTAAGCAGGTGGAAGATTACAAGTATCTTAGCTCATATATCTCCTCCTCCAAAAAAGATTTTCTAACCAGGAAGGGTATGGCATGGTCAGCGTGCAATGACATGCACGCCATATGGACATCTCAACTTACCAACAAGCTAAAACTGGAAATATTCCAAGCAACCATTAAGCCCATATTACTTTATGGATCCGAAACTTGGACACTAACATCACAACTTGAGAGGAGATTGGATGGCACATATACCCGCCTCTTAATGAGAGTGCAAAACCTATCCTGGAAACGACATCCCACCTTGTCTAAAATCTATGGCAAACTCCCTCGACCCTCTGCCCTTTTAAAATCCCAGAGAGCTCAATTTGCTGGCCACTGTCACCGTGCCAGCAATGAAATCATATCCGCTCTCTTGCTCTGGAACCCTGACTCCAGCCTGACTAGGAGTAGGAAGCTGTCATTTCCTGACGTTATCTCTAGGGATACGGGAATCAGTAGACAGGACCTGGGGGCAGCGATAGGGGACAGGGAATTCTGGGGCATGAAAGTGAGATCCATCATCTCGACAGTAGTCGACGAATGATGATGATGATGATTATAAACTGAAAATGAGCTCAAACTCTCCCATGAAAAGGGCTATAGAAAACAAAGATAAACCCTAAGGCCTTCTTCAAATTTGAAAAAGAGACCGCCTTGGCACACAACGGGATAGGGCCACTTTTCCATAAAAGTGGCTCTCTGACCGCAAACCCCCAAGAGATAAGTGAGGCACTGAATGAACAATACAAAAGTGTTTTCACCCCTCCAATGAGTCACATGCAAATAAATAAGCCAGATGAGTTCTTCAACACAACTGCATTACACAGAGAAATGGCAACCATCAACCAGATAATTTAAAAATGAAAGATGTGATATCAGCCAGAGACGAAATGAGACCAAATTTGGAGCTGGCCCTGATAGTTTCCCAAAGTGAACATTAGCAAAACCACTGCAGATCCTCTTCCAAAAATCCCTTGCAAGTGGTAAACTACCCGAAAAACCAAAAAGCATATGTCCTATCTATAAAGGAAGAAGAAGAGCAGATGCTAAAAACTACAGACCTGTCTCCCTGACCTCACATATCAGAAAAGTCATGGAATGAATCATCAGAAGGAAACTATCACTTTTCTAGAGGAAAATAATCTAACACTCAGCATAGCTTTCGCCCAGGTAGAACTTGTCTTATGCAGCTCTTACAGCATTATGGCTGGATACAACAGTTTCTAGACCATTCAAACATAGATGTGATATATCTCGACTTTGCAAAGGCCTTCGACAAGGTTTATCATGGAATGATATGTCACAAACTACATAGCTTTGGCATAGCTGGAAAACTAGGTGAATTGCTTCATGACTTCTTAAAAGATAAAAGCCATACTGTTGCAGCCAATGGGGCCCTTTCAAAGGAAACGTCAATAACAAGCAGCGTGCCCCAGGGAACTGTTTTGGGGCCACTACTGTTTGTGGTGGCTCTCTCAGACGCCCTCTGTAATACAGCCAGCTTCCCTCACAAGCTCTGCTGATGACATGAAAGTAACACAGGCAATCAAGAAACCGGCTGATGCTACTCTCTTACAACATGATTTAGATACCATATATGGATGGGCTGAAAACAATATGCAATTTAATACAGGTAAGTTTCAAGCCCTCCACTATCAACCCACAATCATAGGACCACCACAACAAAGGTACACTGGACCAGGAGGAATCAAAATCCCGGAGTCAAAATCAATATGGGACCTGGGTATTGACATGAGCAATGATGCAACATTTCATGCACACACCACCAAAACGATGGCAATGTGCAGATGACTGGCGGATTGGATTCTGGGGACATTCAGGATAAGAGACTCGGAAACCATGTTGGCCTTCTGGAGAACTTTTGTCCTCAGTTAACTGGACTATTGCTCTCAGCTGTGATCGTCTCACAGTATCAAACTAATTGTAGAACTTGAAGCAATCCAATGAAAATACACCAAGATGATTGCCTCAATCAAAGAAATGAACTACAGGGAGAGGCTGAAGAAATTAAAGCTTTACTCCCTGGAGCAGAGATGGGAGAAATACGCAGTGATATACATATGGAAGATCCTGGAAGGGTTATAACCAAACTTCAGGATATTACTGTGTAATGCCAAAGGTCCTATCTGTCGCATTGAGAATAGGGACACACTGCAATAGCCTGGGGTTCAAGAGACCCCAGCTTCTTAGTATGCTGCCAAAACGATCAGAGATTTACAAGGTGTGCATGTAGATGTTTTCAAAAGACATCTCGACATTCTACTGATCAAGGTCCCAGATTAACCCACAAATAAGAGGTGAAGCACAAATAAGAGCAGCAGCAACAAACTCCCTTTTGCATTAATGGACAACCAGGGAAGGCTGGCTATAGAAAGTGTAGCATCAGTGGTGGTGCCCCAGCATGGCCTCAGCCCCCCGGTTGGAACACAAATAAATAAATAAATATATATAATATTGGTTAGACTGGGAGAAGGAAAACTCAGTATATGGGTAGAGTGATGTATATACCAATGAGTGAAGGGCCAGAAATTTGGGGCTTAAATTTTGAAGAGTACACAAAACTGGATTTGAGACACTTGTATAACTTCACACCTATAATATATATTATAGTATATCAAATTGTTTAATGATTATATAATATAGCAGATAAAAAAATGAGGAGCTTATGTCTTCTGATCAAAGAATGCAATGCCTGTTATAGAATATATAAATTCAATATGTAAAAGTTAGAATTTTAATTTAAAATGGACAAGGAGAGACAGTCAGGCAGACATATGAACACCAAAATAATTTGGAGGGATTTAGTAATATAACTAACTTTCTAATTATGAAATTGGCATTTGGAGCATAACTTAAAGGTTCTTACATAAAATTATGATAGGTTTTAGATAAATATATACATTTTAAAAGAAACAATTTTCTATCACTCGACCAGAAACATTTTTAGGTTTGGTATCATGAAAAGGCAAAAGATGATAATTCCATGCTAGCGTGGAAAGTGGACGTTAAACGAGGATGATGATGATGATGATGAAAAGAAACAAGAACAATATAAAAAAAACATGCATTGACCCTTATTTTTGACCATATTCTTTTGAAATATACTGTTAAAGTGTTTAAATTTATTTTGAAAATAATAAAAAATGCAAAGGAATTTAGTGATGTCTAGAATATTACTTATAATATTCTTACATAAATCATGATTAAAGGCTTTCGGTGTTCATCATAAATAAATATTTCAATGTGCTGAAATTAATGTAAATCTAATTCTGCTCAAAACACTTGGCTTTGAAAGAAGTTGGAACATTCATGCACTATTAAATCAGTACCTTAGATTTTTCTCAAAGAATTTGATCGTAAATTTTAAACCAGTCTCAAAGGGTTAATTATATAGGCTAAGACAACAAAGTGATCAAACATAAAAGTGATAAAATATCAATAGTGTATTATACACGTTAACAATATAAAGGAAACAAGCACAAGATTAGTGACACTAACTTCTGCAGAGTGCTGGATAGATAAATTAATATTAAGAATTACTTGCTTATGTCATTCAGTATACCAACACTTACTCAATATATGTTTGTCTTCTTTATATATATATATATATATAAAAGATCATGTAAGTGTCAAGACAAAAAGTGGCCAGTCCCCACTATAAAGTGGTTGTGTAGGTGTCATGATAAAAAGGACCCAGAACACACTGTAAATTGGTTAAGTAGGTGTTATGACAAAAAGCACCCAGCCCACACTGTAAATGTGGTTGGCATTAGGAAGGGCATCCAACCATAGAAACCAAGCCAAAATCAGTTCTATGTGAGCAAAACACGGTCCTACGATCTGGATCTTTCACAATGAGACAGTCCCTCCTATCCAAGCTAGTGTGGACAATGGACATTAAATGATGATGATGATATATATGCTTCAGTGAACAAGGACAAAATAACACTAGCTCATTTAACAATTGGTGCTATAAATTTCTAATAAAAACTTTTCATTCATCAATATAAATCCTTTATTAACTAGACTGAAAAAAATTGTTACTAGTTAATTGAATTATATTGAGTTAAAAACAAAAAACTGTTTCAATGACTTAAACTAAATATAATTCAATATGTTAAATATTACTAAAGATACCATTTCAACCTTTAGTTTTTCCAACAAATACACACCTCAATTATAGTCCAGGTGTACGACTTAGTTTCAAGTGGTTAAAAATATCTTCACTTCCCATACAATTCTTAATGAAAGATAGCAATGTCCTGAAATTCCATCTCTCTTTCCTTATTAACTGGTAGATATATGTGAAATAGTTACAATTGGGCTGTCAGTTGCATGCATTGTGAAAGGTACTTTGCAGCTATCTTTCAGATAATATAGATAAGCAATGTTTCTTTGCTTCACTGCTTGAGCCATATGTGGTTAAATAAAACAGAAAAGATTGAATTCTACTCTTTTCTTCTCTAACAATCCTATGGCTACATATGGAGGAGGGGGAGATAAAAGATTATCAAATCTTCACTCATTCAGATTATGTATCATTTTAACAATTCACAAATTACTTCATTTATCAGAGGAAGATATTTTACATTAGCTTTCCCATGCTTGTACATGTGGGGTGGAGCCCAGAGCTTATCCTGGTTCCACAGGCATTGAACAACTTAGAGTACAAGACTTTCCCACAGACAGGTTGCCAGTCCATCACAGGGCTATACCTCTGCTGTAAATGGTACTTATTTTAATCTGAGTGAACTAGAGCAAAATGGAATAAACATGCAATTCAGTCTGGAAATCAAACTCAATCTTATAATTGTGATCTCAACACTCTAACCACTAGGTCACACACTTAAACTCCTGCACTTACACCATTCATTTCAAGACTGAGGAAATATTATAGTTCAAATAAATAATACAAATTCACAATGACCAAAGCAACATAACATGCAGTTATACAATAATATAACTAAAACATAAAGAAGTGAAAAAGCAAATATTATTTGGTGATATCACAATAGTTACTACTACAGCTTCTAACAACAATATCAACAACAACAACTTTACTACAAACAGCTGGGACTCACCAATTTATCTTTTAAATTCTCAATTGACTTTGAAGTCTAAACAGAATATTTATTGTTAGTAAAAATTCAGGGCAGGATTAAGAAATAAAAAAACACAGTTTAATTCTAATTTTAACAAACAATTTCATTGGACTAAAGCAAAGAAAATAGATTTAGAAATAATTGTCAACGTTTAAGTTGACAAAGTCAAGCACAATAGGCAGCACCTAAATCAGTTCAGTATTGTTAGTATTATAATTGAGGGTG
This sequence comes from Eledone cirrhosa, assembly GCA_964016885.1. Classification (NCBI taxonomy): domain Eukaryota; kingdom Metazoa; phylum Mollusca; class Cephalopoda; order Octopoda; family Eledonidae; genus Eledone; species Eledone cirrhosa. The sequence continues at coordinate 184,766,698 of OZ024743.1, forward strand.
ATGGATTGGCAGTATCAGTAAAGTAGCGGTCAAAATGCTTTGCAGTATTTAGTCACAAATTTCTACATTCTGAATTCAAATCCTGCTGAGGTTAGTTTTGCCTTTCATCATTATGGAGTCGATAAAATAAAGTACCAGTAACATACTGGGGTTGATTTAATTGACTTTCCCCTTCTCCCAAATTGTAGGCCTTGAGCCTAAATTAAAAATCATCATTATAATAATTAAACCTAATGGAGTGGCAAAATGATTAAAATGTCAGACAAAATGCTTTGCTGCATTTATGACTCTTTAAGGTCTGAGTTCAAATCCCGCTGAGGTCAACTTTGCCATTCAGCCATCCTTGGATCAATGAATTATTATTATCAAGGTTGGTAGACTGATAGAATCGTTAGAGCATTCGGCAAAATGCTTTTTGGTATATAGTCATGGTCCTTTACATTCTAAGTTCAAACCCTGCCATTTATCCTCCCAGGATTGATAAAATAAGTACTAGGATTGATTTAATCATATGTATATTTAAACACCACTACAGGAGAAATATTGCAAAAAATATAGGTGCTGCCTCCCATTGTGATCTCGAAAGTAATAAAAATTCATCTTTATTTTGTTTTTAGTGTTTTTGCTTAGTATGATTTTTTAATGTTTTTTTTCCTTTGTTTTAACCATTTCTTATGAAATACATTGTCCATATGCTTCCATTAAGTTTTGAAATAATCAAGAAATCAGAGGGATTTAGCAAAACATAACTGATTTTTTTGTGATGAAGCTGGTGTTTGGAACAACATAACAGAAGGTTCTTACATAAAATTTTGAGAGCAGGTTTAAATCTAAATAAAATACTTTAAAATAGATACATTTGTATCATAGAGTCAGGGTGGTCCCAGGCAGCTTGGTATCAAAAGGGGTTAAATGAAGTTTAAACTTTTAGATACCAACATGCCTGAAATTGCCACTGGTCTTACAATACAAAACTGTTTGTTTTAAAGTGTCTATATCTACTTAAAAATCTTTCATCATAATTTTACATCGAAATCTTTGTTAAGTTATGCTCCAAATACCAGCTTAATAATGACTAAGTTAATAATATTACTAAATCCCTCCAAATTCTCAATTATTTTGAAAATTATTTGAAAAACACAGGCCATATATATATATATATATATATATATATATATATACCATTAGAAATGAGGTAAGAAAAGGGTTAACTTAATTTAGAAAATTTCCTTCTAGAAAGAGCTATCAAGTAGGACTCACCTTTACATTAGTGTAAGCATTTTCCATTCGCTCTTCCACTGTCTTGAATGTTTGAGAATTTCTGAAATAACGAAAATTCAATATAAAATCAACCAGATGAAATCAATCAACTAATGTTTTTAATAATGTGTCACAAAAAATATTTTTAAAAAGTGTGTCATCAATGTGAAAAGCTTTCTGATTTATACATTAACTTAAATTGGAAAAACACAAAAGACTAGCATATGCAAACACTACATCATCATTTAACGTCCATTTTTCCACGCTAGCATGGGTTAAATGAGTCGTCCTGTTGTGAGACAAACCAGGTCAGATGACCACATCTTGTTCATACTGAACTAATTTTGGCTGGATGCCCCTCCTAACACCACTCACATTTACAGTGTGTGCTGGGTGCTTTGTCATGACACTCACACGACCACATTACAGCGTGGACTGGGTGATTTTTGTCATGTCAACTACACGACCACCTTACAGTGTGGGCACTTTTTGTTGACACCTACATGACCACTTTACAGTGAGGGCTGGGAACATGGGTGGGGGGAGGTAGATTTGGGACGTGTGTGAGGAGCAGTGTTATAACATGGGTGGAGTGTTAGGACACTGGTGGACTGTTATGACATGGGTTGAGTGTTAGACATGGGTTGAGGGTTAGGACATGGGTGGTGTATGGAAGGGATGATGGAGATGAAGGTGATGCATATTAGATGTATGCTTCAACCTATGCTCATGGGAAGGCAAGTCTTCTATATTACTGCATAATGCCACAGAGATCTCAGTCCTGCCATCACCTTTCAGTGGTGCAATTGTGCAAGGTCAGCTTTTATCACCTTATTCCAAGTCTTCCATCAACTTTGAATACCCTGCAGATTTTTTTACAGCTGTCATCTTTCCTACACATCACATATCCATACCAATGCTATCTTCTCTCCTGAACACTACATCTGATCCCTCTTATGTCCAGTGTCTCTCTCACTTCATTTATGCTTTGCTGTTCACGTACAGTACCATATTACACATCCATCGAAGCATGCAAGCTTCATTACTTTCCAATCTTTGCAGGTCCTCTGCACACAGCGCCCAGGCATCAATATCATGCAGCATTACTGTTTGTATACATGCATCATATAATCTGCCCTTCATTTTGAGGGGAAAAACCTTTTGTAGTCAACATTGGTAGTAGTTCCCTGAACTTCTTCCATCCCATTCTAACTCTGGTTACTGTACTTTCAGAACACTTACTTCCACTGCTAATTTGGTCACCCAGGTAGCACAAGCTGTCTACTGCTTCTACAGAACCTTCCAAGAATTTGAAAGCACTTCTTTCCTGTGGGCATTTGCTGCTTACTATTTCTGTGCAATGTAAAACCTACATTCTTAGCTAATCTACCTGAGATCCCACATCTCTTGTGTACCCATAGTTTACATTTGGGATGTAACTATAGTTTTTATATGTTGTTATACATTAAAACATTACACATATATTTTAAATGTTATACATTTATTATCTTAGCTAAATAACCCAACATAGATAATAGAACATTTATTTCTTGGTTCCATTCTTACAAGAATATCTCTATTTGTACTTGATTTAGAATAAGTACACCATATGCCTGCATGTTGTAAGAAGAGGCTAAAAGGGTTGGTGTCAGAAAGGATACCTGGCTGTAAAACATGGCCTCAGTGATGAGTATGCAGTCTATTATGGGAAAATGCCCTAAAAACTTATTTTTGTTGATGTTGCATTCTTAGAAGAATAATTTAGAAACTGTCATACAATACAATACATTATATATGTGGATACATTTTTTAATAGTTAATATATGTATTGTAAAAACAAATGTTACCTCATTTCATCAAATTTTTTGCTTACTGAAGCACCAAGTACTGAAATGGCAGATGTAGTTTTCTCAGAAGCAGTCTTCATAACAGCAGAAGTCTTCTGGTATCTGTAGAAAAAAAACATATTTGTATACATATATATATATATAATAATGATGATGATGATGATGATGATAATAATAATAATAATACCAAATAGATAGATAATTGTTTCTACTTTTGGCACAAGGCCAGCAATTATCCAGTGCATTACTGGTACTTTATTTTATCGACCCCGTAAGGATGAAAGGCAAAGTTAACCTCGAATAATAGTAATTCATGAAATGACTTGATGCATATAACTATAGAGATTACAACATGCTTTGATAAAAAGAAAACAGAAAAAGAAATTATTAATGATTACTTCAGGAAAATAATCAATTTAAAATCATTAGATACATTATTATTAAAGAGTTACTGAAATTAGATGTATTATTTCAAATAAAAAAAAATACAAACATTCAGGCATGCACATATATGATAAATTTGTTTGCTTTCTGAGAATACAAACCTGATTGCCACAAAGATGCATTAAGAAAATATATTCAACAGTAGTCAGAGTAACAAGAGTGGCTCAGTTATTTTATGAAGTATTTCTGTAGAAATTTAGCCAATCGATCATTGCTGTTATTCTCTCAGCATACCAAATGGAACAAATTAAATACCATAATAAAAGTACATGCAAACTGAATAAGCAGCAACAGCTGAAACTGGGAGGAAATTATCATGCAAAAAAAAAAGAAAAAAAAAAAAAGGAGGATGGGTAAATAAAATAATTTTGTGCAGAGCGGTAAGTCTGCAAAGGAAATATTGAGGTGAACATCATGGGATCATCAGCGAGGATTATAAAATTCAAATTATACCAGACTAAGTGGCTATTTTTAAGTAAAGCCCTACAGTCATGCAGAGCAGTGTTGGAATCTGGAACTAACAAAAGTTAATAATAAAAAGCAATACTTCTTGATAAAAGAGAAAATCAATCAGGTGAAATGCTGAAATTCTTTTTGGTTACTGTTTGTAGAATAAAGCAATTTTATGGTCAACACTAAAAACAAAACCACTGAAAAACTGTGCCTTACAGAAAAGATAGTAGCTGAAGATTTAATTTTAAGCTGAGACATTTTCTAACAAAAAATAAAGACAAATTAAAAAAATAACAAAAAAAACTATAGCCATAACAAATGAAACCTTACATGAATTATGTTAAAACATGCAAAATATTTCCTTAGATATAAACTCTATTAACATGTCAAAATTGATCAAACCTAAAAGTTGCACCTAACAATACCTTTAGCTCACCTCTGAGTATGGGTTGACTATTTTTTCTATTTCCTTCAAGTTAAGTAAACCAACAGTACCAAATAATTGTTTCTATTTTAGGCACAAGGCCAGCAACTACCCAATACATTACTGGTACTTTATTTTATCGACCCCGCAAGGATGAAAGGCAAAGTTAACCTCGGCGGGATTTGAACTCAGATCATAAAGGGACGTAACTCTATGCTGCAAAGCATGGCGTCCGACCCTCTACCGATACTGTCAATCCACGCCCAACAGTACCAAATAATGATCATAAATTGAACATAAAAAAATCAATTTTAGTAAACTTTCCCATTATATTTATCATTATGAAATCCAATATGTCCATTAAAGCAAGTGCTAAATCTGGTGAATAGGGCAGGTGTGGAAGCGATACAATGTTGTTTTGGGAGAGAAATTGAGTGAGGAAAGCTAGGTGACAGGGTGCACTGTTATCATGAAGAATCCAGTTCTTCGCACTCCACAGTTCCAGTTGCTTTTGCCAAACGTCCTCCCTTAAACAGCTCAAAACGTTGCAGTAGAACTCTCGATTGATGGTCTGGCCCTGGAGGATGAATTCTCAATGCACAATACTGCTGATATGAAAAAAAAAACAATGAGCATGCTCTTGATCAAGCTGTGGCTCTGTCGTGTCTTCTTCAGAGATGAAGGGCTTTTCCACTGTGTCAACTGCTGCTTTGTCTCAGGGCCGTACCTGTAGACCCAACTCTTGTCACCAGAGATGATTCTTGACATGAAGGAAAGGTCATCTGTGGCATGCAGATGGAGATTTTGATGCAATGTTCTTCCGGCTCAGTGGTCAGCAGGCCGGGGAAAAACTTAGCAGCGACACACTGCATGTTCAATTCAGACGTTAGGATTGCCTGCACGGATGCATATGACAGACCAACAACATCAGCAATATCATTGATTGTCCTCTGACAATCCTCATGCACAAGCTCATTAATTTTCTCCACATTTCTGGGGGTGACACTCACGGCAGGTCTTCATGATCGCTTGTCATCTTCCAGGGAGGTTTTTCCACTTTTGAAGTATTCATGCCACTCAAAACATTGCGTACGACCAATTGCCTCGTCGCCGTAAGCTTGCCAAAGCAACTCAATGTCTCTGTAGCAGACTTTCCAAGTTGAATGCAAAATTTCACATTGGCTCTTTGTTCCAACTCCCTGTTCATGACAAAATCACAAGCTACAACACACATGATCACAAAAAACACAAATTTCTCAACTTGCAAGTGAATGCAGCGATGTCACTCAGCACATGAAGGTCACTGCTAGCTCTCACTGCATGCGCAACCATGTGTTACTCTGCTACAGAACTAGTCCAGAAACTTTTTGATACCACCTTGTATTTAGTTTAGAATATGGACACCATATCCCTGCATGTTGTAAGTGGTAACTAAAAGACTCGACACCAGCAAGGGCATCTGGCTGTAAAATGCTGCCTCAAAAAGGACTCAATAATAAATATGAAGCATGCCATGAGACACATATGGCTAAGCTATGCTTTAGCAGGGAAGCTAGTCTTAAATCCAAAGGGGCCTGTTCTGAGCAAATTGATCCCAGGATTTCATTTCGTTGCGCATGCCTTTCAGTGTTGCCTCCAAGCTATCTCCGTAGCACTTTTATCTGGCATCTAGCTGCAATCTCACCTTATAAGAGTTACTTTGATATATTCAATTCTATTGACCCTAGTACAGGACAAGTGACAAGTACTCATTTCATCAACCCTGAAAGGATGAAAGGCAAAATTGACCTGGGTTGGATTTGAACTCACAATATAAAGAAATGTAACTAAATACTATAAAGCATTTTATCTACAGTTTCACTGCCACCTGCCAATCAAATGACCATTTATTTTTTATCACTGACCACAAATTTTGGAGAATAGGTGAGGTAATTTAATTGACCTTAATAGAAGACTGATATGATTTTATTGACATTTTCTCTTTTCTACTAATGCTGTTAATCCAATAATAATTATAATAGGCACAGACACAGACATGTGCTTCAAAATGAAACGGTTTTAGGTTCCATCCTGAGGCAAGTGTCTTAATACATTTAGTTTGATATGCTATCATTTCTGTTAACTCCCCAATCTTCCAAAAACAATAATGATGGAGTAATAAGAAAACAAAATATAGGTTTATTTGAATAATTTAAAAAATTTAATATTTTTTTAACTTTAATTTCTTCTTGAACTGAAGATGAAAGCAAAATCTCATTAATATATTATACTTTAATTATTTTTATTGAGGAGAGTAACATATGTAAGCTGTAGGACAAAAATGATTTTCCATTATAAAATGATGTTCAAAACAAAGTAAAGAAAATACAAATATTAAGTTAACATAATTAGCATTTAAATTAATAATTAGTGTTTAAAATAATAATTCAAGACAATAAGACAGAATACTGAAGAGCAGGACCGGCATATGAGTTTTTAACGCTCTAAGTTAGCTTTACAATATGCACCCTTTCTTCTAAATAAAATAATTTTAACTTACAATTTAGCAAGCCAACAAACCTAGTTTTTTTTACACTTTTTGCTCTGACCACACTAAGAAAATCACTAAACCTGTATTTTCTACTACACAGTCCACACATACACACCAAATCATGTTACAGTTCATACCATCATATGACACTCTCCATTACTTTGAATATTTCCACAATGCTGTTACATGGCAAAGATGTTTATCAAATAATTTATTGATCACAGGAAATTATTATATATGTATAAAACTGTGATCCTTTAATGTCCTGTAATACACTTCTTTAAAGGTCTGGACTCAATTATGTTGCCAAGTTGGCTTAATAGTAGAGACAGCCCTTCTCAAGAGTCAGAAGAGGAGCTTAAACTAGTAGTTTGGTATTCAAATTGCTACTGGTTTATATTAATGTTAGCAAGTTCTAGCCTTTTCAAAAATAGTATACTTTAAAAGTAGTACAGTATATACTCATGTATAAACAGCATCTCTATTTTAGATACAACATTTACCAGATATTTTGAATTGAAGGTTTTCTTAATCTAGTAGATATAAGTTACATACTAGCTTTTCATGTTATATTTTTGTAGAAAAAGATGTGACATATACATAAGTATATGCACTTCTAAAATCTCTACTTTGTTTACTGCAAATGAATATATGTGAAAGAGAAGACAAAATACACAATACATATTTATTTTAATTAATATCAATTGAAGCATTATAAAAGAGAGATTTCTTTCATTGGCAAGGCCAGATAAGGATTTTGTAAGAAACATGTATATATAGTGAACTGCCAATACTGGTACACATTTTATTGAACTCAGATGGATGAAAGGCAAAGCTGATTCTGATGGAAAGTGAGCTCGTAATGTAATGTGACAAAACTAAATATTGCAAAGCATTGAATTTAATGCTCTAGCACAGGGGCTGGGAACCTGCAACACTTGAGCGCTTAAGTCTATATTTTATTTTATCTGGACATTTCAGATAAGATTCAAAGCTCAACAATTAGTTAAAATCATGTTTTCTTGTATGTGTTTTGTTTATGCAGCTCCAATAATCTCAATTATTACGTTGCCTTTTTTAAAGTTAAAAATGGCTCTTCAAATTGAAAAGGTTCCCTACCCCTGTTCGAGTATTTTTCAGCCTACTATTCATATCAATAATAATAATATCAGAATTTTAATTTTGGCGACATATATGATATAATAATAATTAATATATATATATATATACTAATAATTCAATATGTAAAAAGAATTAGTTTTAGAAAACGTAAAGATGTTCATCTTTATACACACACAAAAACAACATGTTATTTGTTTTTAATTGCAAAACATTGAAAGCATTTCTATGTAGTGTTAAGTGAGGTGTTTCAGGTATTATTTGAAAGTAAATGGGTTCTAATAATAGTGATGATGATGATCACTTCAACAGTAGAAGACCACATATTTTAAGGGAAGGGTAAAGTTCATTCAATCTACCTAAGAACTTGACTAACACTTATTCCCAAACCCAATAGAATGACAGAAAAATCGTCTTTAGTGGAATTTGAAAATACTGCAAAGCAATTTGTTAGGTGCTCTCCCAATTCTATCATTTCCTCTCTGTTCTAATTATACAAGTAATAATTTTGTTAAACACTTTATTTTATCTATGTTTCCTACATATAAGAGGCAACTAAAAGAGTTGGCATCAGGATGGTCTGAAAAATATTACCCCAAAAAGGGCTCCATGATGAGTATGAGGTTGTTGTTTTCTGCATGCATATAATCTTTGTCAACCTAACCATAATTTCTTTTCTCTATACTTCCATATGATAACATGTTAAGTGAGAAATATAAACAATAAATCAAACTTAGTATAATATTCTGAGGGTTGAGAGGACTCTTTGATTGTGTCCAGGACATGACAACCTCTTTAGTGCTGGGCCCACTCTGTAAAGTGGTTGGTGTTAGGAAGGGTAACCAGCTATAGAAGCCATACGAAAACTGGAATATATGTAAGCTAATATTCCGCTGTGCTAAAAAAAATGTGTGGCTGTACAGTATTAGTATTGGTGCCACATATATTAAAATGTTGCTGTTCAGTAACAATGAAATGTTGCCACAAGTAGCTTGAAATATTTCTTTATCAAAGCATCAAATATTTCACTCAGTTTGATTCATCTAGTGGGATGGAGGGCAGTGGCTCCGTTGATGGAATGTTGCCTTTGTTCCCTCTTGGCGGGGCAGTGACTCTTTAGATAAAGCGTTACCTTTGGCCCATCTAGGGGAGCAATGACTCTGTTTTAATACTGACTTGGTCTGTAACAACCTACCTAACACATGCCAGTATGGAAAAAACAGATGTATGGTGATGATGACGAAGCACCAACCCCAAAATAGACAAAATCTTCTAGTCATAGACCTGAAATAATAGCAATGACAATTTCTTTCTTAGATAATATTGCCAAATTTTTATTGAGTTGTTACATATAGGCCAGTCAAATCTATTTTAGTATACTATTGGTTCTTATATTATCCACACCCCACCTGCCCTGCCCATAGAGAGATAAAAGGAAAGGAGAAGTCTAGAGGGATTTGATTCTAGGGATTGAAAAGAATGACACTAATTAGTATTTTGCATTTAATCTGATGCACTACTGTCTCAGCTATCTCCACTGCATTTTCACATAATAATTAAGTAGTAGTTGTAGTTTCTCATTTTGGCAAAAGGCCAGCAATTTTGACTAGTATGTATTTTATCAACTCCGAAAGGATGAAAGGTTGACGATAGCAGCTTTTGAGATCAGAATGTAGATGGTCGTAACAAAATACTGCAATATATTTCATCTGATACACTAACAATTCTGCTCACCCACTTCCCTAATAATGATAATGTCTTCTTTATTAACCACAAAGGGTTTACAAAATAATACATTAAGGACAGCAACGGACAGAACAATGCGTGTTTCTGTGTGTAAAAACAGACATAAAACAAAAACAAAGAAAGTAAGAAAAAAAAAATAGAACAAAAGAAAATTCTCCCATAGAGGAGACACTTCCAAGGGTTGGTCATAGAGAAAGCCCACAAAAGCCAGAGCAAGTACCCTCTCCCAGGCATCGCCCTTCAATCTATAGGCACATGCTCAGAGCAAGCCCATTCACTTGGGCCATTCTTGCCTCTTTCACCCACCTTTCAACAAAATGGCTGGAAGGCAGTACTTCTCTCTCCACTCTGATCTTCTTCTGTTGATAATTGGATCCATCCTACACTTGACAGCAGGTGTTCAACATAAACCCACAAGTCAGCAATGCTCAGGCACTGGACAAGTGCATGCATGAAAGTTTCTTCACCCTGCATACATCTTGGATTGGCCCGGCTGACGGCACTTCTATGCCTATAGAGTTTATCCCGAACTGGCAATGCTCCCTGGTAGCAGTGCCAGACCAGGATTTCTGGAAGTTATCCATGGGCTCTGAACCAAATGTCCTGCGGAAGAGAATGGCGGAAGAAATGCCCAGAGTTTCTCCAAGAACATAGTCACTTTTACCTATCACTAACCCTCTATAGAATGCTATGGTGAAGTTTCCACCGATCGTAGTGCCTGATGGGTTGATGGCTGTGAGTGCTTGAAGACATTCTAACCTCCAAGCATTCCACCTTGATCTCCACATGACCCAGGACTGCAGCTTCGTCAAAGAAATGAGCTGGGGAAAAACGTGCCTAGTGAATGGTGACCACATCTGTTCACTGTTCAGGAAAAGCTTGAGATGTCATAGCCTCAGTGCATGTCTGTGCATCATCAGCCACGGCATGCCCAATCCTCAACGCAGCGGATATTGACAGCAGATGAACCGCCTCACCAGTGAAACATGTCCTTTCCACAAGAAGTTGAAGAGCAGATGCTCCAATTTGTTGAGGTGCAGACCGGGCAAGACAAGGCGGTTATGCGGTAATAGATGATGGACATGATATATGCATTCGCCACCTCCGCCCAACCTTTCATTGATAGCTTTCAGGGTGAGAGTGACCATCCTGCTTGTCACTTCATCCCAGTTTTTGTCTGTCTGGAGGTTCGGACCAAACCAGGCTCTGAGCAATTTAACTGGTCCACCCATCCAGCACCTAACAACACTGTTGGATGAAATGGACCAGGTGCCGAGTCTCAGGTCCACCAATTTTTTCCTGGTTAATCTTTGCTCCTGTCACTGCCTCATATTCTGTCAGACGTCATTGGCATAAGCTGACATGGATCTCCTGCATCATAGTTTACATGGGATGCCCCTCAACGTCTCCAGTTTGTGCAGCAATGGCTCTAGAATCAATACACACAACAAGGATGAGAAGAGACAAACTTGGCGAACTGAGCACATGATGTTGAACAATCCCAAAAGTGACCGTTCACTAGAGAAGATGTCACTGTGCATTGCAGTGATCCACCCTCAAAAAATGGGTCCAAAGTCAGCTGCCCTGAGGACCACCGCCAGGTATCGATGGTCAACCCTATCGAATGCTTTTGATTGATCTAAGTTGATCAGTGCCCCACCCATGCCAGATTCCTTAGCTATACTTTTCATGATGTATCGCAAGAGGTGGTGGTTGTCATAGATGGATCTGTCTGGAATGGCACATGTCTGCACCTCTCCCACAAGTTTCCCAACAACAAGCGCCAAACTCGTCGCTAACACCTTGGTCAAAATTTAGAATTTTGCATTTAGCAGAGTTATGGGCCTGAAATTATCTATGTAGTCCCCCAATAATAATAATAATGATTTGAATGGAGCAGAGATACAATCAACTGAACAGTTCTGGTATACTACTAATTTTTTATAATAATGTTTTTTATTCATAATAACAATAACGTTTTTTTTTAGTAATAATAATTCCACAAACTTTACCAAATTCATAGAAAAGTTGATGAACATAGATTTCATAGAATGTGAATAAAAAGGTATTTTAAGCTAGCAGAAATAGCTGTACTGTAGACATTTTGTTTTTGAAAGGAAATATTTTATGTGCAATGAACGTATTTTTGTAAAAAAAAAAAAAAAAAAAATATATATATATATATTTTTAACGACTAGCTGTTAATTTATAAAATAAATGCACTACAGAGCATGACATGCAAGATCAACACAGTGCCGTAGTACTCACAAATCACTTGAAGAAGCACCCGCCCTGAATTAAAATGGATTAGGATAGCGAATAAAACAAACCATGAGAGAAAATGATAATCAGACAAAACACAAGTGCACACATATACTTTTACTTTTTATCACCATAATACTGAGCATGTGTTAAATGTATTTTAACACACTACACACACACACACACACACAGAGAGAAGGTAGGTGGGTCATAACTAGCTTACAGTTAAGAATTGGAAAGAAAAAAAAGAAACTATACAAACTTACATGAACTGCCTATGTAATAGTTTTGAAATAAAGTTTAATATCCATATGGATTCATTTTTATTCACATTTCTTAACAGTAAGATAATTATGGCCCACCTTGTATGTTTGGACACACACACATTTGCTCAATATCAAAGAAGAGTATAATATATATTTATAATATAATGGAGAATTCTTTCTGTTACTACTCTGAATGTCTTGACAACTTGCTGGTCATACAAAGAATTGCGTGATCAGCAAGCAATCTTGAAACGCAGAGTAGCAACAATAATATAATATAATATATATATATATATATATATAAATACACACACACACACACTGCTGAAAAAAATGATATTGGTTGAGTTGTATATATAATTAATATGATATAGTTGCAGTAGCAATTACTGAGATAAATGAAAAGAAAACTTGTCAAACTAGAAGATAATAGAAAACCAGTAATCATCTGAAAGGCATATGAAACACTTTACAAACAGAATATTAAGGAAAATGGCGAAAGAAGACAGAGAGAGAAATGCTATCTGAATGAAAAAAGTGTCATTGAATAGATTCAAGAGTCAGAATATAACAGAGGGAAAATTAGTTCATTAAATGCTTAGGCTATATTTATGTCATTCATATAAGAAAAAAAATCATATGATTCTATAAACCTTCATTTTGATAAGCCTGTATAAGCCTATGTGTAGGTGAGTGTCTGTGAATAAACATTGTTTTCTCCTTAGTTTCTTAGTCTGAGGAAGAAGAGAAAAAGAAATTCTATTCAAAGCCTATTTATTTATTTATTTATTTATATTTTGGTTCCTTTATACAGGAGAACTTTCCTTATGTATTCGGTTTAGATGACAAAGTGTTGGCACCAGGTAGGGCATCACCTGTAAAGAATACTCATCCCATGATGAGTATTAAGCCTATCATGAACTCTGCATGGCTAGTCCCTGCTTATCACAGAAAATGGCTTTAAAACATTTGTTGTATATAGAAGAATACAAATATTGTTTGTGAAGGTGCATGGCTTAGTAGCTATGGTGTTAGGCTTGTGATCATAAATTTGTGGGTCCAATTCCTTGACTGGACTGCATTGTAGCCTTGAGCAAAGTACTTTATTTCACATTGCTCTATTTCACTCAGCTGAAAATGAATACCAGCAGTGGCATCTTTTCTAAACTGAGATTATTAAAATGAACAAGAAAAACAGGTAGCAATTATATAAAGGTTTTCAATTTTATTAACCTTTAATGTCCTGTACCACACAACACTGCATTTGCAAGATCTTTTTAAAAAGTACAAAACAGCACTATAACCCCATCAAATTGAATTTTTAAAAAATCCTAATATTGCCACTTTTCCCAACAATTTGTCCAGTAGTAAAGACACTTAACATAAGAATTGACAAAACTGTTTTGAGATATTTTTTGTTAAAGTATTATAGGATGAATTGAGTTAAATCAATGAATGGGGCAATATTGACTTCTTACTCAGACAATGGGTGTGTGTGTGTGTGTAGAGAGAGAGAGAGAGAGAGGTTGAAATAATACATTACTAATACCTTTACAAAAGGTAATTGAAGTAATATAGATACAACTGGTAAATGAAAATGGGTCAGTTTGCTAAGTCCATGCTTTTACTTTATGGTACCAGTAATATTGATTTATATACAAACTGAATAATAAGTATCACCGTTAGGAGGATCAAAGTTAATTAATAATTAGTATTATAAATTGACTATGAAAGAAGATTTTAAGGTATTGTCCTGTAAAAAAACACATTAAATCTTGGAAGGAAGAAAAGCTTTCTAAAAGGTAAGAGTGCAAGCTGACAAAGTACAGACTGCTCTCCTCTAGATCTATCATTCAACCCATAGTAGTGGAAACATCTGGTACTCTATACAGGGCTGTCTAAACACCATTATAGTCCCCAGGGCAAACAAATGCATTGGGACCCCTACATACTCAATCACAGCATACATGTATTAGCACTGGGCCTCTGGGGAACTGCCTAATGTGACCGTGCCTTAAAACAACACCAATCCTGACCCCACCTTCACCCCACCCTATTTACTGCAAGAACGAGCTCTGCAAGGTGAACTGGTTTTTTCAACACATCTCATTTGCCACCCTCCAGGATAATGCATTCACCTAGACTATGAAACAACAACAAACTTATGTGATGTTGATTATGTCAGTATTAATGAAAAGTGTATATAACAGTTTTTATGGGTATGATAATTATGGCTCAGTATCTTTTATGATACCTGTTGGTAGATATAGACAAAACAACTAAAGTATTGAGGTAAATAAGGTATGTTGAAAAAATGAAATAGACAATCTTTTAACAATGCAGAATTAACCCTTTTGATACGAAACTGCTGGAAACTGCTTCTGATTCTATGATACAAAACTATTTGTTTTAAAATGTCTATACCTATCTAAAAAGCTTACATTGCAATTTTATATAAGAACCTTTGTTAAGTTATGTGCCCAAAACAGGCTTAATAATGAGAAAGTCAGTTATATTCTTGACCATTTTCAAAATGATTTGAAGATCAAAGGCAGTGCCTTTCAGAAGAAATATGGTAACAAAAGGGTTAAATTGATATGAATGTAATATATCAAAGCAAATGAATATACAATAAGCATGTATTATTCATACAAAATTACTAACAATGTGTTTAATGACAGTAAAAAGAACAAAAAGAACAGAGATACTATTCAGAACTAGTATAAAATGAATTGTATCAAATTATACATACAAATGATTCACTTGGGATATCAATAATGACAACAATAAGAGCACATGATATATAATATTAGTTAAAATATCACAAGTATACAATAAACATCAAGTGTAGTTAGACACAGAATGTACAGACAACAATTATGTGTGTGTGTTTGTGCATCTGTGAATATATTGTCTGAGTAAGTCTCAAGTGCCAGGTTGCTGTCTAACATGTAATATCTCACTTTATGGACAAATACATACACTTTAGACTTTTTGGCTCTTTTCTGTAGATAACACTTACTGGAAAAGCCTGAGGTCTGTTGTTTTTTTGAGTTTATGGCATACTTGGGACCAACTTGGCATTATCAGCAAGACCAAAAAAGTGTGGTTGGTTTACCACCAAACTTCACCATGATAATCAAATAAATCATTGGTGTAGATTATTCAATGGTTCAGTTTGAACTTTGGATCATTGACAGAGCTGCTGGATAAGTATATATCAAAATTGTCGATACAGTCCAGAACACTCAAGCCTAACGGGGGACAAGATAAGTTCTCAAAAGTTGCTACCATGATAATGCCTGCAGTATGCTGTAAAGTAGTTGGTGATCAGAGAGAATACAGGGTAGAAGGACTCTTCAGTTTTATTGAAGTCACGATAGTCTCTCTAATGCTCGTAACATGATAAAATGCACCCAATATATTCTGTAAAGTGGTTGGTGTTAGGAAATATTCTTTTTCTAGTTTTAGTTATTGGACAGCAGCCATGTTGGGAATATTTGTTGATTATACTAACCCCAGTATTTTGTCAGGTATGTATTTTATCTTATAAAAGAAATAAAATTTAGTCAGCTAGGTATAACAGATCCAAGTAAGACCCAAATTCCACAAAGTGTGCCTGTTCAATGCACTAAATCTTCCATCAGATATCTATACACACACATACATATAGTCATGTGACGGGCTGCTTCATAGTTTCCACCCCAAAAATTTCCCTCACAAAGCTTTGGTTGGTGCAATTTAAAGTGGAAGCACATGATTGCAAAGTGAATCCCTTAACCACATGATCATGCCAGTGTCCTATATATATATATATATATATATAATATACTTTGTTTTTGAATTGGCAGCATGACCCTCCCAAAGAATAACAATATATATATATATATATATATATATATATATAGTAATAATAATAAAATTGAAGACTAAAATCCAAAGAGGGCTCGATAAGGATAAATATATATCAAATATATAAGAACCGTAGAGCAAATATTTATTAAATAACAGATTAAAGTTTAAGCAAAGAATCGCTGCTTTCACCCTTAACGGGATCTTCTGAAACTAACAAAGTCAATCTGTAAACGCAGAACTGGATATTTCAAAAACGTTGCAACCGGAGGAAGACAGGAAGACGATACTTTGGTTCGTGGAAACGTTCGCTGGCAAAGAACGGGAAAAAACGAATAATACGTCATTAATAGGAGCGGTGAAAAACAATTACGCGCAAAGACAGAACCCCGTTTATGATATAAAAGAGGTCGTAGACTAATGTTCTCTTAGGTGGTGCATAGAGACGTTCTCTGGCAATGAACGAAAAAACGAAGATAATAAGTCATATGTGGAGCGTGGAGAACAATAGCACGCAAAAACAAAACCACGTAAATGGTATAGCAGAAGTCGTAGACTAAAATTCTAACTAGGAGACCAAATGAATCTCCGCTACAGAGTTAAGAACAAAGTAAATAAATACAATACAGAAGTAATAGAAATAAATAAATACGTACACGCAAACAAATACGTACATACACAAGCATACGCAAAACCTTACCATAGGTATACAAAACCACGCACATATAAATATGTGTGTGTGTGTGTGTGTATGCTTGTGTACAAATAAATAAATAATTATATAAACGTATATAAGTAAATAAATACGTATATAACAAGCGCACACACATACCAACATATAAATACACGAATGTTCGGAGACGTAAGTCAACTAAAACAAGAAGTACACATATACACACACCCACCATACGTACGAACCTGCATACTCAGGCAGACGCAAAACTCCCGTATACACATAGCCAAACCCTAAATACCAGAATATATAAAAAATTATACGCCATAACAATCAAATATACATACCTTCACAAAACATACGGGTAATATATACTTACCTATGCAAATAAGTAAAGGAATAAACAAAACATATACTTAGCTCCCACATCAAGACGTAAAATATCCACGTATAGATCGTACTATCCGTTAGGGTATAACGTTGGGCTGTAATACAGGAAAGTTTTGTGCAATTTATGTTTACAAGCCGAAATTGCCTCAGATTTTTTTTTAAGATGTGGTCTGTGGCGTAGAGTATTTCCAGGGCCTCAGCGGCGCAGAGGTCACATGGTCTTTTATTTCCATTATACGATCTAGCCCTAGCTAGGATCTCCCAGTGTAACTTATATTGGGTGTGGTTGTCTTTTAGACTCCAGATATAAGCTGAAAGTGACGTCATATTCCTTCTTAGAGGGTAACGAAAAGAATGGGTATGCATGTAAAGACGCTGCTTGAAACTATTGGCGGTTAACCCTATGTAGGCCCTAGGGTTTGGCTATGTGTATACGGGAGTTTTGCGTCTGCCTGAGTATGCAGGTTCGTACGTATGGTGGGTGTGTGTATATGTGTACTTCTTGTTTTAGTTGACTTACGTCTCCGAACATTCGTGTATTTATATGTTGGTATGTGTGTGCGCTTGTTATATACGTATTTATTTACTTATATACGTTTATATAATTATTTATTTATTTGTACACAAGCATACACACACACACACATATTTATATGTGCGTGGTTTTGTATACCTATGGTAAGGTTTTGCGTATGCTTGTGTATGTACGTATTTGTTTGCGTGTACGTATTTATTTATTTCTATTACTTCTGTATTGTATTTATTTACTTTGTTCTTAACTCTGTAGCGGAGATTCATTTGGTCTCCTAGTTAGAATTTTAATCTACGACTTCTGCTATACCATTTACGTGGTTTTGTTTTTGCGTGCTATTGTTCTCTACGCTCCACATATGACGTATTATCTTCGTTTTTTCGTTCATTGCCAGAGAACGTCTCTATGCACCACCTAAGAGAACATTAGTCTATGACCTCTTTTATACCATAAACGGGGTTCTGTCTTTGCGCGTAATTGTTTTTCACCGCTCCTATTAATGACGTATTATTCGTTTTTTCCCGTTCTTTGCCAGCGAACGTTTCCACGAACCAAAGTATCGTCTTCCTGTCTTCCTCCGGTTGCAACGTTTTTTGAAATATCCAGTTCTGCGTTTACAGATTGACTTTGTTAGTTTCAGAAGATCCCGTTAAGGGTGAAAGCAGCGATTCTTTGCTTAAACTTTAATCTGTTATTTAATAAATATATATATATATATATATATATATATATACACACACACACACACATAATATTACTCTTAATGGTTACCTTTCTGCAAAAGAGAACTCAAAACATAAGTAGAGTGTATAGTTTTATTGAAGGTATAGAAGGTACTATATCTCACAGATACTGAACAGTTTTAACTCAATGAAGTTTCACTTCCTGAAGACGGTGAGATAGATCAAGGATTTTGAGACCATAAATAGGTAGTGACAGAACCACTATATGCTAGTCAATCTATTGATTTTCCATGATCAATCAACCCTCTGAAACAATCATAAAACAATGAGCTAATTAAAAACCTATCTTCGACTTTTGTTTTATTTTCATTGTTCAATACACACACATACATATATATATAAATGACTCTGTAGCTTGAGTAAAATCTTCAAGAGAACCTTATGTGATGACAACCTACTACAAAAATCATGAATAAGTTTTTGTGTTCATAGTAGAACATCTTTTGAAGAAAACAAATCCTTCTTAAAAATCAAGGCTGCATCCCAGAGAAGGTTTCTTGGTTGTTTTATTGGTAGGGCCACAGTCCTATCATGAAAAGCAACATAAAATGAAGTATCTTGCTCAAGAACAAAACAGGCCACCCAGAATTGAACCTACATTCTTATGATTGTGTGTCTGACATTAACTACTAGATGCTTACACTCATATATATATATACGTATACATATATGACTGGAAATTGTCTAATTGAGTTTGATAGTCATCAACTAACAGCTGGCTTTTTTCTATCAATGAACAATGATGTTAGACAAGAACATGTGCCAAACTGATTTGGTTTGTAAAGAAAGAGCTGACACCAGAATAGTTTAAACCAATTTAAGAACACAAGACAAAGGCACACTAACACAAATCAAATAACTTAGATTAAGACAACACAGTTACTGACAAGTGCGAGATACTTACAAGATTGAAGAAGCACCACCTCCCCTGTATGAGATCAAGAAAGTAAGAAATATGATAGTTAATGGATATAAAGAAGGGGATACATTTGAAAATCTGTTAACTTTTCTTATGAAAAGTTGCTTTAATGCATATGAACTATAAAACAATTATTTAAGTTAGGTTGATTATTTAATACTTCATATGCGTTGTGGTAGCTTTACATAAGTAAACAGATTTTTCAAATTTTCAAATTTGCCCAATAGCTTCATAAATTATATATATTGGAATTTATTAGTATTATTGTAGTGGAAAATGTCAATTTATCCGAGGTAGCTTATTCAACTCTTTAATGATACATGGAAATTTATTTGTGTTATGAGAGTAGCAACATTTAGTTCGATTTTGAATGAGCTGGTAACAAAATTCAAAGACATGTTAAAGCCACATGGAGAATAAACATTCAAGAAGTACCAACAAAAAACATACGTTCAACTTTCATCATCATCATCATCAACGTTTAACGTCCGTGTTCCACGCTTGCATGGGTTTGGACGGGGGTAGTCCCACTTGAGGCAAGAGTGATTGTCTTGCTCGCATAGGACTGTCTGGCAGGTTTTCTACAGTTGGATGCCCTTCCTAACACCAACCACATTTACAGTGTGGGTCTGGGAGGTTTTTACCGTGTTGCCTACACGGCCACATTACAGCGTGGACTGTGTGTTTTTTTGTCGTGACACCTACACGATCTCATTTGTTTCGGCCCGGATGGCGCGGCACCAACATAACTTTACATAGGACGGGGTGGTGTGGATGGGGTGGGGGTGGTGGGACGGGGTGTATTTTGTTAGAGATGCCTACTGGCAAGGCGGGTCTTCTCTGTTACTGAGTACCGCCAAAGGTCTCGGTCCAGTGACATTGTCTTGGAGAGGTGTAAGTGTGTGAGGTCGGAGTTTATCAGCTCGTCCCAGGTTTTTCTAGGTCTGCCTATTCCGTGGCTACCGTCTATCTTTATTGCCCTGCACTTTGTTATACAGCTATCGTCCTTCATGCGCATCACGTGTCCATACCAACGTAGCCTTCTCTCGAGTAAACAACATCTGATCCCTCTTATCTCCAATTTTTTCCTTAGTTCGTTTATGCTTTGCCGTTCACGTATATTACTGTTACACATCCAGCGGAGCATGCAAGCTTCGTTCCTCTCTAGTCTGCGTATATCCTCTGCACACAATGCCCAGGTCTCACTGCCATGCAACATTGCTGTTCGTATGCAGGCATCGTACAACCTGCCTTTCATTTTTAGGGAGAACCCTTTAGCAGCTAATAGTGGTATAAGCTCTCTGAACTTTTTCCAACCAGTTCTGACTCTAGCTACAGTACTTTCAGAGCACCCTCCCCCACTGCTGATTTTATCGCCCAGGTAACGGAAGCTGTCCACTATTTCTATAGAACCCTCTGCGCAATTGAAAGAGCTAGTATTGTGTGGGCACTTGCTGCTACTTATTGCACCAGAACACCGGCCACATGTAAAATCTATGTTCTTAGTTAGCTTACCTGTGATCCCACTACATCTTTTATGCACCCATACTTTGCATTTAGGACACAAAATGGAGTTTCTACCTACGCCTTTCCTACACACCGAGCACGACCATTTCCCAGAAGGGACCGCCGCCTTGTTTTCTTTCCTACAAACTAGAACTTTGGTCTTAGCCAGGTTAATTTTAAGTCCTTTTGACTCTAGGCCGTGCTTCCATGTTTGGAATTTCTTCTCTAGCTCGGCCATTGATTCCGCTATGAGTGTCAGGTCGTCTGCGTATAGGAGTTCCCATGGGCAGCCTGTCTTGAACTCCTCTGTTATAGCCTGAAGGGCAATAATAAATAGTAGGGGGCTGAGAACAGAGCCCTGATGGACGCCAACTTTATATATATATATATGAAAATGGCTTTTCTAATAATTATTTTACTCTTTAATGATCAAAAAGACAATTAAAGAGTAAAATAATAGTTATTTATACATATATATATATATATACACACACACACACACACACACGCACACACACACACAAACATGTATTCTAGAAGGCCTCAAAATGACTGCAAAAATAACATTCTCAGTGACGATAAGTTTTCTGATGATATTTTGAATAAAAGAATTCCTTCTTAGAAATCAAATGAATATCAAAATGATGTAGGTGCGTTTTTAAAAAAAAAAAAAAATGTATACAACATGCATTAAAAATTTCATATTAAAAAAAAGCTTATATGATTGAAATGTGAGTGTTTTTTAACAAATCTCCTTAATGTGAAGTTTTATCAATTTAAAAATAAAAAATATTTCTTCATATTTATAGCAAAATTAACATATCTAGTTAGTGAATGAGTTAAGATTAGAAACAGATAAAAGAAACTAAGATGGAACCACAACCAATAACATATCATACTGTGTATTTTTCATGTAGATAGGAAAGAAAATTCTGAATATGAATTAAATATTTTTTACAAACTAATATCTAACTGCCGGTCATTACTAAAGCCTATGGTGTCCTTGATCCCCAGTCTGTTGTTTTCCTCTTCTAAATTGGGATGAGGACATCATGCCTGAGGAAAGAGCCCCCAAAGTGGAATAGTTGGTGCAACAAGTATCACTGGCTGTTCTCCATGGCAATGCTTTCACCATCTTGTTCAGGCAGGGAGGTAGAGTTTGCCCCCAATCTATTGCTCTCTCTCGCTTTATATATATTTTTTTTTACTTTCTTTTTTCATTATATTATAAATGGATTTTGAAAAGTAAACTTAGCAACACTATGTTAGAATAAATGATAGGATTATCACATACCTAAAAATAATAAATGGACAGAAGAGAAATGTTGAAAAAAGTTAAAGGAAAACAGCCAAAACAGTGATTTCAAAACGTTTGCACTCACGTTCCACTTTCACGGAGTTGTTGAAATCCACTCTGAATATCTTGTTTGAATTCTTGCAATGGTGTGATACCCAATTTTCTTTTTAATTCTGTTGCTCTGCGTACTTTTGCAGTCAGTACTTGTCGCAAAGTAAGGATCTCTCCATCTATCTAAATGATTAAAAGAAAAACAAAACAATTCATAATTAATTGTGCAAAATTTTATAGTTGTCATTATGGTTCACCCTTATGCAGGTTTAGCTGGCCTCCTATGAAGTAGCATCTTAAAGTAGGTTTCTTGGGTGTTTTAATTATATGAACCTCAATGATATTATGAAAACACCACCCCCTGGACTGGATGCCAGCTTGTTATAGAACTTAACCCCTAGATGTTACTGGTACTATTTTTGCTTCAGCTGAGTGGACTGGAGTGACATGAAATGAAGTGTCTTTTATTCTAAATATGTAATTGATTTTGTTATATTTTAATCTTTAATATACGTTTTTTGGTGTGACCATATCATGAATGAAGAGGTCATGGAAAGTCCTATTAATCACTAAAACTGCAGAAGATGCTCAGCCAAATACAATGCATGTCCAAGAAGAAACCAGTGAGAACTTCTTTCAAGTGAAAGTCAGAAAAGGAAGAGGCATAGGAAGTGATGCAGACCTGTCAAGACTTACTAGAAGAATATGGAGGAAGACCTAGCAGACATGGGCCTGGTCTAAGAACAGGCTCATGACAGGACTTGCAACCAAGAGAGTTCTCGTTGTCTGATGCTTTACAAAGATCAGAAGGAACTAACTAACTAGATATATTTATTTCAAAGGTCAATGAACTAAAATTTAATTAATGCAACCAATAAAAGTTTACAATAGATGTTGTTGTCTATAAATAAAGCAATGAATCAAAGGTCAACAGCACTGTATTTATTTCATAAACAGAGAAGTATTAACTGAGAAATTAGTATGTTTTGTGAACCCTTTCATCACCATATTTCAAATGGAAGAGACATTCTGTGATTTTCAATTAATTTTGAAAATAATCAGTTTTGGTGGATAGTAACTATCATTTTCATTATTAAGCTGGTATTTGGAGAATAATATCACATTTTAACATAAAATTATGATGGAAGGTTTAAATTTAAATATAAACATCTTAAAACAAATGGCTTTGTATCTTGGAACTGGGTGTGGCTTCAGGCAGTTTGGTATGAGAAACATTTATGAAGCTTACCTTGCTTAGTTCTTCTTGCCATTCCTTTTCTTGGCGTTCTTTATCAACTGGATCTTGGTAGACTGGAGATTCAGGGTCCCCTGATGTCACTGCATCATAAGCAGGGGGACTCAAAGGATCATAGTAATTATCCCCTGTACAAGGAGAAAAAAAGGAGAAAAAGAAGGAAAATTAGAGATCATTTCTAAGTGTAGCATAAATCTCATTGCTATACAGTGGGCCTTGCAATTTATGTAATTTTGAGCATAACAATTTCTTCAAAGCTGTTATTCTTATATATATATATATATATATATATATATATATATAGGTGTTAACTAATAACAACAAACATTTACTGATGTGGCACTCAATACTAGTAGTAGAGTCAAATATATAGTTAAATTATATATCTTGTGTTGAATGGAACAACTTTGTGTCTTATTTAACCCAGTGAATAAGGCACAAACATGAAGCTTGGAGTTCCAGTCAACCTAAAGAACATGCATTGAGTATTACCCTGATTTGTGATCTTCCTGGTCTCTGAACCATGAACACTTCATATATATGGATACACACACAATTATATATATCAAATCATCATTACAAAATAAAAAAAATAAAAAAAATATTGGAAAAGACAAAAAAAAAAATTGCACAAAATATTTTTTCATAATATTAAACACTTCAAAGGAAATAATCTTTTTGTATACAGCATGGCCTCAGCCGGATGGCTGGAACAGGTAAAAGAGTAAAAGAGATTATCCAAAAACATAGTTTTGTTGATTTGTTTTTACGAGTTGAGGAAAAATCACACACAGGACATGAAATATTTGGTGTAATGCCAAAAATAAACCAACAACAAAAAGAAAAAGAAAAACAAAAACAAAAATAAACAAGAAAATGTAAAATAAACATTAAATTTAGCAGTGAATAATACAAGTATATTTTAATTAATATTGCTTGGAACAAATCCATGAAGTTATGAAGATATAAATATCTAAAGTGATGACAAATTAATCCTGTATGATGTAGCGTGTATTAACACCACAATAATTTTACGGCCATTTTCCTTTCTAAAGTAGGTTAGCCATGCAAGCCCTCTGACAAGGAATTATTTTAGAGGAAATGCTTTACAGCTGGATGCCCTTCCTAGTGCTAACCCTTTTAACCACCTCTCTTATGTCATTTGGAGATACATTGTATCTATTCTAAACCACATGTACATACTGCATATCAATTTAAACTATATTTTACAAGTCATGTAGCTTTAAAAATATAAATAACCCAAAGTCATTGAAAATATATACATTATAAATTATCTCAACAAAACTTGATCTTACTGATGCAAAATCACTTGAAACAACCCTGGGTTCCATGATACAAAATTGTTTATATTTATCTAAAGAAAACTTTCATCATAACTTTATGTAAGATTTCAAACACCAACTAATAATTGTTTACAACTTTAGGCATAAGGCCAGTAATTTGTAGGGAGGAGAAAATTGATGAAACTGACTGCAGTTCTTAACTGGTACTTTATTTTATTGAACTCAGAAGGATGAAAACCAAATCTGATCTTGGTAGGATTTGAAATTAGAATACAAAGAGCAGCAACTTACTACAAGGCATTTTGTCCAATGCTCTAACAATTCTAAACTAGCTTAATGAGAACATCCCACCAAATTCTTAAGCATTTAAAAATCATTTCAATGTCATAGTCAGTGAATTTTATAAGGAACATGATAACAAAAGTGTTAACTTTCATTAAGATCCAAATATGTCATTTAAAATTCATGCTTTTGTTCTAAAGCCTGTCACATTAAAAGATTTCAAAGCTTGAAATAATGAACATCAAGAGATCCAAATGTTACTTCGATCCCAAGTTTTATATCCACTTAAGTAGAATTCATCATCATCACTTTATATCTGTGTTCCATACCAGCATGGTTGAACGGGCCATCAGTTTCCACAGCTGGATGCTCTTCTACTTTAAAGAGTGTAATGGGTGCATTTTATTGTGGTGCCAACCTTAGAGAGGTTGTTGTGTGCTTGACAAGACTGAAGAGTTTTCACTACCTTTTATTATATCTTAGTGATTCTAAAGAGATAAAAATAGTAATGGGTAGATGATGTTATAAGATGCTGGGCAACCTACGGAAGGCTCATCAGTTTGTATTCCATCAGTGATATTATGTTATATCCATGGCAAATATATATATACATATATATATGTATATATATATATATATGTATATACATATATATGTATATATATATATATGTATATACATATATACTTATTGTATATACATATATACATATTGAATATACATATATACATATTGTATATACATATATACATATTGTATATACATATATACATATTGTATATACATATATACATATTGTATATACATATATACATATTGTATATACATATATACATATTGTATATACATATATACATATTGTATATACATATATACATATTGTATATACATATATACATATTGTATATACATATATACAAATTGTATATACATATATACATATTGTATATACATATATACATATTGTATATACATATATACATATTGTATATACATATATACATATTGTATATACATATATACATATTGTATATACATATATACATATTGTATATACATATTGTATATACATATATACATATTGTATATACATATATACATATTGTATATACATATATACATATTGTATATACATATATACATATTGTATATACATATATACATATTGTATATACATATATACATATTGTATATACATATATACATATTGTATATACAAGTATAATGAAATGACAGGAGGCTGGATTTGTGTAAATCCAGCCTCCTGTCATTTCATTATAATATTTAACTCCGTAATAGCACCACCAACTACAAAAACAAAGACGGTTGAACTGCTTTACGTTGAGTACTCTCTATATTATTGCATTACGATTGACCATACGGAATAGACCAGCTCTATACAGTGGTGAACCTCAAACCTGAATAAATATTGTATATACATATATACATATTGTATATACATATATATACATATTGTATATCATCATCATCATCATCACCGTTTTACGTCCGTTCTTCCACGCTAGCATGGGTTAGACGGGTTGTCCTGTTGTGGGCAGTGTCTGGTCGGCTGACCATGCCTTGCTCATACAGGAACTGATTTGGCTTGATTTCTACAGCTGGATGCCCTTCCTAACACCAACCTCATTTACAGTGAGTGCTGGGTGCTTTTTCGTGGCGCCTACACATCTACTTTACAGTGTGGGCTGGGTGCTTTTTTGCCGTGGCACCTCCACGACCACCTTGCGGTGGGGGGAGTGGGGGCATATTGTTTATATGCTTCAGCATGTACCCATGGGAGGTCGGGTACCCTGTATTACTGCGTGACGCCAGAAGTCACGGTCGTGTGTCATTGTCTTTGAGAGGTGTAGTTGGGTAAGGTCGGCTTTTATCACCTCATCCCAAGTCATCTTGGGTCTCCCCACTCCGCGGTTTCCATCAACTTCTAGTGCTCTGCACCTTTTTATGCAGCTGTCATCCTTCATACGCATCACATGTCCATACCAGCATAACCGCCTCTCCTGCACGCAGCATTTGATTCCTCTTATGCTCAGTCTCTCTCTCAATTCCTTTATGCTTTGTCGTTCACGTATATTACTGTTACACATCCATCGGAGCATGCAGGCTTCGTTTCTCTCTAATCTACGTAAGTCTTCCACCTTCAGCGCCCAGGTCTCACTACCATGCAACATCGCTGTTCGGATACACGCATCATACAGTCTGCCTTTCATTCTGAGGGAGAAGCCTTTTGCAGCTAGCAGTGGCAGTAGTTCCCTAAACTTCTTCCATCCCGTTCTTACCCTAGTTATTGTACTTTCTGAGCACCCACCTCCGTTGCTAATTCGGTCACCGAATATATATATATATCACATCACATATATATACATATTGTATATACATATATATACATATTGTATATACATATATATACATATTGTATATACATATATACATATTGTATATACATATATACATATTGTATATACATATATATACATATTGTATATACATATATATACATATTGTATATACATATATATACATATTGTATATACATATATATACATATTGTATATACATATATACATATTGTATATACATATATACATATTGTATATACATATATATATTGTATATGTATATACGATTCCGAGATGACTATATGTATATACAATATATATATATGTGTGTGTGTGTTTATGTGTGTATATATATATATATATGTGTGTGTGTGTGTGTATGTGTGTGTGTATGTGTGTGTATGTGTGTGTGTGTATGTGTGTGTATATGTGTGTATGTGTGTGTGTGCGTGCGTGTACAATATATATATATATATATATCTATATACTATGCATATATATATGTATATACAATATATATATATGTATATACAATATATATATGTATGTATATACAATATGTATATATAAGTATTGAAGTTTCCGTTGAAAATTGAAAAAGTCATAGGAGTGAAGAGTGCTCTATGTAAGTACCAGAGCTAAATTTAATGTATAATAAACAACACAATATAATTACCTCATTACCAGAGGTTTCCCGAATAAGACGAATACAAGGAACGTCCTCATTCGTTCGTCGGGCAAGGCAATTTAAAACAGTGAAATATTTGAAAAATCTCAAGAAAGGCAAAAGTTTAACGGGCAAAAAAATATATAAATAAAAGTGATACAAGAGATATCATCATCATCATCATCATCATCACTTAACGTCCATCTTCCATGCTAGCATGGGTTTGGACGGGAATTTTCCCACTTGAGGCAAGATATAAAAATAAAATAAGGAAATATAGTTAGGGTATGTGTATAAATGTGTGTATATTCACTCACAAATGTACATGTGTGTATGTACAAATGTATGTGTATAGTGAAAAAATGTGTGCGTAAGTACATATATGAGGGCAAGCATATCAGTGTATGTGTGACCACAAATACGTATATATGTTGAAAAAAAAATTGTAAGATAATAGAGTTAACATACATCCAGACTCAGGTACTAAGAATTGAAATATATACACATACAAGTATGAAAGCACGCGTATAAACACACACACACACACACGTGCTCGCGCAACCACATACATGCGAGTGATATATACAGGGAAGGGAGTGTATCAGTCAAAGCAGTGTCAGGCTGAAGATCGATGCATATATAAAAATGAAAAATATATGAGAATAAAAAAAATTAAATCAAAGAGAAAGTAAGAGGGAGGGGTTATCAATTATAAAGTAACACTAGAAAAAATAGAAAACATACATAGGTTCGTACGTACACATATATATATAAATATATATATAAATACATACAGAGAAAATCACATACATGCGTACACACATACAAAGGCGCGCATACATACACACGAAGCACATACATATATATATATATATACGTACATGTACATCTAATCACACGCACGCACGTGACTATATATATATATATATACATACACATATCATCATCATCATCGTTTAACGTCCATGTTCCACATATATACATATACACACCCACATATATATATATATAAAAGTATGTAAAAAACAGATAAAAACACACATGTGCACATACGAATGCATTCGTATACATATACAAACACGCATACACACACACACATGCATGCTCACACGCATAGATACAATATAAAAACCAGCCTTATGAATAAATGAGTACAAATTATACGCAAGTAAATATACATAAAAGCGGCTGAGAGACAACAGAATATATCTGGAGTTGAAAACGCAAGTGACATGTGATATCAGGTAGTGAAAGAAAATGGGGAAGTAAATATGTAAAATTGTGAAGATATAAAGTACGTGAATCAAAAAGGAGGGGGTGGGGTCACTGGCGGATGTGAAGTAAAAATAAAGTTAAAAATAAAAATAAAAGTAAATCAGAAAGAGAAGTCTGTAAAGAGGGTAATTTAAGGAAAGAGAAGAACAAGAGTTTATGGAGGATAAGTATCTGAAAGTGAGTTAAGTTTATATGAGCTGGAAAGCAAGGGTGATTTCATGCGTGGGCAACTGGTGAAAATTTCTGTTTTTGCATTTAGGCAGGTTTTTGGTGATTTAAGGTTCTGAAAAATCCAATATTTTTCACTTATGCAGAGTGCGCATCTTCTTGTTCCTCTTGCATATTCTTTAGATTGGTTCAAAATTGACCAATCTAATTTATATTGGATACCTTGGTCTTTCAAATCCCATATTCTGCTAGCCAGAGCTGTTGTAAATCTTTTTTCTGGATGTCAGAAAGATGCGACATGTGAGTAATAACGCATTTTGAATTTGTCTTGTGTCATACCCACATATCGTTCGCTGGTTGCTGGTAGGTTGTTGCTGGTGGTTGTCACTTTAGCCGCATATACAATGGCTTTGGTGTTGCATTTACCTTGTAATGGGCATTCACTATTGACTCTACAGGAACAATTTTGATGTTCTCTGGGTATTTTCTTATTGAGGATATAAGATTTAATAGGGGGACCACAGGAGTAGCTGATTTTGACACAGTTTCTATTGAAGATCTTATAGTATCTATGTGTTCTAGGGAAATGTTTATCTAAGAGCTCTAGGAATATTTTGCCTACATTAGTTTTAACTGCTAAAGAGTAGGGGGGTGTGAACCAGATTATTTTTCTTTTCCTATTATTATGTTTAAAGGAGTTAGTATTGTTGGGTATGTACTTAATCGGTTCGCTAAATCCGCTATTTTGAAGGGCTTTATTATAGTAGGGTGATGCCTTATTGAAAATAGCTTCTGAGGAAGAGAGGGTGGAGATCCTATGGCTAATATTAGGGATAAGATTTTTAAAAACTATAGGAGGATGGCAAGAGCCTTTACTTATATATTTTAAATTTTCATTAGGTTTATGGTACGGTTTTTAAGAAGCAATAGGCAGATCTAGGTTTATATCTAGAAAATTAACATTGGAAAGGTTAGTGTCAATAGTAATTTTAAGAAAAACTAGCAAAGGTTTTTATTAAGTCTTTCCTTAATCTATCTAAGTTATGGCCTATAGTGGTATGGGAAAGTATTAGACCATCGCCGCGATAAAGCCCAAAGGTATGGTTAGGGAATTTCTCTTTAAGTGTGTGTAGGAGGAATAGGCCGACTAAATCACACACATCAGCACTGTCAAAAGAACCCATTGAGACATCGAATGGGTTCTCTGGGTTAGATATTTTTACCCAAGTGTCATTATTAGTAAATAGTAAAGTGCTTCTAGCATGTTAAATGACATTCTCTTCAATATCAGAAATATTGATAAACTTTCTAGCGAAATTTAAGGCTTTCGTTAAAAGAGGGTGAGTAATAGACGGGTAGAAGTCTACAATGTCAAATTGGGTGAATCTAGAACTACTTTTATCTTTAATATTATTAAACCAATGTACTACGGAAGAGCTATTTATCCATTGGAGTAATTCAGACTTCTAATATGTTTTTTATATTATTTAATATTTTTTTTGCTAGCAAGACCGGTTTCTGTCTTAGCAGGGTTGATTAATCTACAACTAGGACGATTAATAAAATCAGGTTTGTGATCTTTGAGGGTGATATAGGCATTACGTTTAGCAAGTTTTTCTGTTCTATTGTCTATTTTTAAAAAACTAGCTAATTCTTTAGCTTCCTTATTTATAGTATTATAGGTGTTTATATTTGGTATTTAGAGGTGATGTTATCTGATGTCTCTTAACAGACAACATCACCTCTAAATACCAAATAGCTGATATATTTGTGGTCACACATACACTGATATGCTTGCCCTCATATATGTACTTACGCACACATTTTTTCACTATACACATACATTTGTACATACACATATGTACATTTGTGAGTGAATATACACACATTTATACACATACCCTAACTATATTTCCTTATTTTATTTTGATATATCTCTTGCATTACTTTTATTTATATATTTTTTTGCCCGTTAAACTTTTGCCTTTCTTGAGGAGATTTTTCAAATATTTCACTATGTTTTAAATTGCCTTGCCTGACGAACGAATGAGGATGTTTCTTGTATTCGTCTTATTTGGGA
>OZ024743.1:184808402-184835902 GCA_964016885.1 Eledone cirrhosa
CAAAGCATAAACGAACTAAGGGAGAAATTAGGAATAAGAGGGAACAGATGTTGTTTACTCGAGAGAAGACTACGTTGGTATGGTCACGCATGAAAGACTACGTTGGTATGGGCGCATGAAAGACGACAGCTGTATAAAAAAGTGCAGGGCGATAAAAATAGACGGTAGCCACGGAGTAGGCAGACCCAGAAAAACCTGGGACGACTTGATAAATTCCAACCTCACACACACCTCTCCAAGACAATGTCACTGGACCGAGATCTTTGGCGCTACACAGTTATACAGAAGACCCACCTTGCCTAAGTACAAAGTGAAACCTACAGTCAGTAGGCACCTCTAACAAAATACACCCCCGTCCCACTACCCCCACCCCATCCACACCACCCCCTTAAATGTGAAGTAATGTTGGTACCACAACATCCAGTCCAAACAAATGAGGTCGTGTAGGTGTCACGACAAAAAAACACAGTCCACGCTGTAATGTGGCCGTGTAGGTAACACGGTAAAAACCTCCCAGTCCACACTGTAAACGTGGTTGGTGTTGGGAAGGGCACCCAGCCGTAGAAAACCCGCCAGACGTGTAGGTGTCATGACAATAAAACACAGTCCACGCTGTACTGTGGCCGTGTAGGTAACACGGTAAAAACCTCCCAGTCCACACTGTAAACGTGGTTGGTGTTAGGAAGGGCATCCAGCCATAGAAAACCCGCCAGACAATCCTGAGCAAGACAACCAATCTTGCCTCAAGTGAAACAATTCCTGTCCAGACCCATGCTAGCGTGGAAAATGGACGTTAAACGATGATGATGATATATATACACATAGTATATACATACATCATCATTCATCATTTCATTTTACGTCCGCTTTTTCCCTGCTAGCAAGGGTGGGACGGGAACTGATTCTGGCTTGATTTCTACAGCTGGATGCCCTTCCTAACACCAACCTCATTTACAGTGAGTGTTGGGTGCTTTTTTGCCGTGGCACCTCCACGTCCAATTTGCAGTGGAATGATAGGGACCCCAGTCCCTATCATCTCATTTCTACAGCTGAGTAAACTGGAGCAATGTGAAATAAAGTGTCTTGCTCAAGGAAACAACACATCACCCAGTCTGAGAATTGAACTCACAACCTTTCGATTGCAAGGCCAATGCTCTAACCACTAAGCCATGTGCCTCCATCACACACATCATCATCACCGTTTTACGTCTGTTCTTCCACGCTAGCATGGGTTAGACGGGTTGTCCTGTTGTGGGCAGTGTCTGGTCGGCTGACCATGCCTTGCTCATACAGGAACTGATTTGGCTTGATTTCTACAGCTGGATGCCCTTCCTAACACCAACCTCATTTACAGTGAGTGCTGGGTGCTTTTTCGTGGCGCCTACACGTCCACTTTACAGTGTGGGCTGGGTGCTTTTTTGCCGTGGTACCTCCACGACCACCTTGCGGTGGGATGTGTGGGGGCATATTGTCTATATGCTTCAGCTTGTACCCATGGGAGGTCGGGTACTCTGTATTACTGCTCGACGCCAGAAGTCACGGTCGTGTGTCATTGCCTTTGAGAGGTGTAATTGGGTAAGGTCGGCTTTTATCACCTCATCCCAGGTCATCTTGGGTCTCCCCACTCCACGGTTTCCATCAACTTCTAGTGCTCTGCACTTTTTATGCAGCTGTCATCCTTCATACGCATCACATGTCCATACCAGCGCAACCGCCTCTCCTGCACACAGCATTTGATTCCTCTTATGCTCAGTCTCTCTCTCAATTCATTTATGCTTTGTCGTTCACGTATATTACTGTTACACATCCATCGGAGCATGCAGGCTTCGTTTCTCTCTAATCTACGTAAGTCTTCCACCTTCAGCGCCCAGGTCTCACTACCATGCAACATTGCTGTTCGGATACACGCATCATACAGTCTGCCTTTCATTCTGAGGGAGAAGCCTTTTGCAGCTAGCAGTGGTAGTAGTTCCCTAAACTTCTTCCATCCCGTTCTTACCCTAGTTATTGTACTTTCTGAACACCCACCTCCGCTGCTAATTCGGTCACCTAGGTAGCAGAAGCTGTCTACTGTTTCTACAGAGCCCTCCCAGAGATTGGTGGTACTTGTTTCCTGTGGCTGTTTGCTGCTTGCTGTCTCAGCACAGCTGCTGCATGTGAAGCCTACATTCTTTATTAAGCTTCCTGAGATCCCGCTACATCTCTTGTGTACCCATTGTTTGCATTTGAGGCAGAGAATGGAGTTCCTACCTACACCTTTCCTACATACTGAGCAAGGCCATTTCCCTGAGGGGATCTGGGTTCTGTTTTCTCGTCTACTTACAAGGACCTTAGTCTTTGTCATGTTGACTTTGAAACCCTTTCTTTCTAGTCCCTGCTTCCAAGTTTGGAATTTATTCTCTAGTTCTATCATAGATTCAGCTATGAGTGCGAGGTCATCAGCATACAGGAGTTCCCATGGGCATCCGGTCTTAAACTCCTCCGTTATTGCCTGCAGGACTATGATGAACAGGAGGGGGCTATGAACAGGAGGGGGCTAAGAACAGAGCCCTGGTGGACCCCAACCCGTACGCTAAATTCCTCGCTATACTCATTGCTAATCCTAACTTTGCTGACTGCTCCCCTATACATGGCTTGTACCGCTTTCACAAGCCATTCATCTACTCCTAGTTTTCTAAGAGCCCACCAGATTACAGCACGTGGAACTCTGTCAAAGGCTTTCTCAAGGTCGACAAATGCCAAGTAGAGTGACTTACTTTTAGCTAGGTACTTTTCCTGTAATTGCCTCACAAGGAAGAGGGCATCAGTGGTGCCTCTTCCTGGTACAAACCCAAATTGCATCTCGTCTATTTTCACCCGGTCCCTAATCAACTGTGCTATAACTCTTTCTGTTACTTTCATGACCTGGTCCATCAACTTTATACCTCTATAGTTTCCTCTATCTAGTGCATCGCCTTTACCTTTGTAGCAGTTGACAATGATGCTACTGCACCAATCTTTTGGTATGGCACCTTCTAGTATTACCTGGTTAACAATACGTGTGGTTATAGTGTGACCTACAGACCCAGATGCCTTCAGCATCTCGGCAGCTATACCCGATGGACACACACACACACACACATGTATATATATATTGTATATACATATAGTCATCTCGGGAATTTTACCCGCCCTATATATATATATATATATATATATATATGTCTAAAAGTCTTGCTAGATCAGTCACCTAACTATAAATCGGTATCATGTGGCCTTCTTCACTGCTAGAACAATTTATTATATCACATTAGTTTGCAGGGCTGAATTCAAGTTCCCTGTAAGCTAAGAGAAAACAAACAAACAGAAAATCACTCCAGTGTGGTTTGTTTACACCAGTGATCTCCACCCTTTTTTCACGATAGAGAGCCCAAATATTACAGAGGGACTTACAAACAGCGCTTAAACATGATAATAGAAGAATATATATTTATGTACATACATATTCATACACACACATATATATATATGTGTCTATATAGAGAGAGATACATATATGTTTACGTCCATACATACATACATATACACACATATATATATATATATGTATGTCTATATATAGAGAGAGATACATATATGTTTACGTACATACATACATACATACATACATCCATCCATACATCTTTTTATTTCATGAAAGAATAAGATATTAAGTAGAAGCTTTAGAATGTCAGTGACAGGCAGATAGTAGCAGCAATGGAAAGATCAATGAAAACAATTTCCTTTGTCCAATCTGACACTCAGCTTTTTTCCTTTTTAGAATGTCATAAAGATATGTCAAACTTTACTGACAAACCCTGTAGAAACATTTTTTCCCCACAAACTCTGAAAATATTTTAGTGAACCCTTTGGCTTTGTAGGAATCCAGTTTGGAAACCACTGGGGCACATAATCAACAGGAATTGTCTTTGATTTGTTGGTTCACTTTAAAGAAGTAAAAGTTTCACAAACCTTTGTGACATTTGAACTCAGGGTCATGAAATGTTAAACAACCTTGAAATATTCAGTCTGGCCCTCTTAACCCTAGTTCAAATATTCTTTTAATATTAATTCTTTTAATACTAAACCACTTGAAACCATTCCTAGTTCTACAACACAAACCAATTTATTTTAAATCCTTTGTATTTATCTAAATATCTTCCATCATAATTTTACATAAGAACTTTTAAGCTATGTTCAAACACCAAATTATGAGAGAGAGAGAGAGAGAGGGAGAGGGAGAGGGAGAGAGAGAGAGAGATTTCTTTGTTCCCTATGTTACTGCAGTTGTGAAACCTAGTCAATCCTGATAGAGCAGACTTAAGCTGTTACTGCAGTCCTTTCAATAGCAGGAAGAGTATTGCAATAGTGATGCAAATAACAATAGAAATTGCAGCGAAATAGTAGTAGTAGAAGTAACAAAACAACTACAAAGAGACTAACAACAATATCAAGAAATAACATTTTGGATAACCTTGAGATTTCCATTAACTGTTTAGCTTTGCACGAATTACCAATTATATTCATTGAAATAAATTCTAATAATAATTAATGTTCACGTGATTTCATTCAATTGATTTTCTAGAGTAATAAATGGAAAGAGAGAAATGTTTTTAAATTAGTAACTTGAAGAATAGTAGATGTCAGTTATTTCAATGTTTGAGTTTTGCTTGACTTTTCTTAGTAAATAGTAACCATATTGAATGGATGCATGCATGAGCCCTTAACTCTCGATTGTGCTGAATGGGTACTGTAGTTTAAATTTGGTGGAGCCCATACCTAATCAAGTTTGAACACAACCAATTTCTTTGAGTGAAAGAGAGAGAAAGTGACAGATATGGAGGAAGAATCAACTCCATTACTGAATTAGTATTTTATTTATCAACCGCAAAAGGAAGACTAAGTTGACCTCAATGAGATTTAGAATCAGTGCACAGAACTGGATGAATACTGTGAAGCATTATCTCCAAGGACTCCACCAATTCACTTCCTAATAACCATACTATATAATTTAAAATGATAACAAACCACCTGAAATCACTGTTGTTGATTCTATGACACAAAGCTATGTGTTTTAAAGTGTTTATATTTATCTAAAAACTTTCCATCAAAATTCTATATAAGAAGTTTCATTGAGTTATTCTCCAAACACCAGCCTAACCTTTTTGATCTAATCACCTGAAACTGCTCTGGGTTCTATGATAAAAAATTGCCTCTTTTAAAATGCTTATATCTATCTAAAAGCCTTCTATCAATTTTATATAAGAACCTTTGAGTTAGGCTTAATAATGAGAAAGTTGGTTATTTTACTAAATCCCTCTAAATTCTTGACTATTTTCAAAATCATTTGAAAATTACAGGCAAGCATCTTTTGTAAGAAATATGCTAACAAAAATGTTAAAAAATATTTTATAAATAACATGTCTTTTGCTGAGAGGGGTTATACACATATTACATAATGGCAGAGGAAGTGCATCAAAAGTATGACAAATTTCACTAATTTTCGTTGTCATTACATTTCATTGATAAATAGGTTTTCCTTTTTTTTTTAAATTTTGTTTGGTCTATACTTGTTATGTATTTTTTTCTCTTTATTAATGCAAAACCTACACACCATCACATTTCATATTCTTTTGAAAAAGTCTTAACCCTTGAATATCGTGAAATACAAGTACAGCATTGATTTTCCAGCACCTTTGGTTCCAGGCCTGTGCTAAATAATTCATTTTGTTCGATTAACAGAGGTTACATTATAACAATTCAACATAAATTCTTAGGAGGCTGTTGCCTCTTTATTAATAACTTTTCCAATACCAAACTATGACAACATACCTATATTTATTTCTTAAAAATATACAGGCACAAATGTTTTGACACTTGCAATGTGTTTGGGAGCCATAACTTGAGATGAAGCAGCTGCTGATATCTAGATATTTAGATGATTGCAAATGACATATATTGCCACCTGTAACTACCCAGTAAACTACTTTAGTGGGTTGCAGGAAATTCAAATGCCTGCTCATAATTATGTCTAGATTAAAAGAAGTACCGAATCATCAGTAACTAGAAAATCTGTACTGTATCTGTATAAGGTAAAAGTGTAAACTGTTTTGTCTTACTGTACTCCTGTTTTCACTCTTGCATTATACTGGCATTCAAGCAATTTTAACTACATATTTCACAATATTTCATACAAAGTGAAGGCATGTGGCCCAGTGCTTAGGGTGTTGGACTGAGGATCTTTAGTCATAGGTTTCATTCCTGGATCAGGCTGCCAGTTGTGTTCTTGAGAAAATACTTTCTTTTCTTGCTCCTCTTTCTCTTTCTGTCAGGAGTGTCTAACAGCAGATAGTATCAGCAATAGAGAAAGCAATGGAAATATTGTTTCCTTGGTCTGATCTGACAATTAGCTCTTTTCCTTTTTTTTTTTTTAAATATAAACTATACTTATCTTTTCTCAGTAACTATATGTCAGTTATGCATTTTTTTTTTTGGTATGAGAATACAAATGACAGAGGATGGATTGAGAATCACTATAGGTTAATGCCTATAGGAAAAGCATGGAGAAGAGGGGCATTGAGGGATTTCCATAATACCTATTTACAGCTAGAGAGATCTCATTATTTCTTTGCCTTTCATCCTTACGGAGTCGATAAAATAAAGCACCATTAATGTACTGGGGTCGATTTAATCGACTTTCCCCTCCCCACAAATTACTGGCCTTGTGCCTATACTAGAAATCATTATTTAGAGTTTAGTATTTTGGCTGTGGACACAGCACTGTGCCAGAATCAGTACACAAACTGCCAACCCCTTGGCTGATAGCCTAACACTCAATCAACTTAGCAAGCTATGGCTAATTGAAGAGTTAAAATATAAACAACTATACTAACAGAAATAATGGTTGTTGATTTTGGCACAAGGCTAGCTAATTTTTAGGGGAGAGGAAAGCTGATTACATCAAACTAAGTACTCTACTGGCACTTTATTTTACCAACTTCAGAGCTTTGAAAGATAATAATGACATCCGTAGTATTTAAACTCAGAATGTAAAGAGTTGTCTGATGCTGTAACAATTCTGCTAGGTAACAAATTCTTAAGGATATTCAATATTAATCTGTGGGAAAATGGATATTAAATTTTTTATTCAAGAGAATATTCATTTCCCACCTGCATATCACAAGTGCTTGTAGTTATTAAGGCATGTATCATAATTAATGTCATTGTTGCTATTCTTAACTCTTCTGACACCTATCATTTCAAAACACATACCTATGGATGATGATCCTTGACAGAAAAAATGCCAAGATTTCCAAATGGAAGGAAAGATAAAGAAAGACCTGGACAAAGGGAGTAAAAGCTGATCTCAAAATACTGAAAATAACAAAGGAGAAGACAAAGTAAAAAAAACAAATGGAGAGATGCTTTACGAGAGAAGACTCAGCTATCCCATGGAAGAATGGAAGTAAAAACAATGATAATGATATATAGCAACTGCAGAGTAGATAAGCATTGTTTTGATTAACAGCAAATCTTCTGGGGAAATGCATGAACTTCATAACTTATGAATTAACAGAACTGATTATCCATTGAATACCCAATATAAAAAGCCAAAGAAACATTCATTTATTCCACTGGTGCATGGAATAGATATATAAACATATGAAACAAAATATAGCATAATTCATATAATCAACAAAGAAAATAAAAAGATAATTTATGAATATAAACAGAGAACCTTTGTGTTCTTTGCAGTAGTGATTTGTGTGGTGTGTGGTGTGTGGGTATATATATATATATATATATATATATATATAATTGTTTCTACTTTAGGCACAAGGCCGGCAATTACCCAGTGCATTACTGGTACTTTATTTTATCGACCCCGTAAGGATGAAAGGATTATATATATATATAATATAATATAAATAATTGTCACTAGTTATGCCATAGAATAGAATAACAATACAAATCAATGATCGCCCGAAACAATTTTGCACTCAACAATGCAGTAGTTTATGTAAAAGTAATTATTTTATGCAGAATTATTGACTGAATAGATACTTCTTCAATTTATATAAACTGATTTCTCTTAATAATATAACTCACTGACAATTTCTTCCGATACCAAACTGCACATGGTTCTATGATACAAAACTGTTTGTTTTAAAATGTATATACATTATCATAGCTTGGCTTCATGAACAAAGATTATGAAGGGGGTGGTCCATGTTTACTGCAGGTATTGAGACGCCAGGCATCATGGTTCTCAGCTAGGGTAGACCACCAGCAATGGTCAATGTGACAGGCAAGGGATTTTTTCAAACACTCCTTGTACTGCTTCCTTGGTGTACCGTCATGGTGGCCAGTGTAGAGTTTGCCATACGTCATCCAGGGCAATTGATGATCCTTTATCCAGGAGATGTGTCCTGCCCTGCATAGTTGGGACTTCAGCAGCATGGGCTTGATGCTGGTGACCTCTGCTCATTCAAGGACTTCAGCATTATTGACAAAGTCTCTCCAGTAGAATTGAGAATGGTGTGGCGGCAGCACTCGTGGAAGCACTCAAGGAGTCAAAGGTGGTTGTGAGTGGCCCACAACTCTGAGCCATATAGGAAGTTGGTAAGGGCAATGGCTCCATTGTCATTGCAGTTACCAACGCTTTGTCTCCCAAGCATTCCCTCCCATGTTACAGAATCTCGACCCACTCTGGCATGGAAATTGCCAAGGATTATGACCTTGTCGTCCACAGGGGTGCCCTGTAAGAGAGAGCAGATCAGGGTAAAACTTGTTCTTTTCTCAGGATCTGCTTGAAGAGTGTGGCATATTGTTGAAAATCATAAGAAGTATTTTTTATTTGATATATAGTATTTTTGACTATTGTAGACCATTGGCCTGCTTCATGGAGTCCTACATACTCTCGGGTCCCAAATAATAGGAGGTAGGTGAAATAAGAGCAGGGTGGAAAACAATCTTAAAAATTAATAAGCAGGGAGAGGAGTGACGGTTATTTGTGACCCGAGAGTAAGCAAGTTGTATTTGAATGTATTGTTTTATGTATTTTCATTTCTTATACAAATGTTAGGTTTTGGCCCAAAGTTTGATCAACCCTTTTGGCAGTCTGATCAAGCACATTGGAGACCCTTGCCCTACCTCTTTGTCAAAAATAAATAAATAAAACTAAAAAGTTGGCAATCTATACTGAGTAAAAAAAAAACCCAACAACATAAACATTAATACTTTAGTATTATTATCCTTATTATGAAAAATATAATTGAATATCTTTAAAAGGTAGTTTCATAAAACTAGCTGTTCATGATAAATACATGTTTTTTTGTGACAAAAGGAAATATCATGTAACAATGCAAAATAAATGAAAATATTCATTGAAACATTTAAAAATCAGAAATGAATCTTTCAGCACATCTCCTGCACTATCCTCTGTTTGCTGGGACCATGAGGCAACCTACGAGTCAATTCTTCACTAGTGTACATATATTTTTTTACTACTAAGATGTGCTTCAAACTTGATGCTTTTATTCTAAAGTTTGTCACTTCAAAACATTCCAATACTTGAAATATTGAACTCTGCATCAGCTAAATCTAGGTTAAGTGCTGGCTGGTAGGCAGCTAAGCTTTTTCTGTATTAATCAATTACAATTCACTTTATGAATTATAGAGGTATGAAATAGCATTCTCTTGACATTCTCTAAACACATTTCTTTCTTTAACCTTTTCATTACCATATTTCTAATGAAATACACTACTAATGTGTGTGAATTAATTTTGAAAATAATTAAAAATTTGCTAGGATTTAGTGAAATAACTTTTTCATTAGTAAACTAATACTTGGAACCTGGCTTAACAAAAAATTCTTAAATAAAATTATGATGAAAGGCTTTAATATAAGTATGAACACTTTAAAATGATCAATTTTAGATTATAGAATCAGAGACAGTTTCAGAGTTTAAAATAGTTCCACTAAAGATGAATCTTGTTTGCCAGAAAATCTTTTCACTGGATAGTTTCAATATCTAGCAATTGAATGAAATGTTTTACATAAGAATTTCATACCTTAATGGTAGTCATTCAAACATAAAATCAACTGACAAATAATTTACAGTTAAGCACATTGAGCAAAGATGAGAAATATTCCTGGCCAACATATAAGTTATAGTTTGGTCTGAACCTATGACATTGCAATTACTAGTCTAGCCACAATCTGTGTCTGTTACTCTGCAACATGTTCAGTAGACTTAACTGAGACAATTCCTCAGTAACAAAAAAGTACTCTACCACTGCCACAACCCTCTTGATTACAAACATAATATGAGAAAGGATGATATTAGGGATAAACGTTTTATTTGAAAAAGTAGATTTCCAAAATGTTACTCCTATTTCCAATGATTTCCAGGATTTCAACAAATTAATCAACAAATAATTAGAAAACCTCCATTGCACACATATATTCACCAACGTTGTATTATTTTAATTACTAAACTAATTAGTTGTAATTACAAGAGCCTATCAAAGTATTAGAGTTTTATTGGCATAGTAAAGAGAAAGCTAATTATTGGCTTTATTTTCTACTAATCTTTTTCTCTGAATGAAGACTGGAATGAGTTTTTAGGTAGATAGTATACAGTTGAACTGTAACTGAAACAATATTTAATTATGGCAATTCTGAGGAAGACGTAGGGAAAATATATTGATCTTTTCCTGCAGGAGAATTGTCTGCCAGAGAGAGCTGCATACTGCAATGGCCTGTGAAATAAACACAGCAGAAAAATATCTTCCAGACACAATACAAACATGGAAAATAACAAGGCTATTTTTATGGTGACTACAGTGTTTGTTAGTCCAGTAAACTATGAATCACTTTCCTCTCCAAATATATGGAAATAAATGAAAATAAAGACACTTTAATGCTAAACAAGACTTTTCAATGCCATTTAACTATAGTTAAAATCATCATCATCTCATCTCAGCAGATTTCCAACTGAACTAGGGAAACATACAAATACTAGATGTCTTGTTTCATCAACATTGTTTGTATTTCTGATATAGTCTTCAATTTGGTATCTTTTTAAAGTATTTCAATGAAATTAGTGGGTTGTTTCTCATAGTTAATCTGCCCATGGGTTGGTCTCCACAGCACTAGATGTCTCACACAATGACCTGCCAATTGCAATTTTCACTAAAGCTAACTTTGGTAGACTATTATAAAGTTCTGCATTGGTGGTGTGACTCTTCCAAGTGATGTTAAGAGCCATCTATAACATGTGAGAGTATATACCATAGAGGTTATTTTCCAGCTTTTGTGTGATTATCCAATGTTCCTGGAACCTTTTGAACATTGGAATACTGAGACAAGATGATGGGAAAAAGATCTCAAAGACTTTCTTCAAAACCAGTTCAAGAATGTGATGGTAGCAAACCAGCCGCAAGAGGAATTCTTTCAGAGCTGCTTTAATATTTGTATTGGCTCCTTGGTGCATGTCAATGTTACTGGCGGTTGAGTCAAAGGACATACCAATTATTCTATCTTCAATTTTTAGTTGTTGAATTTCCTTCACAACAACTTCAGTGACTTGCCCAATTCCATTTCTCGCAATAGCAACACATGAGAGCTCCTCCGATCTTTGAGTATGTTAGATCGGGAAGCCGATAGTAATGATTCTCTATTCCAGTAGAGGACTAGCCAGGATCTGTTTTCAGGTGGTAAAGCGGAAAACTTGATTTCCTGAGCCATCATCTTAGTGATTGGTTCTTGCTCGATATACAGTTGAGGGGGAAATTGAAAGTTCAGATACATCATGACTAAGACTTTCCGCAATTGTGATGTAAGAAGTACTTGTTTGTTATACTGATAGTTTCTCCTATTCCCATGTAGTAACAAGAGTGGTATCAAGAGTCAGCTTTATTCGCAGTGATTTTTTGGAGGGGTTCTGACTTGAAGATTTCATCATCATTATCACCAATAGCTGCGCCTGATGATGAACTTTCAAGAACTACTTTCTTGGATATCTTCTTGGCATCTTCATCCTGCTTTCTCTTTCTTATTTTCATGTGAATCTTCTTTTCCTTCTGAAAGGCTCTCACATGTTCTGCATCAACACCAGCCATGAATGAAGATCACCTTTCCAAATTTCACATTTTGCAATTACTTTGTCAGTTATCCTTGATTTTTCTTTTTCAGTCCTTGATACTCATACAATTTTTCGATTAAAGTGTAGATGTTTTTTTCCATTTTGGTACAAATATTTGCTTTTCTCCACACTTCCCGGATCTTGTCTTTTACAACAACTGAAATTGTCTCCCTGACTTCAACGTGATGGTGGAGAAAACACAAGAGCATTGTTGTTTGGAGGGGAGTCGTGTCTGAGGTAACTCCCTCTCAGGCTTTTTCTCAAGTAGCCAAATGGCCTTTCTGGCAAAATCAATCAACCAATTTCATATTAATGAGCCTTTGAATCCTTACATTTCTGGAACCCATTCAGATAATGAAAAGCAAAAGTCACGAAAATTATTTCATAACTTTATAAAAACAGATGGAACTTGACAATAATCAGCATGTTTAGTACTCGCCAACAAAAACCAGCACTGAACCACCAATGCAATGAACCTTGCATTAGAATCTTAGTGTTAACTCATTATCTTGTTCAATTATTAAAACAAATATCGAAAAGCTCACCTTATCAACATGATATCAAATATTTCTTTGTACAAACAATGAAAACAAATCACTGATGTAAAATTATTTCTACATACTTAGTTTAAGTTTATAGTTCATTTCTTTTTCATATAGGATCCTATAAATGGCGGAAATATCTCCCGCATGTACACAAACGAAAATGGACAAAAAAATACAACCTGGCTACAATCAACAAATGTTGAAGTAATTTTTTTTCATTTTTTTGGCATAGCATTCAAAAAGCAACAAACTGTACAACCCCTAAATATATCCGTATCTCCTTGTATTTTTGCTTGTGTAGCTTTTACATGAAATGGATCCAGGGTGCAATTGATATGAGGTGATTTCAACTAAAAGAATTTTACCAATAAATATGAAATATTCTAGTGTCCATGCCTCACAATCATATAACAATACAGATACAACTGTTGCTAAAGAAAGTCTGATCTTAAGACCTTGGAACTTCATTGGAGAGAAGGGTGGAATTATGTGGCAGAAATGGAAAAATAAAACAAAATAAAAATGAAATTTACATCTCACATCTATG
This sequence comes from Eledone cirrhosa, assembly GCA_964016885.1. NCBI lineage: Eukaryota > Metazoa > Mollusca > Cephalopoda > Octopoda > Eledonidae > Eledone > Eledone cirrhosa. Next base: position 184,821,662 of record OZ024743.1, read on the forward strand.
AATGTTTAGCTGACCTCCTACAAGACTGTATCTCCTAGGAGGCTTCTTGGAGGTTTGAATAATAGAGATCCCAGTCCTATCTTGAAAAGCAATGTGAAATGAAGGGTTTAGCTCAAAAACATAATGCACAGCCCAGTCCAGCAATCAAACCCATAATCTTATGATTGTGAGTTCAACAACCTTTCCGCTTTATAATGCTTGCCACTAAATATAAAACAAAAAGAAATTTCACTTTAACAGTTGTAAAGTTTATTAAATAAATTCTACGGTTCCGACAATGATTGTTCTAGTTGATTCCATCAACAGAACAGGTTGATCGTGAAATCAACATGCAGGTGGTTGAGCATTCCACAAAATTAAGGTATTTTTCTCAACAAATTTAACTTTCAACCATATAATTGTGATCCAGATAGCTTAACCACTATGTCACATTGATAGAAGGATGATGAGAAAAAATACTGATATACTGAGGAGTTAGTATTTTCTAAGGTGTAATATTTCACAGACCCCACTGCACCAAATGTGGTATTCATGGCACTCTCATCATATTCATTTAAACAGTTTTCTTTATGCTAAAAGTTTTTTCAACATCTACAATGGTATTGAATGATAATGCACTGACATAACATGTACTGTTTAATGCTAGTAGATGTGGATTTACAATAAATAAGCAATTTACTTTTCATCTTACACGAGTACATACATATTTAGCATGTATTTAATGATAAACTTAAGCAGATTAAACTATTGTGCATAATAATAATAATAATAATTATGATAAGCAGAAAGAAAAAGTGTTCTAGCATTGGCACACTACCACAAATTAACCTGGGAGCTTAATTGATACATTATTTATTGATCCTGGAAGGTTAAATAGCAATGTCAACCTTGACAAGATTTGAAATAGTTGTGAAATGCCGGTAATATAACATCATGTTTTACTGTGTGAAACTTAATTATCTTCTCTCAATACCAAACAATGCGAAATTACCCTTGGTTCAATGATACAAAGCAATTTATTTTATAGCTTTTATCTTTATCTAAAAACCTTCTATCATAGTTTTACATAAGAACCTTTGTTAAGTTATGCTCCAAACACCAGCTTGATATTGATAAATTTAACTATATTACTAAACTTCTTCAAATTCTTCATTGTTTTCAAAGTATATCATAAGCAGTGTATCATAAGCCGTGTTTTTCATTAAAAATGTGTTAATGGATGGGTTAAAGCAATGAGGGAGTAAGCTCTTAAAAGTTAAAGCTTTGAACCTACCAGTCTAGAGAAATAAAGAAATAAGCATCAAGAAAATTCATCATTATTTTTTTTTTTGTAATTGTTTTGCAAAATTCTTAATGCTGAAATGTCTATTGTTGGAGTAAGTGTGGATGAAGAGAAGACAGAGAGGGCAATAGTCATCAATAAGGCCACAAGAATTTGACAAATAAATAACTAGCTGATTAAATCCACTGACTGCTGAATTTATTACCTGATTAATAAAAGTGAAGTGAAACTCAACTGGCACAAGTGTTTTGGTAGCATCAACTCCCCAAAATATATCAATTAAAAAAAAATGATAAAATGATTATGAGACACATTGAATGACTTACTCAGCTCTCCACTTTACATCTAAACACACAAATACTCTTATAAAACTTACATATATACATACATCCTCTTAGCTTCTTACGGATGAATAACAAACACACACACACACACATGCGCGCGTGCTCTATGTACAAAACAACTTTCAGCTAGACACATTCGGTCACTGCTTTTTAAAACAAGATCATCTTACACAACAACGTCAGAATCAACAGTTTTCCGAAGGATGGCAACATGAATAGACCTGTTTTTTCTCTAGAAATTTTTTTACATTTCTCCTCTGCCAATCTCCTCTATCTTTCTATTTCTTCTTTAATTTCTCATTCTATTTTCTGATGAAAGACTAGCATGCGAAATGTTAGGACTCATTTCCTACTATATCAAGCGTAAAACTAATAAGATATTTCTTCATTGTACTGTGTTATTTGCTTTGTTATTTGTTTGTCTTTTGCATATATATATTGGAGGCACATGGCTTAGTGGTTAGAACATTGGCCTTGCAATCGAAAGGTTGCGAGTTCAATTCTCAGACCGTGTGATATCTTATTTCATTGAGCAAGACACTTTATTCCACATTGCTCCAGTTTACTCAGCTGGAGAAATGAGATGATAGGGACTGGGGTCCCTATCATTCTACTGCAAAGTGGTCGTGGAGGTGCCACGACAAAAAAAGCACCCAGCACTCACTGTAAATGAGGTTGGTGTTAGGGAGGGCATCCAGCTGTAGAAATCAAGCCAGAATCAGTTCCCGTCCCACCCTTGCAAGCAGGAAAAAGTGGACGTATGATGATGATGATGATGATGATATATATCATCATCATCATCATCATCATATATATATATATATATATATATATATTCGAAAGTAAGGTATTTTAATATATCCCATACAGATAAAAATATAGGAAAAAGATGAAAATGCAATTGGAGTTTTTATTTACCATGTATAATTTTACCAATTTCAAGTTTCATGATTTTCAAAAATTAAGATGGGGGGGGGGGGGGGGAGAACGAGAAAGATAGAGATAGAAAGAGAGAGAGAGGGGTTAATGTGGGGTTGTAGATTTATATGTAAAAAAACAAACAAATGACTACACATGTAACAGTGTTGTATACATTATATGTATCTTAGTTGACTGGTATTCAAGCTTCACTGAAGCCACCAGCTAATTTATCCATCTAGATGAACTAGCCATTGGTTTTGGAGAAACATGGGTACGAGTCGACCAAGATACTTTAGGCGGACGATGGTCGTCAGTCATCCCGTCTAATTGGATATTGTTTACTGGCACATAGTCAAACAAGGAAGGAACATACCTCAATTTTATGTTATAAAAACATTTTTAATAGGAGCAATTACAGAATATATACAAATACATTAGTGCTCCTAGGTTGGGATAGATTTAAGTCGTCATATACTGCCGCATGCTGTGATGTCCTCGTTTGATTCACTGCAAGAAGATAGCACGATACAGATAGCACGTCTATTGTCTCCGAGCTCTCACTGTCGAAGTGTTATTGTCTCAGCTACTGACGTCAGAACTAAGGGCAGTTAATCGACTGCCTTCACAGTCGACGCTAGATGGCATGATCTTCTACAATACATATTACACACATATGTATTTTGTGCGTGTATGTATGCATATGCAATTTACATAGGTAAATATGTGACTGTAAATGTAAACATACGTAAATGAAAGATACCAAAGTTTGTCCCAGTAAGAAAAACATCCATAAAAACTACAGACAGTTAAGACTTTCAAATGTACCTTAGGTGTATAAGTATGTTTATTTATAAGGCAGCCAAGTAGGCAGAATTGTTGGAATGTCAGATTATATGACTCATGGTATTTGTTCTGTTTCTCTTCACACTGATCTTTCACAAATTATATTTGGATTGTTCATCAATAAGGACAATACAAATGAAAATGAAAAACATTTCTCCTAAAGTTCCCTAGTCTTTTATAGTGATTACTGGAAAAAAGCTAAAACCAAACCCCTTTCTAAGAAAATAAGTTTGCTACAGATACCTTATCCAGAAAATCTTATACTCATTTCTGACGGCTTGTTAATCTGAAGCATATGGGATTAACATATTAAATTAATACCTTCAGGGTAAAAAAGTACTAAAAGAATATTTATTTCTACTCCAAAATAGAAAAAAAACACCCGAAAAATGTACAAACTATAACACTAAAATGAAAAAAGTGTAATGAAATTTATAGCTCACACCCATCGCAGTTTAGCTCGCCTCTCACAAAATTACATCCCACAGGAAGTTTCTTGGGTATTTTAACTCTTTCATTACCATATTTTTAATGAAATACAGATTATTTGAATTAATTAATGAAGAATTTGGAGGGTTTACTGAAATTATTAACTTTGTCCATTAAGATGGTATTTGTAACATAGCTTAACAAAATGTTGGAAAGTTTTAACTTAAATAAGAATCCTAACAGGTGATTTTATTGATTGGGCAGGTTGGTATCGAAAGGGTTAATGATCGGGACCTCAATTCTACTACAAAAAGCAACATGAAAAGAAGCTTCTTACTCGAGAACACAACACACCACAAGAGTGAGCTCTGTGAGTTGGAATGGCTATTTCAACATCTCTCCTTCACAATGCTTTCTTCAGTTTGTCTGCTGGGACCACGCGACAGCCAGCGCCTAGGATCCAGCATGTCAGAGAGCATTCCCCCACACCGTTAGGTCTGGGGTTTAAAGCAACACATTTGTAATGTTTGTATTCTCCATCAATGCTGTGAAAATATTAAAGAATTGCTTACCTGAATCCAGTTACCTTATTATCATATATCCAACACTCTAACCACTCGGCCACATGATGATCCATTAATCACATAAAATATGACATATTTCAAAAGAATGTGTCATGTCAAAATTTACTGGTCTAGTATTAAATTGATATTGAATTCAAAACTTAAAACTTCATGATGAAGCCAATAAACCAAAAGGATTGTTACAGTAGTAAATAAACTTCAAACATGGGCCTGTGGTTTTATGGCAGGACTTGTTTATTTTTCAGTTGACAGTGTTATTCAGTGGCCTCAATTCTCAAAATATTTTAACTATCTCTTGTGCATTTTCTTTTATTCTATTTGTATAGCTTAGTATATCAATTATAAATTATACCAACTTGTTACAGCATGTCTTTTACTGATACATTGATAAAGTATGGAGCTAATCATTTTTTTTTTTTTTACAATATTTTTAATACTAAAACACTGCCTATACTTTTCAAATAATTTTGAAAATAAGAGGGATTTAGTAAATATAGCTAACTTTTTCTTTATTAGTCTGGTGTTTGGAATACTTCACAAAATTGTGATGGAAGGTTACACGTATTTAGCTGAGTGAACTGGAGCAATATGAAATGAAGCGTCTTGTTCAAGAACACATGTTGTCCCGTTCAGAAATCAAACCCATAACCTGGTGATAATGAGTCCATATCTCTAACCACTAGACTACATACCTTCATACTAGGTGATATAAATATTTCACAAAAAAAATATATAGTACAACGACATTAAGCATTTTAAGGGCATTTCCTCTGCTAAAGCAGGAGAAATGACTACAGACCCCATGTTAGGCTTCATTCTTATCATGGGGTACTTTTGAGGCAATGATTTTACAGCTAGATGCTCTCCCTGGCACCAACCCTTTTAGTCAACTCTTATGACGCACAGGGATATGGTGTGGCTATTCTAAAATGTGGAAAAGACGTAAAAATGATGAAGGTGCATGCATGAATAAAATACAAGTCGAGATAATTATATACAGTCAGTAGGCACCTCTTAACCAAATATACACCCCAATCCACTACCCTATCCTCCCACTAACCTCTCTGTAAAGTTGGTACCACAACATCCAGTCCAAATAAATGAGATAATGAGATCGAGATCGTGTAGGTGTCACGACAAAACAACACACAGTCCATGCTGTAATGTGGCCATGTAGGCAACACGGTAAAAAGTTCCCAATTCCACACTGTAAATGTGGTTGGTGTTAGGAAGGGCAGCCAGCCGTAGAAAACCTACCAGATAGTCGAGACACGGTCTCCCGACCAACCTTGCCTCAATGGGACAACTCCCGTCTAACCCATGCTAGCGTGGAAGATGGACATTAAACGAAGATGATGATGATTCAACAAATAAAAATGCCGTCTAAAGATAAAAATCCTATTTCATAGAACAGTTCAAATCTTTAGAGTAAACAATTGACTAAGATATTTTCATGGGTAAAGAGTGATAAACACAAAGCTGTTCTTTAAGCAGCTGGAAACAGTATTTTCAATGTCAGATATATTAGATAATATGTGGGCTAGGAAGCTATTTGGTCACTATTGCATGCTTAAACGCCAATTGTCTAAGATATTTTCATGAACAAAGTGTGATTAGCTGTTCTATTACCATATTTTTAATGAAAAACACTGTTTATGATTTTCAAATAATTTTGAAAAAAATCAATAATTTGAAGGGATTTAGTAATAATGATTAACATTCTCATTAAGCTGGTGTTTGGAACATAAAATTATGATGAAAGGTTTTTAGATAAAAATATAAACACTTTAAAACAAACATTTTTTATCATAGAACCTGGGGTGGTTTCAAGTAGTTGGTTATTGATAAGGTTAAGTTGGAAATACTTTTTTTCCCTGTCAGATATTAAATAATGCCTGGGTTAGAAAGCTATTTGGGCAACATACATGCTCAAACTTCTTTAAAAAATCACAACTGTTTATTAAACTCAAATTCTACTACCAAATACTACTTTAAACCTTCCCTTACCATATTTCTAATGAAACACACTGCCTATGATTTTAGATTTATTTTGAAAATAATCAAGAATTTGGAAGGATTTAGTAATATAACCAACTTTCTCATTATTAAGCTGCTGTTTGGAACATAACAAGGTTCTTGTATAACAATTATGATGAACGGTTTAAATTTAAAAACGTTTAAAATATGTTCTAAACAGCTTAATAATGAGAAAATTAGCTATTTTCTTCTTTGCCCATTTATTCCTGGGAGGGTCCAACGGAGTCCTCAAACACACCTTCCAGCAGGTCCTGTCTGAAGCAACTGTCTCCAATTGATTTGGCTGGACACCCAAGTTCGTGGATGTTATCCAACCATCTTGCAATTCATTTCTTAGACATCCTGACCACATGACTGTAGTATCAGAGCTGTGATCTTTCAATTTGGAGGTACAGTGGCTCTACCTGGAGTGACTCCCTGATCTCCAAGCTACACAATCTATCAAGTAATGTTACCCTAAAGACCCTTTCAGATAAAATTAGCTATATTACTAAATCTTTTCAAAGTTTTCATTATTTTCATAATTAGTTGAAAATTTTAGGCAGTGTTAAAGTTCTAGTTAGAAATTGTTGCCACAAGGAGATATCATTTCCCATTCTAAACAGAGAAACAGTTTGATGAGTGTTTTGTTAGCATGTAGCACAAAGCTCAAATCTTCTAATGAGCCAAATCTGGGTAAGCATATATATAAACTGCTAAGCAAATTGGCTGATTACTAATTAATTGTTTCTACGTTTGGCACAAGGCCAGCAATTACCCAGAGCATTACTGGTACTTTATTTTATCGACCCCGTAAGGATGAAAGGCAAAGTTAACCTCGGCGGGATTTGAACTCAGAACTCTATACGTCAAAGTATAGCGTCCGACCCTCTACCGATACTGCCAATCCACCACCCTGATTACTAATTAATGGCAGCTGATTATCTACAATGTAGTTATGTATTATGATACAAAAATGCTAATTCTAATTAATCGTTAAGTAATATATTATAATATTTCATAATTAATTATGAAGCTACTATTTAAGAACACATGATGACATAATTAGGCTGATTTTGCTGTAGAAGGTAACATATATGAGTGAGCAAAATGGAAAAGTTTTCATGTTTTTACATTATAATTCATGAGTCTGACTGTTAAATTCCATTTTTTGTTTGAGTAAGTTAAGATAACAGAAATCCTTATTACTGGAAAATTTTTGAATACCTTTAAAGGTGCGTGTAATTCAAATCATAATAATTTTTCAATTAATTCTTTTTTAACAGATCAAATAAACAGATATCCTTCCAGGTGGGTAGGCCCCTTTTCTACTTTGTCCCTTTAACCTAGAGAGTTATGCTCTCTGGGCAATCCCAAGTAATTTCTAGTTGTGTAGATCAGTGCATTCAAGCACCAGGAGCTTAGTTATAATACACTGTTTGGCTTAGTTTGTGTGTACTAGGAAGTTTGTTTTCCAAATTTCTGTCATCCATGGTTTTTTTTTTGCTCCAAAATAATAATGGCTGATTATCAAAATAGATTAATCCTCCAAAAAAGATGATAGCAATATATTGGCAAAATAACTGATATGGTCAATACTAATTAGCTAACAATTAATCAGTGCAACCCTAATATCAACTTTAATCTGTTGATATCAAACCACCCCTAGTTCTATAATACTAAACTGTTTGTTTTAAAGCATTTATATGTATCTAGAAATCTATCATAATTTTATGTAAGATCCTTTGTGAAGTTATACTCCAAATACCAGCTAAATAATGAGAAATTACTTATTTTACTAAATCCCACCAAATTCTGTTATGAATATTATTTGAAAATCATCGATAGTGATTTCATTAGAAATCTGGTAATGGAAGGGATAAGACAATAAAAATTGAGAGAAGCTTTAGTATACTGACATATATTAACAGAGCAAGATAAAATAAAAATATAAAAAGATCAACCCTTTCATTACCATATTCCTAATGAAAGACACTGCTTAAGATTTTAATTTTGAAAATAACCAAGAAATTGGAGGGATTTGGTAATAATATCTAGCATTCTCAGTATATGCTGGTGTTTGGAGCATAACTTACATAAATTTATGACAGAAGGTCTTTACATAAATTTTTAATCAAACAACTCTGTGTCATCGAACCAGGGGTAGTTTCAGGTGATCAAAAGAGTTCAAGGTTACATGAGAATATCCTATATTGTTCAATATAAAGATGATAATGAATAGAGATATTTCATAATATCATAATTAAGAAAATATTTTGTTTTAGGTTAGCTATAAAACAAGGATATTTTCTTAAACAAAATTATGAGTAAATATCATCATTATCAATGTTTTAATGTGAACATAAAACGATGCAGAACAAAATTTACAAATATTTTTATTATTTTCCTCCTAAGTATTCCATATATTTCAGCAAAATTGTTGATTCTAATTTATTTCCGAAGAATTTTTTTTTTTCATTTTGGTGAAACTTTATCTTATTTGCTAAATCTTGATTATATATGTTCTGGCTCGTTAATTTATTAACCTGCCATTGAACCACATTGGCATACGGTTGGACAATACATGTGTCCCTTAGCGCCTGTGCGTGTAGGAACACATATCCTATTATTACTATTCTCCTCTATGTTGAGAAAAATTTGGTCGTTCTGACTGCTGCTAGTTATAGCAGTAGCCATTTGACCTCCCTGCCTCTGCCTTTCTTTACACCCGGCCCTTGAAAAAATTGATTCCACTTCATTTACTCTCATCTCAGGAACAATTTTGAATAGCGCCAGTTCGTAATTTGAATTCGAGAATTTTATATTCTCCGAATGAAAAGATCCTTCTGACGAGATTCTTTCTTTGCAACGAAGGCTGTATGGACTCCGTTTATTTTTGAGAATCGAAACCGAATCGGTAAAGGTAACCATAGTAAGTACAGTTAATTTTTTAAAATTTATTTTGAAACTTTATCTTATTTGCTAAACCTTGATTATATATATATATATATATATATATATATATATATCCCTGTCTTTGAAGGAAGAACTATAGCTTTCCAATTAGTTCAGTATGGAGAACCAAGTATCCATACAAAAAAATCCCATTTGGGAATTCAGGGGAGGGGGTTTGAAGTATGAAGATGATAAGCAGATGATATATGTGTATCTCAAATTTCTTAAAGTATATATAAACAGTACAAGTCGATGTACAGTAGAAGTCGATGGAAAGTACAGTAGAAGTCGATGGAAACGGCGGAGTGGGGAGGCCCAAGATGACCTGGGATGAGGTGATAAAAGCCGACCTTACCCAATTACACCTCTCAAAGGCAATGACACACGACCGTGACCTCTGGCGTCACGCAGTAATACAGAGTACTCGACCTCCCATGGGTACAAGCTGAAACATATAGACAATATGCCCCCACCGCAAGGTGGTCGTGGAGGTGCCACGGCAAAAAAAGCACCCAGCCCACACTGTAAAGTGGACGTGTAGGCGCCACGAAAAAGCACCCAGCACTCACTGTAAATGAGGTTGGTGTTAGGAAGGGCATCCAGCTGTAGAAATCAAGCCAAAATCAGTTCCTGTATGAGCAAGGCATGGTCAGCCGACCAGACACTGCCCACAACAGGACAACCCGTCTAACCCATGCTAGCGTGGAAGAACGGACGTAAAACGGTGATGATGATGATGAGTACACCAATCTTTAGAATATTTGTACATTAATCTAGAAATAATTCTGACTAGCTATATTCAATGTTTGATATACAACCCAACAGAACGAATATCCATTTTATCAATAGCCAACTAATCATATATATATAGTGGGTGTCCTGTAAATATGGTACAAAATGAAATTATGTTTTGTCTATCACATTGTTCCACCAACTCAGCTTAGAATTTTGCAATCACCCGTCTCTCTCTCTCTTAATAAATTATTAATCTTTCCTTTTCTATTAGATTTACCATTACACTATTTATGCAATATTAATGCAACACTTAGCAGCTTTTCTGTGATGACTTTCACCTTTGTAAATTTTCCTATTCCATATATTAATAGTACAAATAATTATATCAGTAATTTTATAAATACATCTGTGTGTGTGTGTGTGTGTGTGTGTGCACATTGTATACACATATACATTTATCATCATCATCATCATCATTTTATGTTCGCTTTTCTCTGCTTGCACAGGTGGGACGGGTCTTATTCAGCACAGCATCTCTCCACTTGTCACGGTCCTTCGTCATCTCCACCGTGAGCTTCAGCGATCTGAGGTCTGTTCTCACCACATCCGCCCATGTTTTTCATGGTCTACCTCTACCACATCTTCCTTCAACTGGGATTTCCTGGCACTTCTTCACCTATCGGTCATCCTCCATGCGCATCACATGTCCATACCACTGCAGTCCACTCTCTCGCACACTACATTCTATTCCTCTCAGACACAGTTTCTCTCTCAACACATTCATGCTGGGTCGTTCACGCACATTGACATTGCACATCCAACGGAGCATGCTTGCCTCATTCCTCTCCAGCCGTCGCATATCCTCTGCAGTTGCTGCCTATGTCTCACTACCATGCAGCATCGCGCTCCTCACACAGGCATCATGTAACCGGCCTTTCGTACGCAGGGAGAAACCCTTCTTCGTCAGCAGAGAAAGCAGCTCCCTAAACTTCTTCCAACCAGTCATTCTAGATACTATGGCCTCGGAACCCCCCCCCCCCCCATGCTAATCTGATCTCCTAGGTACCGGAAGCTATCCACCACTTCTATAGCATCCGCCTGCATTTGAAAAATGTGTCTATCAATGCAACTTCTACTGTCTAATATCCATGTACATCTACTGCATACGTATTTCTCCCTACCTGTTAGTTTGCCTGCTATCCCACTACATCTCTTGTGTACCCATGATCTGCATTGTGTGCATTTTATAGAATTTATGCCAGTTCCTTTTCTGCATATCGAACATGGCCATTTCATTGACGGAATCAGAGTTTTGTCCTCTTTTCTACTCATCAACACTTTTGTCTTAGCTAGGTTCACTCTCAGTCCTCTTGCTTCCAACTGCTGTTTCCATAGCCAGAATTTATTCTCTAGCTCCTCTACTGATTCTGCTATAAGAAACAGATTGTCAGCATAGAGAAGTTCCCATGGACAGCCAGTCTTAAACTCCTCTGTTATAGCTTGGAGGACTATAATGAACAAGAGCGGGCTGAGGACCGAACCTTTATGTACTCCTACTTGTATCTGGAATTCCTCACTAAACTCCATTCCTACCCTGACTTTACTGAGAGTACCTCTGTACAAAGTTTGCACTGTCCTCACAAGCCATTTCTCAACACCTAGCTTCCTTAGGGACCACCAGATGACAGATCGGGGTACCCTATCAAAGGCCTTCTCTAGGTCAACAAAGGCTAAATATAGTGGCTTATTTTTCTCTAAGAACCTCTCTTGCAATTGTCTCACCAAGAAGAGGGCATCTGTTGTACTCTTCCCAGGCACAAAACCAAACTGCATCTCATCGAGTTTGACCCTTTCTCTAATTAGTTGTGCTAATATCCTTTCTGCCACTTTCATAACCTGATCCATCAGTTTTATACCCCTATAATTGCTCCTCTCCAGAGCATCCCCTTTACCTTTGTAGCAATTTATGAGAATACTGCTGCACCAGTCTTTGGGTATGACACCACCATATATAGCCTGATTGATGATGTGTGCAACCAGTTTAGTGCCTACGTCCCCTGATGCCTTCAGCATCTCAGCAACTATTCTCGATGGTCCAGCAGCCTTACCAATTTTCATTTCCCTAATCGCCTCTTGGACCCTATATTCGTCAATCTCAATAGCTGGTCCCTCTGTCGGATCTACTAAAGATAATTTCTCTCTCTCCCATTCGTTCTCCACATTCATCAGTCTCTCATAATGACATATCCAGGCCTCCTTTTTCTGATCATTTGTGACACTAAGTACACCGGCATCATCCCGGACACATTTATCTCCAACAACATCCTGATTTGCATTGACACACTACCTTGCAATGTGGAACACCGCACGCCTCTGATTTACCCATCGCAGAACATTGGCAAAGTACACCTGACGTCTAGCTTCTCTCTTAGTGGCTGTATATTCTTCCCTGCCCCCACCCTTTTTCCAAGCCTTCCATGCTAGTCTTTTGTCTCTAATGGCCTTATCTACTGTGCTGTTCCACCACCAGGTCACTCTCTGTCTGGTTGGAGCTCTGCTCCAGCCACAAGTTTCATCAGTAGCCTGCAGCAAATTGTCACGTAAGAAATTCCAGTTATTATCTATGTCATACGTCTCTAAATCGTCTTCTTTTTCGTCATATACATCTTGAAGGGCTTTCCTAAATTTGTATTTTAGTGAAAGGTCTTTTAGCTTCCAGACCTTTCTTCTCCACACCTTCCTGTATGTCTCATTCCATCTCTTGTTTACTGAGATATCACTAACGACTAACCTATGATGTGGGGTACATTCTTCCCCAGGGTATGCCTTGGTATTAGACACTATCTGCCTGTCCCGCTGCCTAACTAGTAAGAAGATATACATATATATATATATATATATATATTTATATACAGATATATATATATATATATATAGATATACATATATACATATATAGATATACATATATACATATATAGATATACATATATATATATATATATACATATATACAAAGGTAAAGGCGATGCACTAGATAGAGGAAACTATAGAGGTATAAAGTTGATGGACCAGGTCATGAAAGTAACAGAAAGAGTTATAGCACAGTTGATTAGGGACCGGGTGAAAATAGACGAGATGCAATTTGGGTTTGTACCAGGAAGAGGCACCACTGATGCCCTCTTCCTTGTGAGGCAGTTACAGGAAAAGTACCTAGCTAAAAGTAAGCCGCTCTACTTGGCATTTGTCGACCTTGAGAAAGCCTTTGACAGAGTTCCACGTGCTGTAATCTGGTGGGCTCTTAGAAAATTAGGAGTAGATAAATGGTTTGTGAAAGCTGTACAAGCCATGTATAGGGGAGCAGTCAGAAAAGTTAGGATTAGCAATGAGTATAGCGAGGAATTTAGCGTACAGGTTGGGGTGCACCAGGGCTCTGTTCTTAGCCCCCTCCTGTTCATCATAGTCCTGCAGGCAATAACGGAAGAGTTTAAGACCGGATGCCCATGGGAACTCCTGTATGCTGATGACCTCGCACTCACAGCTGAATCTATGGTAGAACTAGAGAATAAATTCCAAACTTGGAAGCAGGGACTAGAAAGAAAAGGTCTCAAAGTCAACATGACAAAGACTAAGGTCCTTGTAAGTAGACGAGAAAACAGAACCCAGATCCCCTCAGGGAAATGGCCTTGCTCAGTATGTAGGAAAGGTGTAGGTAGGAACTCCATTCTCTGCCTCAAATGCAAACAATGGGTACACAAGAGATGTAGCGGGATCTCAGGAAGCTTAATTAAGAATGTAGGCTTCACATGCAGCAGCTGTGCTGAGACAGCAAGCAGCAAACAGCCACAGGAAACAAGTACCACCAATCTCTGGGAGGGCTCTGTAGAAACAGTAGACAGCTTCTGCTACCTAGGTGACCGAATTAGCAGCGGAGGTGGGTGTTCAGAAAGTACAATAACTAGGGTAAGAACGGGATGGAAGAAGTTTAGGGAACTACTACCACTGCTAGCTGCAAAAGGCTTCTCACTCAGAATGAAAGGCAGACTGTATGATGCGTGTATCTGAACAGCAATGTTGCATGGTAGTGAGACCTGGGCGCTGAAGGTGGAAGACTTATGTAGATTAGTGAGAA
>OZ024743.1:184840902-184845902 GCA_964016885.1 Eledone cirrhosa
AACGAACAAAAAAATCAACAAGCTGAAATACTGTCAGCAGCAACACATCAACTTGACTGCCATTTCATCACTAGAGATTAAAAAACATAACCTCCAAAACAACATAATGTCCCTCATCAACAATCAGAGAAGAGCTGAAGAGGCCTGGGCCATTGAGAAGATCAAACTCAATCCCAAAGTGTTCTTTTCATTTGCAAAAAAACACAAAATCACTGGCTCTACTGTTGGCCCTCTAATTGATGAAAATGGCACTCTTCAAGACAATGCTAAAACCATGGGTGAGATACTGCAGAAACAATACTGCTCTGTTTTCAGCAATCCTGATATGGCCGATCTGGGCTGTATCGGCGATGTTACTCCCCATTACACCTTATCGGACATAACGTTTGGCGCCCCTGATGTCTTGGCGGCAATAAAGGAAATCAAGCATAATTCAGCAGTAGGTCCCGATAGGTTCCCTGCTTGTGTCTTGAAGGCGTGTCAACACCAACTTGCTTCTCCTCTTGCCAATCTGTGGCGGAACTCACTGGATGCTGGATATGTGCCAGAAAACCTTCTATCCCAGTCTGTTGTCCCAGTTTTCAAAAAGGGAAACAAATCCCTTGCCGTGAATTACCGTCCAATCTCACTCACCTCTCATATCATTAAGGTATTTGAGCGAGTGGTGAGATCGCGAATGACCCACTTCCTTGAGAGTAACAATATGCTGAACTCCAACCAGCATGGATTCCGTAATGGAAGGGATTGCCTGACGCAACTACTGCATCACTTTGATGACATTTTGAGAGCCTTGGAGAGGGTTCCAACACTGATGTTATCTACCTTGATTTCAGCAAGGCCTTTGACAGGGTTGATCATAACATTCTACTGAGAAAGCTGTCCAATATTGGTGTCACTGGAAAGCTGCTGCAGTGGATCAAGAGCTTCCTGTCAAACAGAACCCAACATGTTGTAGTTGAGGGAGTCAAATCAAGCCCAGCCAAAGTCAGTAGTGGAGTCCCACAAGGCACTGTGTTGGGCCCACTTCTCTTCATCATCTATATTAATGACATCACTGACATCATCAAACACAGCAACATTAAAATTTTCGCTGATGATTCCAAGCTCCAAAAGGTCATCAATGGCGTGGATGACCGGATAAGCCTTCAGTCAGACCTACTGGCTGTTACCCAATGGGCAGAAAAGAACAACATGTTACTGAACGAAGATAAATTCGAACTGATCCACTTTGGAAAAGAGGATGCTCTGAAACTCCCGTACTCCCTTCCCTCCGGGGAAACTCTCGTGGCATCTAACAACATCAGAGACTTGGGAGTAACCGTGGACAGCAACATAAGCTGGACCACGCATATAAGCAGCAAAGTTGACATGGCCCGCAGAATGTGTTCCTGGATCCTCAGAACCTTCCAGTCGAGAGATTCCCGCACCATTATCCTTCTCTTCTCTACTTTCGCCCGACCACACCTTGAATACTGTTGTCCACTGTGGTCTCCCCACACGAAACAAAGTATCATGAAACTTGAAGCTCCTCAAAGGGCAATCACGAAAAAGATAGATGGCATGTCAGACCTTGACTACTGGGGTCGATTGGAAACCTGAAACTTTACTCACTCCAACGTCGCCGTGAGCGTTATATTATCTGCATGATGTGGAAAATGTTCCATCATCACTGCCCAAATGATGTTGGCATCGCCTTCAAGATACACCCAAGGCTTGGGCCCCGTGCTATCCGTCCCATTCAAAAATCTAAATCGCAACTCATAACAACAATACGGCACAATTATTTCACCTCAATCGGCCCTGCTCTCTTCAACATCACACCAGGACACGTCAAAACAGAAACTGACCACACAAAATTCAAGAAGTCTTTGGACAAATTCCTCCAAGTAATCCCGGACAAACCACCCACACCCGGATATGTCTCCGCAAACAGTAATTCTCTTCTCGAATGGGCCATGGTGCCCAAATCCTGAATTGAAAGACTTCGCCAGGTGGTGCTATTAAGTTAGACATGGCCTGGGCCAATACTGGCCAAAACATTTCAAAGTTCAAAGTTCAAAGTATATATATATATATACATATATATAATATATATATACATATATATATATATATATACATATATATATATACATATATATATACATATATATATATATATATACATATATATATATATATATACATATATATATACATTATATTATATATATATACATATATATATACATATATATTATATATATATATATATATATACATATATATATACATATATATTAATTTATTAAAATAACAGATTAAAGTTTAAGCAAAGAGTCGCTGCTAGCTATCAATTTCGCTAAAACACTCACAGTGGTTAAGGATTTTGAAGTTGATGTCATCCTTAATGCCCGAAAGTCGGTGATTAATTTCGACGACTCTATTTGGATTAAAAAATCCAATAGTACCCCATTCGACGTGAGTATGGGCGCCAGTGACTCTGCGGAGGTTACTGATCTTATTGGCCTTTTCCTTCTTTTCTCTATCAAGGACGAATTCCCCAACGCGGGCGGTGGTTTGTACCGTGACGATGGTCTTTTGACCATGACTAAGTGCGGTCCTCGTGCTTGCGACAGGTTCAGAAAAGAACTCACAGCCTTCTTTAAAGGCTTCAACCTCTCTATACAGGTTGAGGCCAATCTCTCGGTCGTTAATTACCTCGACGTTACCCTCAATTTATTGAATAGGTTGTATTACCCGTATAGAAAGCCGAATGATACGCTTAATTACATAAGTAAGCATTCCAACCATCCTGCCAGCATAACCAAGAACCTGGTAAGAAACGTTTCATTGAGGCTTTCCCGTCTTTCCACTAACGCGCGCATTTTCAACGACCATTCCACTTATTACAATGAAGCTCTTGCTCGAAGTGGATTCGTCGATAAGGTAGCATATACAGAGTACGAAAATAGACCTAGAAGAAATAGATCCCGTCGCATTTGTTGGTTTAACCCACCATATAATATGGAGGTGGCCACGCCATTAGCTAAGATCTTTCTTTCCCTTATTACGAAGCATTTTCCCCCTACACATAAATATAGTAAAATTTTTAATAGAAATACTATTAAAATTTCTTACTCTACGACTCCTAACCTTGCACATAACATCACAGCTTCAAATTTAGCTAAACTACCTAGCCGTAGGAACACGTGCAACCCTGTGGTTAGTACTAACTGTAATCGTAGGAATCGGGCTGATTGCCCCCTATCCGGGAAATGCCTCTCTAGTAACATTGTCTACAAATGTAAGGTTGTAACACCCACGTCCCGTAGGGCCTACATAGGGTTAACCGCCAATAGTTTCAAGCAGCGTCTTTACATGCATACCCATTCTTTTCGTTACCCTCTAAGAAGGAATATGACGTCACTTTCAGCTTATATCTGGAGTCTAAAAGACAACCACACCCAATATAAGTTACACTGGGAGATCCTAGCTAGGGCTAGATCGTATAACGGAAATAAAAGACCATGTGACATCTGCGCCGCTGAGGCCCTGGAAATACTCTACGCTACAGACCACATCTTAAACAAAAAATCTGAGGCAATTTCGGCTTTAAACATAAATTGCACAAAACTTTCCTGTATTACAGCCCCACGTTATACCCTAACGGATAGCACGATCTATACGTGGATATTTTACGTCTTGATGTGGGAGATAAATATATGTTTTGTTTATTCCTTTATGTATTTGCATAGGTAAGTATATATTACCCGTATGTTTTGTGAAGGTATGTATACCTTCTCGTACGTATATTTGACTGTTATAGCGTATAATTTTTACATATTCTGGTATTTAGGGTTTGGCTATGTGTATACGGGAGTTTTGCGTCCGCGTGAGTGTGCAGGTTCGTACGTATGGTGGGTGTGTGTATATGTGTACTTCTTGTTTTAGTTGACTTACGTCTCCGAACATTCGTGTATTTATATGTAGGTGTGCGTGTGCGCTTGTTATATACGTATTTATTTACTTATATACGTTTATATAATTATTTATTTATTTGTACACAAGCATACACACACACACATATTTATATGTGCGTGGTTTTGTATACCCATGGTAAGGTTTTGCGTATGCTTGTGTATGTACGTATCTGTTTGCGTGTATGTATTTATTTGTTTCTATTACTTCTGTATTGTATTTATTTACTTTGTTCTTAACTCTGTAGCGGAGATTCATTTGGTCTCCTAGTTAGAATTTTAGTCTACGATTTCTGCTATACCATTTACGTGGTTTTGTCTTTGCGCGTAATTGTTTTTCACCGCTCCTATTAATGACGTATTATTCGTTTTTTCCCGTTCTCTGCCAGCGAACGTTTCCACGAACCAAAGCATCGTCTTCCTGTCTTCCTCCGGTTGCAACGTTTTTTGAATTATCCAGTTCTGCGTTTACAGATTGACTTTGTTCGTTTCAGAAGATCCTGTTAAGGGTGAAAGCAGCGATTCTTTGCTTAAACTTTAATCTGTTATTTTAATAAATATTTGCTCTACGGTTCTTATATATTTGATATATATTTTTCTTATCGAGCCCTCTTTGGATTTTAGTCTTCAATTTTATTCATCATCATCATCATCATCACCGTTTTACGTCCGTTCTTCCACGCTAGCATGGGTTAGACGGGTTGTCCTGTTGTGGGCAGTGTCTGGTCGGCTGACCATGCCTTGCTCATACAGGAACTGATCTGGCTTGATTTCTACAGCTGGATGCCCTTCCTAACACCAACCTCATTTACAGTGAGTGCTGGGTGCTTTTTCGTGGCGCCTACACGTCCACTTTACAGTGTGGGCTGGGTGCTTTTTTGCCGTGGCACCTCCACGACCACCTTGCGGTGGGGGGGGGGGGGGCATATCGTTTATATGCTTCAGCATGTACCCATGGGAGGTCGGGTACCCTGTATTACTGCGTGACGCCAGAAGTCACGGTCGTGTGTCATTGACTTTGAGAGGTGTAGTTGGGTAAGG
>OZ024743.1:184865902-184868402 GCA_964016885.1 Eledone cirrhosa
TAAGGCGAACTATACTTAAAAATCAATACATTTTATGGCAACAAATAAATTAAGGAAAAGAAGAAAAAAAGACTTGAAGAAACAAATACATGTAGACATATGTGTTCATTATTGTAATGAGGCTATGCTCAGCTTGTAGGTGAAGGAGTGATGGTTAGGAAAGGGCACTTAGTTTTGGTAGTCAGGGTTATACTGGATCTATAGGAGTTCTTTTGTGGCTATCTTGCATTTGTAAAGTGTATACCATTTTCCTCCTTTTTTCATTCATATGATTTCCATGTAACCTCCTACACATATTTTTAACCTCTCCATATAATATTTCCTCCTCTATTGCACTTGTGGCAATAAAGAAAAGTATTATTATTATTGGCGGAATTGATAGAGTATTGAACAAAATTCTTTGCAGTATTTGTTCTGGTTCTTTATGTGCCAAGGTCAACTATGTCTTTCATTTTTTGGGGGGTTGATAAAATAAAGTATCAGTCAAGTCAATTTAATTGATTTTCCCCTACCCACAAAATTGTTAGCCTTGTGTCTAAATTAGAACTCATCATCATTATTATTATTATTATTATTATTAATCATAGTGTTGATCTTAACTACCAGTATTTTTCTTCTTACTATTAATCTGAGATTAAAATAGGAATTATTATCATTATTATTAGCACTAACTCTTCACCAGAGATTGGATCTTTGAATTGACCTGCACCACATTCCTTGCCATAATGTCTGTGAATTTCTCTTCAGGTCTTATTACAAATCATTGGAGATGGTGGTGGTAAAAACAATTTTTTTAGTTCCAGAAAATGAAGACATTGCATGTCATAAACGTCAAATATCTCAACCAGCCAACATTACTATTTAAATAAGTTTTATTCATAGAAGCCCATCATGTAGGTACGTGTGTGTGTGTATATATATATTATATATATATATAGATAGATATACACACACACGTGTATATATATATATATATATATATATATATATATACCCATGCTAGCGTGGAAGATGGACGTTAAACGATGATGATGATATGCATGTATATATGTGTGTCGGTATCTGTGTTTATGCATATGTCCCAGAACTTAGCAGTTTGACAAAAAGAGCTAGATAAAATAAATGACAGACTTAAAAAAAAAAAAGTATTTGGGTCGATAGGGTTGTCTAAAATCTCTTCAAGGTTGTTACCCAACATGGTTGTAGTCTAATGATTGAAACCAGTAAAAGAAAATTATGATACATTAAAATGAATATGTTGAATTTCTGATGAGATTCAATTAATTTATCTCATTTGAAAGAATCTAATAAAGAGTGTGAACTAGTCTAATAAATTAGAAGTTCAATGACGTTATTGTTTTAACCCTTTTGGTACTAAACCACTATAAATTGCTACTGGTTCTGACTTCCATCATACTTTAATGTACAAAGCTTTGATATGTTATGTTTTAAACAACAGTCTAAATAATGAGATAGTGATAATTTTCAAGATGATTTGGAAATAATAAACAGTGGATTTCCTTAAAAATATTGTAAAGAGGGCTTAAAGTGGAATTTTCTAAAAATTGTCAACTGAGATATCACCAGATAAATTGACAAGATTAATAATTTAGAACAGTAGTGTGAAAGATTCTATTAATTTGGTGTGTGTGTGTGTGTATATATATATAAAAAATAATATAACATAATAATATATATATATATATATATTACTCTTATAGAATTCAAATTGTTGTGTTCCAAAAATCCCAATACATATTTAAATTAAATAACATATAGAAAGGAACAAACGGAAAATATATATTCAATATAAAAATGTATTTCTATGTTAAAATATTCTGTTTCCATTCATTCTCTCTCTGTGAGAAATCTTTCTGTATCTAATTTACTGGTTGTAGTAAAACCAATTTTTAAGTATATATATATATATATATATATATATATATTAAAATTGATTTGTTAGACAAGCAAAAAAATATTCTAGATATTCTTCTTACTAGATACAAAGCCTCAGATTTATAAGGAATGAGAAATAAGATTGTATGACAATCATGCCTTTCTCAAGATCATTGAAAACATAAGTGTGATGAAATGACCACAACCAAGAATATAACCAGGCCATGAGTCCAACATGGAAATAAACGATTTATCACTTCAATTAAATATCTTGTGAGGTAGGGTCAGAATGAGATTTAGAATAAAAAAAATAATATAATAAAAATAGAGTTAGATAATAAGCTTGCTTACCATCTGTTTGCTTATTGTCAAGAGACAACGATGATGGAGGTTGTGGTGGTTGTTGTTGCATTGCTGGTGGTGGTGGTGAAGAACTGGGTTCATCATCTGACAACTGTGTATCAACTAAATGCAGAAACTTCATATAGGTGGCTGAAGAAGCAGCATTTGGCTGGTACATATCCTCATTGGTAGTATCTCCATTGCTGAAGTAGAAAGGCTGGTACTTTCCAGGATGGTCTCCAGATAAAAACAATCGAGATGG
>OZ024743.1:184875902-185033402 GCA_964016885.1 Eledone cirrhosa
GCATGCTTCATTTCTTTCCAATTTTCTGTGTCCTCTGCACACAGTTCTCAGGTCCCACTACCATGCAACATTGCTGTATGTATAGATAAACCATACAATCTGTCCATTTTGAGGGAAAAAGCTTTTGTAGATAGCAGCAGTAGTAGCTCCCTGCACTTTCTTTATCTCATTCTTACTTTGGCCACTGTTCTTTCGGAGCACCCTTCTCCACTGCTAATTTCATTACCCAGGTAATGGAAAGTGTCGACTATTTCTATAGAACTGTCTGGGCATTTGAAGGAGCTAGTATCCTGTGGGCACTTGCTACTTACTGCACCTGCGCATCGGTCGCATATAAAACCTACATTCTTTGATAGCCTGCCTGTGATCCCACTACATATTTTATGTACCCATAGCTTGCATATGGGACATAGAATGGAATTTCTACCTACACCTTTCTTGCACACTGAGATGGGCCATTTCCCAGAGGGAATCTGGGTCCTATTTTCCTTTCTACATACTAAACTTTAGTCTTTGACAAGTTAACTTTAAGACCTTTTGATCCTAGGCCATGCTTCCAGGTTAGGAATTTCTTCTCTAATTCAGTTATGAGAGTTAGATCATCTGCATACAAAAGTTCCCATGGGCAGCCAGTCTTAAACTCTTTTTTATAGCCTGCTGGGCAATAATAAACAGGAGAGGGCTAAGAACAGAGCCCTCATTAACAACTACCTGCATGTTAATTCTTCACCATAGTCATTGTTAATTCTAGCCTTGCTGACTGTTCCACTATACATGACTTGAACAGCTTTCATACCCCACTCATCTACACCTAGTTTTCTATAAGCGTACTAGATAATGGAACAGGGGTCATGTCAAAGGCTTTGTCCAAGTCAAAAAAGGCTAAGTAGAGTGGTTTAGTTTTAGCTAGGTACTTCTCCTGCAGTTGCCTCACAAGGAGAGTATCCGTGGTACTTTTACCTGGTACAAATCCAAACTACATTTCATCAAGGTTAATTCGGTCCCTAATCAGCTAAGCGATAACTCTTTCTGTGACTTTCATGACCTGGTCAACCAACTTAATGCCTCTATAGTTTTCTCTATCTAAAGCATCTCCTGTGCCCTTGTTGCAGTTGATAATGCTGCTACACCAGTCATTGGATATTACTCCATTTTGTATTACTTGGTTTACAATGCTTTCAGCATCTCAGCAACTATCCTCAAAGGTCCAGCTGCATTGCCTGTCTTCATATCTCTCATTGCCTTACTTCCTATACAACTACCAACTTGCACAGCAAGTCAACTAGGGGCAAACTATCTTTATCCCATTCATTCTCCACATTTAGTAGTCTTTCATAGTAGCGCTTCCATGCTACCTTCTTTAGAGAAGAATATATATATATATATATATACACACACACACAGACATATACAAGTGTTGGTAGAATCAAAGGAAAAGAGAAACTAACAGATATTGTGGAAGTTGAAAGAATTTTTGTCAACAGTTCTAGATATAAAGATGTCTAGTTCCTTCAGATGCCTTAATGTTACACATATTTACATCTATGAAACCACTGGTAATGTAGAGATATGTGAAACTGTTAACATAAATACTATCTTTATATATATATATATGTGTGGTGTGTGTGGTGTGTGTGTGTGCAAGTGTGAACAATTATTTAAATATCTAATTCTCTAAAACTTCTTATTGGTTTTGGCTCTCCTTCATGCAAATGTGATCTTAACAAGGCATATATATTCCCATGCAGATGGAATCCAGTACAGGTTAAAAGCTGGATACAAGTGTGTTTGATAATGATTTCTTACATTGGCACAAGGCCACAGATTTGTAATAGATGTATTATCAATTTAATAATAATGAATATACCCCCCCCCCCCACACACACACACATATATATATATATAGGAATTAAACATATTACTAAACACACCACATTCCAAAGAGTTTAATCTTTGAGACATAACATCACAAAAGTGTCAATAAATAGGAACCAATATGTTATTAAAATGACCTAGATAGTAGAATTATCACAGTGCTTACATTTCAGCTATAAAGATAATTGTTTCTACTTTAGGCACAAGGCCAGCAATAACCCAGTGCATTACTGGTACTTTATTTTATCGACCCCGTAAGGATGAAAGGCAAAGTCAACCTCAACCTCGGCGGGATTTGAACTCAGATCGTAAAGGGACGTAACTATGCTGGAAAGCATGGCGTCCGACCCTCTACCGATACTGCCAGCTATAAAGATAATACTAATCCATTTCTGCTGGCATATGGAAAACATGAAAGATTATATGAAAATACATAGCATACCATGGAGCACATAAATTACAGTTTAAATACACAAGTCTCTGATATCCAAATGGCTAAATATCAGCAGAAGGGCACCCAGGAGTCATGATCTGGATGTAGCCCAGTCCCCTTACAGTGTTAGAAGTTAAGGGCAGAAATACTTGTTTTAGTGAGGCTTCTTCTCTGAAGGCCTTCTGCTGTTCAGCTCTCCTGAAAGTTTCTTACTAGACATGACTGTAAGTAAATTTACTTTGAAACCACATGGTTTTGGTTTAGCTCCCATTAAATGGCAACTTGGACAATAGCCTTTGGCTATAGCCTCAGATTGGTGAATGCCTTGTGAGTGAAATTTGGTAGGTGGAAACTGCAGAAGCCTATCAAATTTACATGTGTGTGCATGTTTATGTCTATAGTGCTTAAAAACCAGTGCCGTTTGTTTATGTCATTTACTCAGCAGTCCAATAAATTAGAAATCAATAAAATAAGCATCAGAATTTTTTTAAAACAAGTACTGGGGTTGATATAATCAACTAGACCCTTAAAGCTAGTCACCCAGTATAACTGCAGTCCAATGACTGAAATCATTAAAAGACTAAAAATCATTTATAAAATTGATCTAAACAATTATTTGTTATAACTAGTTGTGCAGTTGATCAACCATAATAACTGACATTTTATTGATGCTGCTGTACATGTCGAGGAGTGTAATGAAGGTTAATATGAAATCTACAACATATACAATTGTAATTAAATACTATGAACCTACTGATTTTGCTATTGTATGACAAAAGAGCACATAACTCTCCCTGCAGAGTGGTTGAGCTGTTGACATGATGGATGGTGCCCTCTTCCCCCACCTGTGAGGTGGTCATGTTGAAATGTCAAGCAGGCACCCAGTCCACCCTGTTGAGTGGTCAGGTTGGTAGTATCAGATGACAAGAAACGCCAGCCCACCCCACCCAACCCTGTAAAGTGGGCATGATGGGAACACAACAAAAGCACCCAGCCCAACCTGTGAAGAGGTCATGTTGGAGACACAACAAAAAGTGGTAATTTTGGTGATGCAGCAAAAAGTGTCCAGCCCACACTGTAAAGTGGTCATGTTGGTGTCATGACAAAAAGCACCCAGTCAACACTGTAAGGTGGTTGTTTTGGTGCCATGAGAAAAGGCACCCAGTCTACACAGTAAATGTGTTAGGAAGAGCATCCAGCCATAGAAACCAAGCCAGAAACAGTTCTGTATGAGCAAGATATGGTCAATCCATCTAACCCATGCTAGCATGGAAAATGGGCAGTAAATGGTGATGTATGTGAGGACACATACACATACATACATACATTTTTGCAAGGTATAGCTTACACCTAGTTTGCATCTGATAGGAAGTTTCTCAGGTATTTTAATGATAGGGACCTCAGTGCTATCATAATACATACATTACAACTTATTTTAAAAACATTACTGTGGATTAAACATTATCTCTCTTCTCATATCTAGTGGCATATTTATACAAATTCAGCTATAGGTATACTGTTTCCGTTTTTTACTAACATAAAAAATGATATAAAGATTACCATGAATACATGTGTATACAAGTTGCAAGGTAGGTAGGTCACAACCCCATTTTACACACAACATTTACAATGTGCCATAAATTTGAACTGAGGATTTTTATGTCAAATACATGAGTCAAATGCTGGGTTTTGAGACTGTACTTTAGTGAAAAAAGTTGTGACATATAGAAGAATTTATGTGATATGTAACCATGATAATAATAATAATTTTTTTATTGGCCACTAGGGGACAATACAAAAAGACAGGGACAGTGGGGTTTACAATAATAATAATAATTGTTTCTACTTTTGGCACAAGGCCAGCAATTACCTAGTGTATTACTGGTACTTTATTTTATCGACCCCGTAAGGATGAAAGGCAAAGTTAACCGTGGCGAGATTTGAACTCAGAATGGCAAGGGCCGTAGCTCTATACGTCAATGCATGGTGTCCGACCCTCTACCGATACTGCCAATCCCCCGCAATTAATAATGATAATAATGGTTTCTAATTAAACTTGTACCTATGTTAAAAACACTAGTTATGGCCCTTTACGTTCCGATTTCAAAGTCAAGTACTGTGTGCCAATTAAATCAACTTTCCCCTTCCTCTAAAACTGCTGGGCTTGTACTTAAATTAGAAACAACTACTACTAATTTCACCTACAAACATCTAGAAAATGTATTTAAAAAGAGACAAGAAAAACAGGTGAGAAGAGAGTTACTAGTGAATTAAATATTTACATAACTTGACAACTTTGAATCAGCCTCTTTATGGATCATTTTTAAAGTTCAAATATTATTATTGATTAACTGACATTATAACAGACTAACATCTTAGTTTAAACTGAGATAGGTAACATTGGCCCAGCTGGGCTGGACTAAAGCAACTAGTGAGATTCCGACATCAATCCATGCCTATCATTAAAACGGAAGTGATAACCCCACCCCCACAAAAAGGAAATGTATTTAATAACAATTATAACATAATAAATTTTGACAAAAACATGATGTTTCATAGTTATATTTTAACATATATTTAAAATGGAATGGGAGTCCCTGGACTATGGGGCTCTAGGTTGAAGCTTATTTAGCCCATATGTAAATCCAGTACTAGACTCCAGCCTAACTAATTAACTAACTTAAACAAGGTGAACAGATATAAAAAAAACAACTTGCTATAGTATAAATATACTTTCAATAAACGCTACCTATCAACTAGATATTATAATAATATAATTCAGCTGTTTGTAAATGTGACACATCAGTGGTGTTATTTAGACTAGTTTTGACATGAAAAATATGAAAAAAATAAAAATGATTTTTTTTAAACAGCATACCTCGATGACTCAATCGGTTTGGACATACTTGTGTAAAAACAGGCCTATTCACTCTCTGAACTACAAAGAACTACAGATACTTTTAAACTTCTGTTGTTTTTAAAGAGAAGTAGATTTATCCCACAAATCAACATTTTATTGGGAGGAGGGAAATAATGGTGGAAGTAGGAGGTATTCAATTTATGTTCAGTATTTATCTATTAAATAGCCTGTCATTTTTCATATGATTTCCCAATACTCAATAAATATAAATATGGTTGTTTGATAACAGAAATAGATAACAGAAATAAATTAAATATCAACACATAATTATATTTATATAGTTAATTATTTTAATTAATACATAATTTTTTTTTGGGGGGGGGGGGGGGGGGGGCTGAGTATAAAGTTCCCTCCATATGAAGCAAAGCAAAGACATAAAAGTTGACTTGATCAATATTATTAAATAGTAATTTATTTTTTTAGTCCAAAGTGGGTGAAGTTTGAATACAGAATTATCAGCTACAATAAATTAAGTGCTGTCAGGTAAGTCCCATGAAAAACTTGTAACACATTTATTATACATACTACACAAAGTTAGTTAGCAATAACCCTTTTACACCTTTATTTTGATCCTCATCTTGGATTAATACTATCGTTAATTAATACTAGCCAGTCAAGCTTGTACTATATGTAAATATGCTATCAAAGGTTTGTTTACAAAATTTATAAAAAGATACTACCTTCTGCCTTAGTATCCCCAATAAGTAGGCGTTGCTGATGACAGATTAATAAATCCTGAAATAAATGTTTACAGTCTTCTTACATAGATATTGAGATAGCTGTAATATGATCACGGCTATACTGTATGTATGTTTATTATACATAAACTTAGATGAAATCCAGGATTCATGTTCTACTCAACACAGTTTGACAACAGAAAGAAACTGAAACAATTTAAAAGTTTTCAGTTCTTTTAAGTGAAAACTAGGAAGACAAACAAACAAACAAAATTTAAATTTAGAAGAGACAACCCAAATATGAATATAGCCATGCTTGACAATCTATTTTATATAGTAAAAAAAAAAAAAAATCAATAACCTACATTTAGCCCAGTTTTTTAGAATGAATTTTGTATTAGTACTTATGTTGCTATACACATTCTGTTAAATGATTGTGTGTATCTGGTTTAGAATAGGCACACCATGTCCCTATGCATTGTATGAGGCAACTAAAAAACGCCTGGCACAAAAAGGGGCATCTGATTGTAAAGCATTGCCTCAAAAAGGACATCATGAGGAGTAAGAAAACTGACATGAGATCTGTGAAGCTAGTCCCTGCTTTAACAGGAAAAATGGCCTTAAAACTCTTGTGGCTGTTGTACACATTTTATTCTATACATAAGTATATCAAACTACAGAAGTCTTTACAACTAAAAGGAAATAGCTGATATATTACACATAAACTACACTAAGAGCTGATTTTAGGACATACTAATATTGATTTCAAGTATAGGCACAAGGCCAGTAATTTGGGGGGATGGGGAAAGTCGATTAAATCGACCCCAGTATGTTACTGGTGCCTTATTATTGACCCCGTAAGGATGAAAGGCAAAGTTAACCTCGGTAGGATTTGAACTCAGACCATGAAGAACCGTAACTCTATGCTGCAAAGCACGGTGTCCAACACTCTACCGATACTGCCAATCCACCACCCTTTAGGACATACTAATATTATGAAAAGAAACTACATACGTTATATTATGAAAGCTAAACTGGGTTCCTGTTTGAATGACAAACAAATGGAATATGTGATAAGAAGCCAGTGAATAGAAAAGAATGAAAGTATTTATAGAGTGGGATAAATACAAGAAACATAAGCATTTTAAGGCCATTTTCAATTCTAAAGGTCCACCACACTTAGCAAGCGAATGAGGTCTGGGATCTTGTTGATTGATCAGAGTGAGAAAGAATAAGTACATCACATCCCTGTATGTTGTAATAGAGTGGAATAAATAGGAAAATATTTTGGATTTAATTTTATAGTTTTGGGGCATTGACATTAGAATTTCGAAAGTCTGAGCTGCAATGAACAAAATGGAAAGGATATGGAAATCAAATTTACCCAGAAAAAAAAAATCATCCTTCAACATATGTTGAGTCAGTGCTGTTGTATGGATCAGGTATGGACCCTGACACAAGCACTTGAAAAGAAACTAGATAGAGCATACACAAAAATGCTTAGGATTGTACAAAACAAACTAGAATCAAGATAACACAAATGAAAGTTTATACGGAAACTTGCCCAAGATAATAACTACAATTATTCAAAGACGGTAATGATTTGCAGGACATTGCTGGAGAAGTAAGCAGGAAATTATACACAAACTACTATTGTGGGAACCAATTCAAGGGAGATGCAGTAGAAGACCTGCTCAAACCTTCATCAAACAACACTCAGATGATACAAACCTCATCAGGGAACAGTTGATAGGAGTAATAGAAAATCGTGACTTGTGAAGAAACTTTATCAGGAATTTTTGACTGTGGTCACAATAATGAAATTACATTTTGAAACAGTATGTATGCATGAATACACAACCTCACTTATAAATACATGCATAAACACGCGCATAGTATTTTTGTGTTTATCTATGTATGTGTGTCCACAACAACAATGATAAGGTCCTGGTGAACTAAAGTTCATAAGTCCATGTTTTGATTTGACAGTTGGAACAATTTTATGTTTTCCCCCTTAATATCTAAAGAAACACATGAACACAATTTACACATTACAACTTAAGTGAAGCATGAGAGCCAGTGGTTAGGAAATGAGATGAGCAAATATTTGTAAACATCAGATTTCTCCTTAGGCGTCATCATCATCATCATCATCATCAACGTTTAACGTCCGGTTCCACGCTTGCATGGGTTTGGACGGGGGTATTCCCACTTGAGGCAAGAGTGATTGTCTTGCTCGCATAGGACTGTCTGGCAGGTTTTCTACAGTTGGATGCCCTTCCTAACACCAACCACATTTACAGTGTGGGTCTGGGAGGTTTTTACCGTGTTGCCTACACGGCCACATTACAGCGTGGCCTGTGTGTTTTTTTGTCGTGACACCTACACAATCTCATTTGTTTCGGCCTGGATGGCGCGGCACCAGCATGATGGCGCGGCACCAACATAACTTTACATAGAACGGGGTGGTGTGGATGGGGTGGGGGTGGTGGGACGGGGTGTATTTTGTTAGAGATGCCTACTGGCTGTAGTAGGTTTTACTATGTATTTAGGTAAGGCGGGTCTTCTCTGTTACTGAGTACCGCCAAAGGTCTCGGTCCAGTGACATTGTCTTGGAGAGGTGTAAGTGTGTGAGGTCGGAGTTTATCAGCTCGTCCCAGGTTTTTCTAGGTCTGCCTATTCCGTGGCTACCGTCTATCTTTATTGCCCTGCACTTTGTTATACAGCTATCGACTTTCATGCGCATCACGTGTCCATACCAACGTAGCCTTCTCTCGAGTAAACAACATCTGATCCCTCTTATTTCTAATTTTTTCCTTAGTTTGTTTATGCTTTGCCGTTCACGTATATTACTATTACACATCCAGCGGAGCATGCAAGCTTCGTTCCTCTCTAGTCTGCGTATATCCTCTGCACACAATGCCCAGGTCTTGCTGCCATGCAACATTGCTGTTTGTATGCAGGCATCATACAACCTGCCTTTCATTTTTAGGGAGAACCCTTTAGCAGCTAATAGTGGTATAAGCTCTCTGAACTTTTTCCAACCAGTTCTGACTCTAGCTACTGTACTTTCAGAGCACCCTCCCCCACTGCTGATTTTGTCGCCCAGGTAACGGAAGCTGTCCACTATTTCTATAGAACCCTCTGCGCAATTGAAAGAGCTAGTATTTTGTGGGCACTTGCTGCTACTTATTGCACCAGAGCACCGGCCACATGTAAAATCTATGTTCTTAGTTAGCTTACCTGTGATCCCACTACATCTTTTATGCACCCATACTTTGCATTTGGGACATAAAATGGAGTTTCTACCTACGCCTTTCCTACATACTGAGCATGGCCATTTCCCAGAAGGGACCGTCGCCTTATTTTCTTTCCTACAAACTAGAACTTTAGTCTTAGCCAGGTTAATTTTAAGTCCTTTTGATTCTAGGCCGTGCTTCCATGTTTGGAATTTCTTCTCTAGCTCGGCCATTGATTCAGCTATGAGTGTCAGGTCGTCTGCGTATAGGAGTTCCCATGGGCAGCCGGTCTTGAACTCCTCTGTTATAGCCTGAAGGGCAATAATAAATAGAACAGAGCCCTGATGGACGCCAACTTTTACGCTAAACTCTTCACTATATTCGTTGTTAATTCTAACCTTGCTGACTGTTTCTTTATACATGGCTTGTATAGCTCTCACAAGCCATTCGTCAACCCCTAGTTTTCTAAGAGCCCACCAGATAATGGAGCGGGGGACTCTGTCGAAGGCTTTCTCCAAGTCGACAAAAGCTAAGTAGAGGGGTTTACTTTTAGCTAGGTACTTCTCCTGTAGTTGTCGTACAATGAAAAGAGCGTCTGTGGTACTTTTGCCTGACACAAACCCAAACTGCATTTCATCTAGGTCAATTCTCTCTCTGATTAGTTGCGCTATTACTTTTTCCGTGACCTTCATGACCTGGTCGATTAATTTAATGCCTCTATAGTTACTCCTATCTAGGGCATCTCCTTTACCCTTATAACAGTTAACGATGATGCTGCTATGCCAGTCCTTCGGAACAACCCCATTCTGTACGACTTGTTTAACTATGCGGGTGACCATGGTGTGTCCCACCGTGCCAGATGCCTTCAGCATCTCAGCAACTATTTCCAAAGGCCCAGCCGCCTTACCCGTCTTCATATCCTTGATTGCCTTACTTATTATACTCCCCTCGACTAACACTGCTGGTCCCTCTATTGGGTCGATGTTGGGGAGACTGTCTTTCTCCCATTTATTCTCCTCATTTAGTAGCCTTTCATAGTGACACTTCCAAGCTACCTTCTTATCAGCGTCGGTGATGGCAAGTATGCCATCATCGTTAAGTACACACTTCTCCCTGACAATATCACGGTTTTCCTTGACGCATTGCCTAGCAATCCTGAACACCTCACGTATTGGTCCTCGCGTTGTAGAACATGCTTGAACTTTCTTTCCTCTGCTTCCCTTCTTGCGAAGTACACTTGTCTCCTAGCTTCCCTCCTGGCCACTTGATAGTCTTCTCTACTTCCCCCATCCCGCCATACTTTCCAGGCCTGCTTTTTGGCCTTAATTGACCCCTCCACCTTACTCTCTCCTCCTGCCTACAGGCCTGCTCCAGCCACAGACTTCGTCTGTCGCCATCAGCAGGTTTGCTTTCAGGAATTCCCACTGTTCCTCTATATTGTCCGACTCTAAATGCTCTTCCTTACTGTCGAAAGCATCAAGTAATATGCTTTGAAATTTATTTCTGGCTGTGGGGTCCTTTAGCTTCCATATTTTTCTCTTGAGGATAGTCCTCTTCTGCTGTCGAGTACGTCTCGTCCTGACCATGAGGTCGCTAATTATCAGTCTATGTTGGGAGGTGCATTCTTCATGGGGGAGGGATTTAGTGTTTACAACAGACACTCTGTCACGTCTCTGGTAAGGATATAATCTACCTGGCTTGTGTGTTCCCCGGATCTATAGGTGATCAGGTGATTGTCACGTTTTTTGAAGTTTTTGAAATAAAATTTACAACTCACACCTATGCAGGTTTATTTGGGTTCCTACAAGATTGTGTCTGACAGGAGGTTTCCTGGGTGTTTAAATAATAGGGGCTTCAGTCCTATCATGAAAAGCAATGTAAAATGAAGTGCCTTGGTGAAGAACACAACATGACACCTGATTCAGGAACTGAAGCCCCGACTTTAAGAGTGTGAGTCCAACTCCTTAACCACTGTCCCTCAACATAGATTAGTGAATATATATATTTAGGTTTGTATTTGTGCCAACCCTTACCTATGGTCATGAATCTTGGGTAATGACTGAAAGAATGCGATCATGAATACAAGTGGCCAAAATGGAGTTCCTCCGAAGGGTCTTTGTAGTAACATTACTCAATAGAGTGCAAAGATGGGAGATCAGAGAATCACTCCAGGTAGAGCCGCTACTTCTCTGAATTGAGAGATCACAGCTCCGATACTATGGACATGTGGTTAGAATGTCTTAGGAAAGAATCGCTGGACAGATTTTATGGGAGAAACCAACCAGCAGGACACCCAGAGGTAGACCCCAAGCAAGATGGTTGAATAACATCCATGAGCTTGGCTGGTCTCAGTTGGAGGTGGTTGCTTCTGACATGACCTGCTGGAATGAGTGTTTGAGGACTCTGCTCCCATGACCCTCTCAGGAATAAGTGAGCGAAGAAGAAGGGGAGGAAGATTAGGAAACAAATGACTATAAAAAAAAAAAAGACAAACATTTTAAGGCCATTTTCCATACTAAAGCAAAGGTTAGCTATTTCTCTTCACACACACACACACACACAGTTTAAGCTTAAACACTTTTTTAAATAGTTTATAAGCTCGACAGTACCATCTATTTGTCATACAGAAAATAAATAAATATACAAAAACAGCAAATATTTATGGTGGGCCAGAATTCATGACTTGCTTGTTAGTTATATTTCTTAACATGCTTATTTTATTGTTATTGTATTGTTTCAATTTATTATTTTATTTGTACCTTGTTCATGATCTTATGCCTGTATATAGCATTATATTCCTTAACATGTTTTATAACATTTTGTGTTAATAGATCTATAAATCAAGTGAGTCATGAATTCTGGCCCACCGTGTGCGTGTGTGCACATATCTATGTGTGTGTGTATTATATTTCAGAATTAGGATAGAATTAACATTATAATAAAATAGACGCTTTACTAATACTTTTCTACAGTAATTAGCTAGTAGATTTTCCATGTAGGCTATACAAATGTACCAGCCAAGCATAAAACTGCTACTTCTAATTAAACATGCTAATCAGATTTTTGATCAGAAAAAATATGAGGTTTTAAGTGACAAACAAGGTTAGTGTCAGACAATATATGAGGTTTTACGTAACAAATGAGGTCAGTGGCAAACAAAATGCCTTGCTCTATTTAGTTGCTTTACTCTACATTCTGAGTTCAAATCTTGCTGATATTAACTATGCTTTTCTTCCTTCAGGGAAAGGGAGAGAATAAAAAGAAACAATACTTTCCCTTATTCCATATTGCTGGCCTTGTGCCTAAATTTGAAGTTATCACTATTATTATCAGGATTGGCAGTATCGGTAGAGCATCTGACAACATACTTTGCAGCATATAGTTGCCTCCATTTATGTTCCGAGTTCAAATCCCGCCAAGGTTAGTGCCTTTCATCCTTATAGGGTCAATAAAGTAAAGTACCAGTAACATACTGGAGTTGACTTTCCTTTTCCCAAAAATTGTTGGCATTTTACCTAAATCAGAAACAATTATTATCATCATCACTGAAGGCGATGGTTTGGGAAAATTGTTTGAGCAATGAACGGAATGCATTGCAATATTCAGTTACATCTCTATGTTCTGAGTTCAAACCCCACCGAGGTCAACTTTTCCTTTCATCTGAGGTTAATAAAATAAAGTAACAGCCAAGGACTGGGGTAGATATAATTTACTTTCCCTTCTAAAATTGTTGGTCTTGTGCCAAAATTAAAAATCATTATTATCGTTATCTATATATATAAAACTGATGTGTGTGTGTCCTCATTTTTGCAAAGTCTATACAAATCCACATTTCTACTCCGATTGACTTTAAACTTGCATTTATAAATTCCTTGCGGTCTAAAGATATTAACTGCAGCTTTTATTTTTCAATTTTCTGTTGTTAAAGGGGTGTTAGGCGCCGGTTATCCATCTCCGTAGCGCCCTTATAATAACTGTCTGTATGCCTGGCTGTCTGCATTATGACATTGACGAACATTGATGACGTATTATGTTCGCTATTATCCAAAGTATCGTCTTCCTGTTTTCCTTCGGTTGCAACGTTTTTCAAAATATTTACTTCTGCGTTCACAGATTGAAGTTTTTAGTTTCAGAAGATCCCGTTAAGGGTGAAAGCAACGATTCTTTGCTTAAACTTTAATCTGTTATTTTAATCTATATATGTATAAAACTGAGGAAGGATGTATGTATGTATGTGTGTGTGAAACTCGAGAAGTACCCAACCGATCTTTTTCAAACTTTACATGTGTATTACTTATATTTCAGGGAGTGTTATGCACATAAAAAATTTAACTTTGGGCCTGCATTATGTGAAAAACTGCGTTTCTTCCAGCTTTTTAGGGTTTTTTTGAGGCGTTACGTCAGTTACAATTTCAAGGAAATCGGTCTATGTATTAGTCAGTCTCTGCTTCATACCATGAGCAAAGAAAATCCAACTTTTTTATGGCCTAGTGCCCGCATTAGGTGAAATACTTCATTTTTTTCAGCTTTTTAGGGCTATTTTGAGGCGTTACATCTAGCCAATTTTCCCAAATTTCAAGACATATTATGCACATAAAAAAATTCATTTCTTGATCCCCATTAGGTGAAAACCTGCTTTTTCCTGCTTCATCGAGGAAAATCTTAGATTATCCAGCCATCAGAGTATTCGGTTTATTTTCTTTACATATTGTCCAGGCATGCAGTTTTTCCACGATTAGGTCTGTTGGTGGCCCGCGTTCCAAAATACCTTTTCCCGTGCAACGCCGGGTACCACTGCTAGTCACAGCTAAAAATCATTGCTTTATTTCTTAGCGTAATTTACTGTATCAAGGTATTATGTTTAAGAGTATAGCGTAGCCAATCGATCATAAATCTACCTGATCCCTACACACGTTAGTACTTACACAACACCAGTGATAAATGTCTTTACATTTTGTTGTGTTGAGCGATTTATACCAGTCACCCCCACCACCATCATTCTTTAAGTACAGCTAGAGTAAAAAAAAATGTTTTTCCACTGGGAATATGAAGAAGACTTTGTGAATAGAGGTGTCAGCTGTTTTAGCCAATAAAGAGGTGTTTGTGTGTATGTGGAAAGAAGTGTGGTGTGTGTATGTGGAAAGAAGTGTGGTGTGTGTATGTGGAAAGAAGTGTGGTGTGTGTATGTGGAAAGAAGTGTGGTGTATGTATGCTTATATATGTTCATGTGTCAGGAATCCCCAAACTTTTTAAACTATCAGCCCTTTCATGGAATTTTTGACCCTCATTGACCACCAGGCATATACAAAAAATAAATAAGTAAATAAATAAATATAAAATAGACAATAACTAATTATATATAAATCAGAACATGCATAAGCAAGTTGTATTTTATTGTATCATTTTATATATTGTTCATTTCTTACATGAATGTCAGGTTTTGACCCAAAAGTTTAATTGGCCCATGGGTAGTCCCATTGACCTCTGGGGTTGATATTGACCACTTTGGGGACCATTGTGCTAAGGATACTTCTAATCAAAATTTATAAATATAGTTTGTAGTTATAAAAACTCACTAAACAAATTAACTCTCTAAAGTAAATAACGTTTGCTTGGTATGATATAGTCCCATAACTTCTGATGGAGTCGTAGGGGCGTCACTGACATACAAAGTTTCTTGGGCATTTTAAGCCTGGCAGAGTCCATCTCTCTCCAGGTCTGAACACAGCAGATTTCTTCCAGAAAAGGAGAGAAAGTGAGAAAGTGATATAGAGGTAGAATCTACCCCAGTACTAGACTGGTACGTGTTTTAAAATTGACCTTGAAAGGATGAAAGGCAAAGTTGACCTCGGCGTTTATATAATGTTAATCAAATTTTAACATACCGTAATTATTTTTCTTTATAATATGCTTTAAAGAAATAGTATAAGGGAGATAATTCAAAAAGTGTTACAATTCAAGACGCATTTAATACACTAACAGTGTATTGTAACTAGTTGAGTAGTGATTCACATTTACCCAAGTTGTTTTTAGAAAGAAAAGGAGATATAGCTTATTGAATTAGTGCCAAAATAGTAATAATACTTAATTCAACAACTGAAGGTGAAGATAATAATGTCGTGTGTAGTATAAAAAACACTGTAATCCAGCAATCTAATGAGACACTAGCCCATATATTCAAAATGTCTAATATCATGACAAAAAAGAATAAAAAAGATGTGAGAAATAGGGAGGGGGTAAACTCTACCTTTAGCTGGATGATATATCTCAGCTAAGCTCTGTGGATAAAATGATGAAAGCGTTACTATGGAAAACAACTAGCAATACCTATTGCATCACCAATTCTACCTCATGGGGTGCCTTCCTCAGGCATGATGTTATCATCCTGATAAGGCATTATTCCCATTATCATGTGCAATTCTTTGTTTGTCTTCCTCTCTCTGAGCAACACTCTGCTCATCCACTGAATCATTTTCATTTTTGTCCTTTCCAACTTCCTCTCCTGATCCATGTTCATCATCCATGTCTTACTACCATAAATCATACCACTTGTTACACATGCAGCATTCACCTTTCCTTTCAGTTTCTGAGATGCCTCCCTCCTCATTAGCACACCACTGAATTTTCTGAACTTCTTTCACATGCATCTCACTCTGAAAAATGCTTGCATCTATATATTTCTATACTTACTAAGTACTGTAAAGGATGATGACATTTTTGTGAAAATATTTTTTCTTGTGTTTTCTGTTATTTATCTCTAGCAGATCCTTCCTCTCATATTGTTGGCATTATCTATCACTTGCCATTTCCATTAACTATGTGAAACAAGTCATTCTAATCCACATGCCCCACACTGCACTAAGAACATTGTCCTCTTTAAAAATAACATTTGCATTTTTTTTAAATCATCATTTATCATCAAATGTTCTCTAAGAAATGTAAAATAAATTTTAAAAATCAAAACAAAAGTGTTGGGAAAATACTGATAAGTTTGAAATAATCTATGTTGATGGAAATAGTTAGTACTTTTCATTTTTATGCTTTCATATTTTAATTAAATGTTTTTTTTAATTATCAAAAAGAAAAAAACTTTGAAACATTTGGACTATTTTTATTGAGGGAAAAGATAGTTAATAAAAAAAAAAGAAGAAATGGAAAGATTTATGTTATTGCCAGAAGCATTTGGACACTAAGTCTTGTATTTATTCTGGTTCCTTGTGGTTTGACTATAAATCTTGGTGGGATCAAGTCTTTCTTTCTTCCTTCTGGGAGCTGATAAATAAAGCACCAATCTAGAGTAGTGTATTGGTGGAATAATTAGAGCATAGGACAGGATGCCTTGCAGTATTTATTTCCAGCTCATAGCAGTCTGAGTTCAGATCCTGCTGTGGCTTAATTAGGTGGTAGTAGACTTAATCCATAACCTGGTTTAATATTTCCCACCTGGCCCTTGGCTGCTTTTATTGGAGTCCACTGTTAGCATTTGGAGCCAGGTCTGAAGCTTTAGGATATTTTCCTCCCTCCCTCTCTCCCATCAGCCATGGAAGACCTGACTAACCAATTAAAACAAATTAAGTAAAAAAAAAACACACAAAAAAACATGGTACAAGTCTAACTGAAGAAACAATGTAACAATGTAACAGTAATAACTCATCCATAAAAATCAAAATGAAAAGAAGGCAATTGTGATTAAAATACAGATATAAAAGTTTAGGGAAACACAACAGTGAAAATGGTAAAATAATATTACTATAGAGCAAATAAATTAATCAATTATCAAGAATACATCTATATATATTGGAGAGAGAGAGAGAGAGAGAGAGAGAGAGAGAGAGAGAGAGAGAGAGAGAGAGAGAGAGAGAGAGAGAGAGAGAGAGCATGCATGTTTGGTAAACCAAAAGATTTGCAATAACAACATTTGTCTCATTCACCCCATTTATTGCAGTCATAATAGCTTAAAAGTAATCATCTCTCTACATTATATACATACATACCTATATATATATATATATATGTAGATAAATCTACCAAAAATTTACAGTAGTGTCCAATCCGTATGAAGAACTCAATGTAATCCGGATATCATGAAAAGAGAAGATGCATTCAAAAACTATTTTCGGTGAAAATTAACGGAAAACAGAGTCAAGATAAATTAATAAAGTAATGAATAAACAAAGAAACAGTTCCTTATATTAAAAAAATTCATCATTTTACGATCGTTTCTAGGATATATATGTGTTAGTGTTGGTATGCACATTCTATAGATCTATGTAAAATATTTATACAAACTATCAGAGGGAATATACATACCTACACATATATATGCTGTCTTCAGAAATAATGATATTTGTTTATTGAAAAAAACAAAGATTTAATACAATAGGTCTGTTTGGGAACAGGTTTTGAATTGACCAATAGAAAGATTGTGAAGGTCAAGATAGTAATATAGTAGTAGAAGAACCTTAAATTATGGGTAGAGGAAGGTAGATTTCAGTTTTGGATGGAAAAGAATATTATGAATGAAAGATTATTTTAGGGATGAAAATAGGTTGTATGCTGACCTCAGAAATAATTATTTGTTCATTGAATAAAACCAACAAAGATTTGATATAGTCTGTCTGTTTGGTAACAGGTTTAGAATTAACCAATAGAAAGTTAATAATTGGCCAAATGGTAAAATAGTAGTAATTGAAGTTTATTTTAGGGGTAGATGAAGGTAGATTTCAGTTTTGAATGGAGTGTGAAGAATGAGAAGGTTATTTTAGGGGTGAAAATAGGTCAGGTCAGTAAAAGGTATACGAACAGTTGCTGTTATAAAATAGTAATGCCAATGCAAATATCTAAGGAGACTAAAATTTTACGATAAGAGTGTTAGTGAAAAAAATACATCCATGAAAAGAATATAAATTAATTTAATTGATGGGTATATTTATATTGATAAAATTATACTAATGCATATAGATATGATAAATAAGAGTTAGATGTAGTTGAAGAGTGCTGTTAAAGATGAGGGGAAATTAAGAGAATATAAAAATAATATATATATATATATACACATATATACACACACATACATACACACATATATATATATATATATATATACATACACACATACATACAAATATATATACACATATACATACATACAATATAATTATTGGGGGGGGGGAGTTAAATTTATAATAAATATATAGAGATTTCAAGGAACATAGAGACATAACCTGAAATTAAAGCATTATAAATGTTTACTTAATGGTATCAGTTTTAGGAAATGATAGTTGTAAGAAGGAAAGTAAAATTATGTAGTTCATCAGTAGTAGAATATTAATTATAGGTTAACTAAATTAAAAACAGTTTATATATTAATCTCTAAGATGTATATTAATTAGGTTTATAATATTTAAAGGTTTTTCTCAGTTTGTGATTACACGATATTATTAATTCCTGTCGCTTATTTAATAGGATATCCTTAGATTTCATTATTTCAAAAAGTTCTTGGGAACATAATCTACATTCATATCTATTATTTTGATAAGGGGTGGCCCTTTTGAGCACACTCCAGGTCAGGTCATAATCTATATTCCTCTTTCTATAATTATTGATTATTTCAGCTAGAGATGTTGTATTAGCTAGTGCGGCATTTTTAAAGCTATGTTTGTGGGTATTAAATCTTACCTTAAATTTGTTAGAGGTAGCTCCTATATATGAATAAATTGAGTCTTTAGTGTTAACTTTACATTTATATACTATGTTATTAACAAGGCAATTACCTTTTAATGGGCAGTTTGCCTTGTTTCTACAGTTACAACTTTTTGTGAATCCTGTATCCGAGGAGATATTATGGTTAGTTTGATGTACTGGTGGTATACTCATGGTTTTTTTAAATTTATATGCATTGTAGGCACTTATATTTTGTTTTATGTTTTTGGTTGTTGAGTAGGAGAATTTAACCGTTGATCTATTTAAAATTTGATGGTATTTGTGGTTTGGCGGGAAGTTCTTCTCTAGGATATTAAAGAATTTTTTAGGTATATTATCCTTAATTTGTAAATTAAATGGAGCATTATACCAAGTAACTCGTCTATTACGGTTTCGATGTTGTTTATTGTTTTTATAGGATGTATCCTGATGTTTATTAAGAGAATTATTGTTAATGACTTCACCACACACATTTTTAGTTAGATTTATTGATTTAGGTGTTTTAGCTTGTTTATTAGGAGTTTTATTATTACCATTTATTAGAGTTGTAGGATGAGTGGTTTTTTGAGAGTTACTATATTGTATATTAGAAGAGTTAGAGAAATTTGGTTTTATGTTGGTATTTTGGGGTATAGTGTGAGTGGCATTTAGGTGTGTATGTTTCATTTGGTGTTTGTTGGTAATAGTAGGTTGTGTGTTTGTAGTGTTTTTGGTACAAGGTATATATACTAATTTATTTTTGTGGCCACTTCTAGCTAGAGCTTCATTATAAAAGGTTGCATTTTTATCAAATACATCCTGGTTAGACGAAAGGTTAGAAATTCTAAGTGATATATTATATGCAAGGTTTTTAAGGATAGATTTAGGGTGATTAGATTGTGAGTGTATGTAGTGTAAATTTGGGTTAGGTTTATGGTAAGGTTGGTAGATACCCGTAGATAAGTCTAATGTTATATCAAGGAAATTAACTACTTTACTTGTGTTTTCAAATGTAATATCTAGACTATAATAGTCTTTAAGGAAAGTTCTAATAAGCTTTTTATTTTTTTCTATCTCTGAAAGGCTAAGGTTATTGGAAAGAAGAAGACAGTCGTCACGATATAAACCACCTTTAAGGTGGGGAAAGGAAGCATTTATGTTGAAAAGAAGAAAGAGGCCCACAAGATCAGTAATTTGGGCAGAATCACTTGAGCCCATAGTAATATCGAATAGATTACTATATGTGTTTCTGGTCCAGTATTCATTTTGAAATTCCAATAGTGTTAGTCTGGCATGTGTAATAATATTAATGTCATCCAAAGTTAAGTTAGATCTATTTTTAGCAAATATCAAGGCTTTGTTCAGGAGTATAGGTGATATAGAAGAATAATAATTATCTATATCAAATTGTAGAAATGAAGCAGAGGATCTATTTCTAATATTATTAAACCAGTTAATTACCTGGGATGTGTTTTCCCAGAGTGGTAAATTAACATGTTTTCTTAGTTGTGGGATGACTCTATCTAAAATTTTTTTACTAATGATTCCAATATCAGATTTGGAAGGGCATATAAGCCTTATAGAAGGATTAGAGTTAAAGTTAGATTTATGATCTTTCAGGTTGAAATGTGGTCTTTTCAGTGCCAAAGGTTCAGTTCTATCTTCAATATTAAGTCTATTCACTATGTTGTGTGTTTTGTTGAATCTAAAAAAATCCATGTCCACTCGGACAAAACTGGAAATCTGTATCACATGGATATTGAAAATTACAATGAGTTCATATATAAAGAACTCAGGAAGAGTTATAGAAAAACAAACAATGCGTCACTTACCAACATCAACAACAAAACACACAACAGTCTATTCACTATGTTGTGTGTTTTGTTGTTGATGTTGGTAAGTGACGCATTGTTTGTTTTTCTATAACTCTTCCTGAGTTCTTTATATATGAACTCATTGTAATTTTCAATATCCATGTGATACAGATTTCCAGTTTTGTCCGAGTGGACATGGATTTTTTTAGATTCAACAAAACACACAACATAGTGAATAGACTTAATATTGAAGATAGAACTGAACCTTTGGCACTGAAAAGACCACATTTCAACCTGAAAGATCATAAATCTAACTTTAACTCTAATCCTTCTATAAGGCTTATATGCCCTTCCAAATCTGATATTGGAATCATTAGTAAAAAAATTTTAGATAGAGTCATCCCACAACTAAGAAAACATGTTAATTTACCACTCTGGGAAAACACATCCCAGGTAATTAACTGGTTTAATAATATTAGAAATAGATCCTCTGCTTCATTTCTACAATTTGATATAGATAATTATTATTCTTCTATATCACCTATACTCCTGAACAAAGCCTTGATATTTGCTAAAAATAGATCTAACTTAACTTTGGATGACATTAATATTATTACACATGCCAGACTAACACTATTGGAATTTCAAAATGAATACTGGACCAGAAACACATATAGTAATCTATTCGATATTACTATGGGCTCAAGTGATTCTGCCCAAATTACTGATCTTGTGGGCCTCTTTCTTCTTTTCAACATAAATGCTTCCTTTCCCCACCTTAAAGGTGGTTTATATCGTGACGACTGTCTTCTTCTTTCCAATAACCTTAGCCTTTCAGAGATAGAAAAAAATAAAAAGCTTATTAGAACTTTCCTTAAAGACTATTATAGTCTAGATATTACATTTGAAAACACAAGTAAAGTAGTTAATTTCCTTGATATAACATTAGACTTATCTACGGGTATCTACCAACCTTACCATAAACCTAACCCAAATTTACACTACATACACTCACAATCTAATCACCCTAAATCTATCCTTAAAAACCTTGCATATAATATATCACTTAGAATTTCTAACCTTTCGTCTAACCAGGATGTATTTGATAAAAATGCAACCTTTTATAATGAAGCTCTAGCTAGAAGTGGCCACAAAAATAAATTAGTATATATACCTTGTACCAAAAACACTAC
Source organism: Eledone cirrhosa (assembly GCA_964016885.1). Classification (NCBI taxonomy): domain Eukaryota; kingdom Metazoa; phylum Mollusca; class Cephalopoda; order Octopoda; family Eledonidae; genus Eledone; species Eledone cirrhosa. The sequence continues at coordinate 184,897,735 of OZ024743.1, forward strand.
AAACACACAACCTACTATTACCAACAAACACCAAATGAAACATACACACCTAAATGCCACTCACACTATACCCCAAAATACCAACATAAAACCAAATTTCTCTAACTCTTCTAATATACAATATAGTAACTCTCAAAAAACCACTCATCCTACAACTCTAATAAATGGTAATAATAAAACTCCTAATAAACAAGCTAAAACACCTAAATCAATAAATCTAACTAAAAATGTGTGTGGTGAAGTCATTAACAATAATTCTCTTAATAAACATCAGGATACATCCTATAAAAACAATAAACAACATCGAAACCGTAATAGACGAGTTACTTGGTATAATGCTCCATTTAATTTACAAATTAAGGATAATATACCTAAAAAATTCTTTAATATCCTAGAGAAGAACTTCCCGCCAAACCACAAATACCATCAAATTTTAAATAGATCAACGGTTAAATTCTCCTACTCAACAACCAAAAACATAAAACAAAATATAAGTGCCTACAATGCATATAAATTTAAAAAAAACCATGAGTATACCACCAGTACATCAAACTAACCATAATATCTCCTCGGATACAGGATTCACAAAAAGTTGTAACTGTAGAAACAAGGCAAACTGCCCATTAAAAGGTAATTGCCTTGTTAATAACATAGTATATAAATGTAAAGTTAACACTAAAGACTCAATTTATTCATATATAGGAGCTACCTCTAACAAATTTAAGGTAAGATTTAATACCCACAAACATAGCTTTAAAAATGCCGCACTAGCTAATACAACATCTCTAGCTGAAATAATCAATAATTATAGAAAGAGGAATATAGATTATGACCTGACCTGGAGTGTGCTCAAAAGGGCCACCCCTTATCAAAATAATAGATATGAATGTAGATTATGTTCCCAAGAACTTTTTGAAATAATGAAATCTAAGGATATCCTATTAAATAAGCGACAGGAATTAATAATATCGTGTAATCACAAACTGAGAAAAACCTTTAAATATTATAAACCTAATTAATATACATCTTAGAGATTAATATATAAACTGTTTTTAATTTAGTTAACCTATAATTAATATTCTACTACTGATGAACTACATAATTTTACTTTCCTTCTTACAACTATCATTTCCTAAAACTGATACCATTAAGTAAACATTTATAATGCTTTAATTTCAGGTTATGTCTCTATGTTCCTTGAAATCTCTATATATTTATTATAAATTTAACTCCCCCCCCCCCCAATAATTATATTGTATGTATGTATATGTGTATATATATTTGTATGTATGTGTGTATGTATATATATATATATATATATGTGTGTATGTATGTGTGTGTATATATGTGTATATATATATATATATTATTTTTATATTCTCTTAATTTCCCCTCATCTTTAACAGCACTCTTCAACTACATCTAACCCTTATTTATCATATCTATATGCATTAGTATAATTTTATCAATATAAATATACCCATCAATTAAATTAATTTATATTCTTTTCATGGATGTATTTTTTTCACTAACACTCTTATCGTAAAATTTTAGTCTCCTTAGATATTTGCATTGGCATTACTATTTTATAACAGCAACTGTTCGTATACCTTTTACTGACCTGACCTATTTTCACCCCTAAAATAACCTTCTCATTCTTCACACTCCATTCAAAACTGAAATCTACCTTCATCTACCCCTAAAATAAACTTCAATTACTACTATTTTACCATTTGGCCAATTATTAACTTTCTATTGGTTAATTCTAAACCTGTTACCAAACAGACAGACTATATCAAATCTTTGTTGGTTTTATTCAATGAACAAATAATTATTTCTGAGGTCAGCATACAACCTATTTTCATCCCTAAAATAATCTTTCATTCATAATATTCTTTTCCATCCAAAACTGAAATCTACCTTCCTCTACCCATAATTTAAGGTTCTTCTACTACTATATTACTATCTTGACCTTCACAATCTTTCTATTGGTCAATTCAAAACCTGTTCCCAAACAGACCTATTGTATTAAATCTTTGTTTTTTTCAATAAACATATCATTATTTCTGAAGACAGCATATATATGTGTAGGTATGTATATTCCCTCTAATAGTTTGTATAAATATTTTACATAGATCTATAGAATGTGCATACCAACACTAACACATATATATCCTAGAAACGATCGTAAAATGATGAATTTTTTTAATATAAGGAACTGTTTCTTTGTTTATTCATTACTTTATTAATTTATATATATATATATATATATATATATATATATATATATATATATATATATATATATATATAAATGCAAACACACACACACCTATTATATATATATATATATATATATATATATATATATATATATGTGTGTGTGGTAATATTGGGGTTTTCCAATATAGATACTGGTAAAGATGAGAGAAGCTCTATGCTATCCACTTTCCTTGATACAGCAGTAATTCAAAATCAGCTGCTCTACATTGAAACATGTAGAATTAAAATTATGTTTCAAGTATAACTTGGTTATTCTCTTTTTCTCTCTCTCTTTCTCTCTCTCTCTCATATATATATATATATATATATATATCTATATATAAATAATGGTTTGTGTCAGAAAGAGCATCTAGCCATAGAAACCATGCCAAAAGGATTTGAGAGGACTCTTCAATCATGTCAAGGACACAACAACCGCTTTAATGCTAGTGCCACAATAAAATACACACGGCACAATCTATAAAGAACTAGAATGCATATAAGCGAGACATGCCCCCCCCCCCTCCCCCATCCCAGCCATTGCAGGGCAGTAGCTCTGATTAAGTATTGATTTCATCTGTAACAAGTCGTCCAGCCCATGCCAACATTGAGATGCCGGCATAAAATGATGATAGATAGATAAATAAGATAGACAGATAGATAAGATAGCTAGACAAAATAGACAAGACAGATAGATAAGATAGCTAGACAAAATAGACAAGACAGATAGATAAGATAGCTAGACAAAATAGACAAGACAGATAGATAAGACAGATTGACAGATATTGCTACTTATTATTGATAAGAAGTTTGACAACCATGTAAAAACTTCTGAAGAATATGGAAGTTATTTTCTTGAAACATGAAGAACATGCAAAGATAAAGGTTCCAAAGCTCACAGTATTAGGGTGGAAAGGTGACAGTGAAATTAAAAACATAATAAGAGACTAAATGCTTTTCTTTTTCTGTTTATATTTAGAGCGTAGTTTGCTGTGTAGGTGCTGAGATGTGGATTGACATGTCTCACATGTAGATCTAACAGAACCTAGATAGCATAAGGAACAGCAATTCCTCACCATCATCACTGTTTAATGTCTATTTTCAATGCTTGCATGGGTTAGACAGGTCAAATAACTACATCTAGCTCGTACACTTCATTTTTCTTTTATTGATTTCTATGGCCGAATGCCCTTCCTATCACCGGCCACTTAACCGTGTGTACTCGGAGCATTTTATCATAACTCCAGCACTACTACCTTACAAGGTGGAATGGGAGCTTTTTTTTTTCGTGGTACTGGCATTAACACCTTACAGTGTGGACCAGGTCCCTTTTATTGTGGTACCATCACTACCAACTTACAAGGTTGACTACGTGGCACCAGCATTACCTCATCATAACACTAGGGTACTTGGCATGTCAGGCTGGGGAAGAATTGATGGGAGAGGTGCACAAGGAACAGAGATTGCATTAACAGAATCAGTCACAATAAAATCAATACACAAAAGTACAACAGAACAGTGTTCAAAAGATATTTTACAAGATAATCAAGAATTTATATTATAATGGTTCCTGATTTAGGCACAAGGCCAAACATTTTTTGGGGAGGGGAAAGTCGATTAAATTGACTCCAGTAGTTACTGGTACTTTATTTTATCAACCCGTAAGGATGAAAGGCAAATCTAACCTTGGCAGGATTTTGTGCTATCTGTCACATGTGAACACTATGACCTGTTAAAAACTCAAATTTTTATTTAAAAGACCAGAGGAGATGGATTGGGGGGGGGGGGTAAATGTTTACATACAGGCCAGAAATATATGTTCTTTGTCAACAGTGTTGTCTATCTGAGTGTCTTTATCTACCTATGAAGGAACATGGCCTAGTGGTTAGGGTTTGGGACTTATGATTGTAATGTAGTGGGTTTGATTCTTGACTGAGTGATGGGTTGTGTTCTTGAGCAAAACACTTCAGTTCACATTGCTCTAGTTCATTCAGCTGAAAATGAGTATCAGAAACAGCTGGGATTTAATCCTGCAATGAATCGGTGTCCTGTTCAGTAGGGAGGCTTGTACTCTTAGTTGATTAATAGAAATGAAACCGAGATAAGCACTGGCCTGATAAACCCCTGGGCTTTGTACAGATTTTTTTCTATCTATCTATCTATCTATCTATCTATACATCTATACATCTCTCTCTCTCTCTCTTTCCATTCACAAAAAATATAGCCATCTTAAAGTTTGGTAAAGAAACCAAATAACATTTACTGTCTATAAAACAGACAGAATAAGTTGTATAGTATTCTAGATAGTGAATGGAGCATCAGCTGTAATAACATCAATCTAAGTAAAATTAGTAAGGTAATGGTGTTCAAGAGATATTTTTTACAAGATAGTCAAAAATAATCATAAAAATTATCAATTTTATCAGCCTGAGTAGGCATGACAGGACTATGAGCACTTTACCACTTTATTAATAAATGATAAATCAAAAAATATAAATATAATGTGCCCATGTATTTGTTAATGTCCCATAATTTAGCAGTTCAATAAAAAGAGGCAAATAAAATAAGTACTAGACTTGAAAAAAAAAGCAAGTACTGGAGTCTATATGATTGACTAAAATCTTTAAAGGCAGTGCCCCAGCATGGCAGCAGTCTCATGACTGAAACCAATAAAAGAAAAAAAAAGCGAGATTGTGAAGCCCTTAGTCCCATTAGAGCAGCAAGTGAAGGATTGTCAGTGTGGTCACTTGGCATGCAGAAATAGTATGTTGAAAAATGTAGTCTAAGACAGATTATGTCTGAATAAAAAATGGCTACGTTTTGAACACCTTTGAGTTTTAAGGCCATTTTCCATGCTAAAGTAAGAGTTATAAGCTTCATACTCATCATTGGGTCTTTACTGAGGCAATTCATCACACCAAACCTTTTAGTGGCCCTTTACAGACATGGATACAGTGTATCTATTCCAAACTGAATACAGCAGACTTGGCATTACTAAACCTAGGGTTTCTTTCAGTGGCATAGATTGGAGTGTGTGGACTGCAGAGGCTGGTCACTTTAAATACGTGTGTTAAGGAAAGGAGTGGGCAATTTGGCTACTACACAGGGCAGCCAAAACCCATGCTACGCCACTGGTTTCTTTTTATAATTCAAAGTATAGTACATGTCATTAGTATAACTAAGGTTATAAAAGGAAACACACAGTATAGATATATTAATATATTGTTGTTTAGAAAAGTGAATGTTGCTTGTTTATCTTTCTCAACAAGATCCACATTGAGTAGAGAAGTGAACAAGTTTGAAAAATACATGGAGATAGGATAAACTTGATTGGTACATTGCAGTTAAGCATGTAAGGTGTTCAAATACCTACAGTTTTCATTGTAGAAATACTAATACTTTATAGTGATATTTAAGGTATACAATACAATTATGACATTATAGGGATATTTAAGGTACATAATACTTATTACTTTATATGGATATTTAATGTGCTTTTCATTTTTATTTTTAAGGTATTTTCTGGCTGGGGGCCCTTCCTATCACCAACCACTTTACAGCATGGATTGGGTGCATTATTCGTGCTACCAGCACGAGAGAGGTTGTCTTATTGGACTCAAGAGTCTTTTCCACCCTATATCAGTTTTTATTTGGAGTCTCTTCTCTCCTAGACGGGTTGCGGAGTCCACGTTTCCCCCGTGTGGGCGTATTTAAACGTATGATATTATTACATTATATTGATATTTAAGGTATATAATACTTATTACTTTAAAGGGATATTTAAGGTATATAATATTATTACATTATAGGGATATTTAAGCTAAATAATACCATTACTTTATAGGGATATTTAAGGAATATAATACTAACACAGGGATATTTATTGTATATAATATTAATACTTTATAGTGATATTTCGGGTAAATAATACTTATAGTTTATAGTGATATTTAGGGTTATTATTTTACAAAAACACAGTTATAATACAATTAATATGTCATTAAATGTTCTATTTAATAGCTTGAATGTTATGGGTTGGGCTTTTTTGAAAACATGTGAAAGAAGAAAAAACGAAAAAAAAACGAAGAAAAAAACGATGTTAAATAAAACAAAAATGTTTACACATAAAAAAAATGAAAAAGCTGTAGTTGATTATTACTATAGCAATAATTATTAATATATTATTGTAGAGAAACCTTATGATAGTTAAGTAGAAGTAATATTATATCCAAGATAGTCATGCAGTTTTAAAAGAAAGAGAAGCAGAGTAACAGAACTATAGCAAATCGCCGAACGCGATAGGTAGAAAGAAAGAGCTAGAGAGAGAGAGTAGGAAAAAGAAAAAAAATTACCCACCAAACAAAAGCATGTATTCTTCCTCATCATTCATTGCACCTTTAAAAAATCGAGAAGGTCTGTTTGGGAAATGCATTGAAATTGATTGAAAAGTTTCAATATCTTGCAAAGGAGCGTTAAAAAAAACAACAGTTAGTTTTTTCCTTTATGCCTAGGCACTGGTCTGCTTTTTTGTTTTGTTTTTCTGTTTTCAATGGTCCCCCCAAAATAAAAACTTTACTGGTTTGGGCTGACTGGCTGTTGACAACTGCCAGTAGAGAAATGGGTATCTGGCTGAGGGTGGGTCGTGAAGCTGCAGAGGATAAAGGTATTCTTGTGTAGCGTATGCACTGGTCTGCAATTGTCTAAAGCTTCACAGCTGTGCTATTATTAGTCATCAAGTGGAATTGAGAATGGTCTTTTTGAAACTTTGAAATTTTCACTCAGAAAAAAAAAGTACAAACAAACAAAAACTGATAGTGTTTAACAAAAAAAAAAAAGACGCGAAAGAAACTTGAAGTCTTGTTGTTGACAGATTGAGAATAAATAAGAGAAGTGTGGCAGCGTAGAGTAATTAGCTCTGGTAGTCTGACCAATAACTATAAAGGGTGCAAAGAGTGGGGGAGGAGAAAGATGACTATCGGGGCGGGGTGCACAATAGAAGTGGGACATTTACATCAACTAAAAAGGTCAGAATTAAAAGTAAATGACATTCAACTAACTATCTAGATTTATATATTTTATTCATAAACATTTATAATGAGCTGTCATAAAAAGAAATAAAAGAAAAGACTAGAAATACTTAAGAAAAATAAGATTACAAAGAAAAAAAAAAGAAATTAGAGATTCAGTATTATATCAGAATTTTTATTATTGTTATTTTTTTTTTTTTTAAATCAAGATATAAGGTGAATGTGGTTTTGAAATATCAAGTATCAGTTACCCAGCTAAGAAATACATGTCTAGGTTTGGGCTGGGGTAAAGTTAGTGAGTTTGGATGAGGACAAACTGAAGGTGATATAAACTTGTGAAATTTTAGAAGTTAAACAAGTAATATTACAGATATAATTAATATTCTCTTTTTCTATTAACTGAAGAACAATGCAGGCAGTGTTAACTCTGAATACAGATAGGCTATTCATACAAATAGGTACTAGACACATGTTTATAGAAAGTCAGTCTTTGAATAGTAACTTTCATAGTTTGCAATAAATAAATATATAAAATAAATTATAAATAAATAAATATATAAATGATTATTTGCAACTGATTCTTTTTTTTATTAGGAATCCCTTTCACAAATTAAATAGATGGATCTAAATGGCATCATAATATAATATCAAGTTTTTTTAAAGGTTAATTTTCAGGGCCTATGACAATCTCCATGCTCATCATGGGGTCCATGTTTAGGCAATGTTTTATTAGCCAAATGCCTTTATTGGATCTTTCTTGATAACCCATTTAGTTGCCTCATATGTCATGCAGGAATTGGACATACCTACTCTAAACACACAGAATCACAGATATAGCTTTGTAAATCCATTGAATGTATCCACCCATGTGGAAATTTAAGTACCCTGCCCAAAAACATATCCAATAATAATAATTATCACTAGGAGTAGACCTAGACCAAATCCCTAATTTTTTGCTAAATGCACTTACAGGGATGCATAAAGAACTTGCTAATGAAATTATGTCTGTGTAGGTGTCATGACAAAAAGCACCCAGCCCACACAGTAAAGTGGTCATATAGGCATCACGACAAAAAGCACCCAGTACTCACTGTAAATGAGGTTGGCATTAGGAAAGGCATCCAGCTGTAGAAACCAAGCCAAAATCAGTTCTGTATGAGCAAGACATGGTCACCTGACCTAGCATTGCTCAAAACAGGACAACTCATCTAACCCCTGCTAGTGTGGAAAATGGACGTAAAAAGGTGATGATGATACAAAACTCAAATGAAACCCTGAACTGGTTGACAGAAGGCACAACATACCTTCTCCCCAAAAGAGCCAAAACAAAAACCAAAAAAACTATAGGCCAATAACATGACTCACTACAACTTACAAAATCCTGACATCTATACTAACTGAGTGGATATACAAATACCTTGATGAAAATGAAATCATTCCACAAGAACAAAAAGAAGGAAAGCAGAACTCATATGGATGCAAAGATCAACTTTTAATTAATAAGATAATTCTAGAAAATTGTTGACACTTACATGCCTGTAGAGTTTATCTCAGACTGGCAACACTCCCAGGTAGCACTGCCAGGCCAGGGATTTCTGGAAGTTATCCATAGGCCCTGGACTGAAAGTCCTGCAGCAGAGATTGGCTAGTTGATTAATAACTTTTAACTAAGGCATATGCCTGCCCAGAAACATCGGAGGAAGGTACAGTTGATGAAATTGACCCATGCATTGTACTAATACTTATTTAATCACCCTGGAAGAATGTAAGGCAAAGTTAACCATGGCAATATTTAAACTCAGAATATAGAGATACATAAAATACAGCAAGGTATTTTATCCACTACTACTCCATGGATCACAGAACTGGAAATTTTTGTGTCCTGCTGTCACTTGTAATAGACATCTGTTCATAGGACAGACCATTCAAAATGGGTAATTTCCCATTCCACAACCACTTATTACCAACTGCATCTCAATTCACCTTTTCCAGCACTGCTGTGTCTTTTGCCAAAGGCTGCAGCAGGCTGTTGAGATAGGCACTAAAGTCCATTACTGTTTCCTATTGAGCAAGCAGTTGAGCAAAATGCTGCTAGAAAGCAGCACATTTCTCTCCGGAATCAGGTAGCATGCACCCACTGTTGTTATTGTTACGGCTCACACCAATGTATGTTTAGCTGGCCTTATACAAGGTTGCATCTCACAGAAAGTTTCTCAGGTGTTTCAATAATAGGAGCCCCAATCCTATCATGAAAAAACTGCCCCCTGGATTGGATGTCAGTTCATTACAAGAATTAACCCCAGCCATTGGCATACTCATTTTTGCTGAGTGAACTGGATTAATCTGAAATAAAGCACCTTTCTTGGGTCAACCATGGACACCACAACGTCCTATACTATCGTTCTGCTGACCTAACAAAACTCAATCTAGATCAGAAGGACCCAATCTGATTACACAATGTCTTGTCTGCACTGGTACATTTGGGAGATTTAGTTGTTACCCCTCAAACAGTTGGAATTGTCTTAGAAGGTTTATTATCACTATGAGGGTGGTGGATTGGTAGTATCAGTAGAACGTCGGATAACATGCTTTGCGGCATAGAGTTACATCTCTTTATATTCCGAGTTCAAATCTCGCCAAGGTTAGCTTTGCCTTTCATTCTTACAGGGTTGATAAAATAAAGCACCAGTAATGCACTGGGGTTGAATTAATCGACTTCCTCTCCCCAAATTGCTGGCTTTGTGCTTATAGTAGAAATCTTAGTATTATTATCATGCAGCAGATGACCAGATGTAAGCACTAAGAGCACATATGAAATAAGATTCTTCAATTGCCAGGGCGGTTCCCTAGAAGCTGTAGACAGCTATTGTCACCCAGGTGACTTTATAAGCAGTAGAGGAAGATGCTCTGAAAATGAGGTTGCCAGAGTAAAAACTAACAAGAAGTTTAGGAAACTAGTACCTCTTATTTTTAAGAGTTGAGAGTAGATAGTATGATGCTTGCATGTGAACTGCAATGCTACTTAACAGAGATGCCTGGGTCTTGACTGCAGAAGACCTGCAAAGGCTAGATAAAATGAAGAGAATGTGCTCTGAAGGATGAGTAATGATAATTTGTATGAATGACACAGTATAAGCAAGTTGAGACTTTTGTATAAGAGGAATTTGGTGTTGTGTGCAAGAGAGAAGACATGATATGGACATGTGATGCATAAAGAAGATGACAACTGTATAAAGAAATGAATAGAAATTGCAGTGGATGGGACTTGTGGAAGAAGACCTAGGCAGACATGGGATGAAGTAGTGAAGACCAACCTTAAGAAGCTCTTTGAACCCCATCCTATTTGTCATGCACCCATGACATTATACTTTCCCTCCCTCCACTTACTGTCGCTTACTCATGACATCATATTTATCATCCTTCCTACCTCGTCCATCCTATCCATCATCCCATAGGGTAGGGAGGGTTTTTCAGTTGAGTCAATGACCAACAGCAACCCTAGTGCCAGTGCCACAAAATGCACCCTGTACACACTGAAGTGATTTGTGTTAGTAGCTCCAGTCATTGAAACCATGTTAAAAAAGATTGAGAGGACTCTTTAGTCACAACACAACAAATTCCCTTGTGCTGGTGACTTGAAAAATGTAAGGTGGTTTGTGATATAAAATGCATTCAGCTAAAGAAATCATACCAAAATAAGATTGAGAGGACTCTTCATGCAATTCAAAAGCCCAGTCTTGACATATATTATGTCACACTGAATCTCTTTAAGAATTATGTAACTTTCTCATTATTAAGCTGATATTTAGAGTATAACTTAAAGGTTCTTCATAAAATTATGATGGAGGATTTCATCATCATCATCGTTTAACGTCTATCTTCCACGCTAGCATGGGTTAGACTGAAGTTGTCCCACTTGAGGCAAGATAGGTTGGGTGACCGTGTCTCACTCGTATAGGACTATCTGGCAGGTCTCCTATGGCTGGATGTCCTTCCTAACACCAACCACATTTACAGTGTGGACTGGGAACTTTTTACCATGTTACCTACACAGCCACATTACAGCGTGGACTGTGTGTTTTTTTGTCGTGACACCTACACGATCTCATTAGTTTGGACTGGATGTTGTGGTACAAACATAACTTCATAGAGAAAGGTTGGTGTTGGCGAGAGTGGGATGGAGTGGGGTAGATGGACTGTAGGTTAACTTTGTACGTAGGGAAGGAAGATCTGTATTACTGTGTGGCGCCAAAGATCTCGATCCAGTGACATTGTCTTAGAGAGGTGCAAGTGTGCAAGGTCGGACTTTATCATGTCGTCCCAGGTTTTTCTGAGTCTGCCTACTCCGTAACTTCCATCAATTTTGATCGCCCTGCACTTTTTTATACAGCTGTCATCTTTCATGCACATCATGTGACCGTACCAACATAATCTTCTCTCGAGTAAACAGCATCTGATCCCTCTTATTCCTAATTTCTCACTTAGTTCATTTATGTTTTGCCGTTTGTGTATATTACTATTACACATCCAACGGAGCATGCATACTTCGTTCCTTTCCAGTCTGCACAGGTCCTCTGCACACAATGCCAATGTCTCACTGCCATGTAACATTGCTGTTCGTATACAAGCATCATACAATCTGCCTTTCATTTTCAGAGAGAAACCTTTTGTGGCCAACAGCAGTATAAGTTCTCTAAACTTTTTCCATCCCGTTCTAACTCTGGCTACTGTACTTTCAGAACACCCACCACCACTGCTGATTTTGTCACCCAGGTAACGGAAAGTGTCCACTATTTCTATGGAACCATCTGGGCAGTAGAAGGAGCTAGTATCTTGTGGTCACTTGCTCCTTATTGCACCTCAGCATTGGCTACATATAAAACGTACGTTCTTAGATAGCTTGTCACAAAACAGGTATATCTGTTGGGTTTTTTTCAGACATTGTTTTAATAATAGTTATTGAAATAGATTTTGTTAAATATTACAGCAATTGAAACTGGTATATAATTCTATAAAAGATAGGTCATATTTAAATGACAATTTATTTATTATACTTATAAATAGAGTAGAAAATGAGAAATAGAATGATTATATTCAGGGAGTTACGCTGAATAGGCTTCTGTGCTCACTTCATCTAAATGGTGCTATCATTACAAGCAACAGTCACTCATCTTATTCTATATACAGAAGCACTACTATTTAGATGTTTTCATGCTATCATTAAAAGTACAGTAACATCATTATTTTATGAGTTTTTCTGTGCTTATGTAGGTTGGACAAGTCTTCTCCAGCACAGCTTTCCTCCACTTGTATTCATTTATCACCTCCTGTGAGGTTTAGCATTTTGTGATCAGCTCTCACCACTTCTACCTAGATCTTTTTCAGGCTTCCTATTCTGCAGCTTCCTTCCACTGGGATCTCCCGACACCCAATAACCATCATCTATATACATTATGCATCCATACCAGCGCAATCTTCTCTCTGGCACACTGTATCCGATTCTTCTGATGCCCAGTTTTTCTCTCAGCTCATTCATGCTACATCATTCATACACAAATTACACATCCTGACTTCATTTCTTTCCAACCTTTGCATATCCTGTGTATTCATTTACTACTGTGTCACATGCAGGCATGATACAATCTACCATTCACTTGGACCAAAAATCCCTTTATCACCAAAATACCTCCACATAGCAAGTGTTTTTACCATAGCCTCAGGTTGAGCCAAGTCTTGTCAGTGAAACTGGATAAACAGAAGTTGCTCGGAAGTCCATCAGATGAACTGTACATACAATTCAAAAGCCCAGTCTTGTCATATAGTCCGTCACACTGAATCTCTTTAAGAATTATGTTATGAGTATATGTGTCTGTGTAATGCTCAGTCACTTTCACATTAATATAACAAGCAAGCGGTTCTGTCAATTGAAACAATCAAAACACACAAAAGAGGTCCATTTATTTACATTATGTCCAATCCATGCAAGCACATACATTTCCTCACTGCTCTTGATCATCTTTACTCAGCTCATGGCCCAGCCATCTCACTCCCTTTCTTTTCACAACATGACAACAACAATGTAGAATTTTTTTAAATCACAATTCAACTGAAATTTAATAACTAACAATTGAATAACTAACAATTTTTCTGTGTCCTCAATTTAAAACATTTTTCACAATAATTATATGTTGATTTACTAACCTAGTATATATCTACTGAAATAAATATTGCTATAATAAAATATCTTCAATCAGTGTGTCTATAAATATTTCCATTTAAACTGTATATAAAACATAATGAAACATCTTTTCCCATTCTTTAACACTTCCATTACCTTATTTCTAATAAAAGATGCCGCTTATGTTTTCCATAATTTGAACATAATTTTACAAAAGTTCTTACATTGTATTATGATGGAAGGTTTTTAGATAAATATAAACACTTTATATAGAACCAGGTGGTGGTTTGGTATCAAAAGGGTTAAAGTTCTCCAATAAACAACAATCTGTTTATAACAAAGAACAAAGCTGCATAGATATTTAGACACCTTTACAAATTTGATACAGAATTTTCAAAATCTGTGTTGTGTGTGTGTGTGTGCATGGGTTCACATACATAAAAATTCAAATCCACTTTTTAAATGTAAAGATATTAATTAAAATATTTTATGAATTTACACAAAAATGAAACAAATATTTCATATAGAGATCAATCAAATTTCGTCTCTCAATTTAGATATACAAAAGTTATCTTACCTGAATATCAGTAAAAAGTAGTACTTGAGAAAAATACTTACCTAAAAAGAAATAATAAGGGCAATCAGTTAATGATGAATTGTTTTAAATAAAAAAAATTTAAAGACATGTAAAATAAGATTGAACTCATGGCTTTATGATTGTGAACCCAATACCCTAGCCACTAAGCTATGTGCCATCACTAGATGAACATATGACTAAATGATATGACAATTCCATCTCTATCAACATTTGATCAATCTGTTAAAAGCAACTCTCTGATACTTTCTAGGTCACAGACCCACATACATTTTTCCTCCCTCTGCCTCTTTCACTCATACTACATTGTTATCTGCTCCTCAGATCTTGCTAAATTCATACTATTTCCATGAAGACACTCTTGACTCACTGGTCCCTCCCAAAGGAGTGGACCTGCAACAATTTAAACAGAGCATCACCAATATCAATCTCTCCAGTCTCAAAAAGCCTGTGGTGGCATGGGTACCTCCTCTTCCCTCCAGCCAACCAAGTATAAAAACAACAACAACAAAAAAAAACCCCTATTAATTCTTTCTAACATTGGCACAAGACCAGCAATTTAGAAGAAAGGAAAAGTCAATTATATTGACCCTGGAAGGGTGAAAGGCAAAGTCGACCTTAGCAGGAATGCCATCCTAATAATAAGAATAAACAACAATCTTAAACAAGTAAGAAGATTATTGATCTATTGGTTAAAATAAAATAAAAATTATAGGAACACAATGGGAGGAGGCATGGAAAAATGATAATCACTGATGATGTCACAGATATGTGTGATAAAAGATTTATGAGAAACATTGATTGCCAGCTAAATTATTCATAGAAATATAAAAATATACTGAAGCGAAAACCAAACCAAACAGTGAATGTGTGTTACTATATTTTTCTAGTTAAAAATCAATTTATTCTTAAACAAAACCTGGCCAATTAACACAATTGCAGTGGAATTGTGTCAATAACAGGTCGCAGAAGTGATGTGAACCTTTTGATATTTCATAATATCCATATAAGTGTGCAAAAGTGAGGCCATTTGGGGTGTAGTGCAACAATTGCAGTAATTGTGTCTTTCTACTGTTGTGTGTCCAGACAGGATGTTTTTGAGATCTCAGTTCATGGACTCAGAGCAAATTTGGCTCAAGGTGTCTAGGTAGTATAATGATATTTTGATGTGGAAGGTTGGGGAACAATGAAGAGTGGTATCATTTGCAAAGGAGTGGGCATTGTTGAAGGTGATAACAAGTTGGTTGCTGATGCATAAGAGAAACAAAACTGAACCTTATGGCATGCCAGAATTGATAGTGTGGACCAGAGAGAAGTCCCTTGGTGCACACAGTGATGGTACAATCTGACAGGAAATCAGATTCAAATGACGAATGAGGGATGGCATGACCAGGAAATTCATAGAGTTGAAAGCTTTGCTGATGTTAGATACAACACTTTTCATATTCTCTTGTTCTCAAAATAAATAACATCATAATCTCATATTCGATATTATGTGAAATAATTATGAGAGATTCAGCCTTTACTGTGAAAATATAATAGTAAATATAGAGTAATGTAAATGGTGAAGAGTTAAATATTTTTTGCTTCTAATTTAAGCACAAGACCAGCAATTTACTGAGAGTTGATTAAATCGATCCCAGTCCTTAACTATATTATTTTATCACCCCTGAATGATCAAAGTTGAAGTTGATCTTAGCAGGATTTGAACTTAGAATGTAGACTAGGGAAGAAGTGCTGAAAGCATATCTCAAAATGTTACCTTACAAGAGAGATGACAAATGAAAGAAACAAGTGGAAGGACATGCTAACCCATGTAAACATACTAAAAATACATTAAAATGATGCCTATGATGATGGATAGTATTGAAAAGAAAAGAAAACAAATCAGCCATTGCTGACCAGAAAATACATTTAAATGATTAATTAGTCAGATTATTGAAAAAAATAGTAATATGACTGTGGTCTTGGTTATATATAACTAAAAATGAAAATCGAATCATAGCTAGCACTTATATTAGATATTTTTATCAACTGGCAATTCCATAAATAAGGATTATAAACAAACTCATTTTAAAGAGAGAGAAGGGGACAACAAGTGATATAGAAGAATAAGTCTCCAGTGTGCATGGTTTTATGAGAGCCTTACTGGTGGTTATTAAGCAGGGACAGAGAAAATTACTGTCAATAACTATCTCCATCACTTTTAAGATGTGACATTAATTGGTAGGGTTGATGGAGTTGCCTTTCTTGGAAATGGAATACACAATAGCATATTTCCAAAGATCAGGATATATCCATGTAAGGAGATGGGGGTGGGGATTAAAGATTTTGATAAGGAAATGGGCTAATGTGAGCAGATGTTAAGTTGGGTAGAAAATGAGATTTCTCATAAAAGTACTACTTACAAAACCACAATAGTTGAAAAATGAAAAAGGGGATTCAGCAAAGAGAATGATAAACAAATGCTAAAACAAAAATATTTACAAACAATATACTCAGGAGAGTAGTTATTTGCAAAGACTAAGCTGGTTTTAATACTAATTTAAAGTGCAATATGAAACATTGCAGATTCAGTAAAAGCTTTAAATAAAAAGTTGATAAAAATGGTATATGGGAGATAATTCTTGTTGAATTAGAAATATAGATATATATATTATATAAGCAGAAGGGATATTCAATTTGTTGGTAATTCAACAAATATAAATGTTTATAACTGATTCAGAGCACTCAAGATAAGGCACTTATCTACGTGTCTAAACATAGACTTATCTAGTGATGAAATGAATATAATTCTAACAGCACGTAAAACATTAATAGAATTTAATAATCATCTCTGGACAAGAGCCGACAGAAAAAACAATTTTGATATCACTATGGGATCATCTGACTCGGCGCAACTTACAGACTTTGTGGATTATTTATTAATAATGTACTGCATAGCAAAATGTTAGAGATGACTGAAGGTTTATATCGTGACGATATGTTGCTTTTAACTGAAAACCATAGTAATAGTGAAATTAATAGGAAACGAAAATCCATAATACAATTTTTCAACAACTACAATCTTAAGTTAGAAATGGAGAATAACTACAAAATCGTTAACTTCTTAGATGTAACTTTAAACCTTAGCACAAATATTTACTATCCTTTCCGTAAAATTAACGAAAATCTAAATTATGTAAGTTTCAATTCTAATCATCCTAGAAGTATTAAAAACACTATTGTCAATAGCGTCCAACAATGGATTTCACGCATCTCCGCTAATAAAAATATTTTTGATGATAAGGCTGAATATTATAATGAAGCTTTACATAGAGCAGGATACTCAAATAGAATTAAATACATAGATAACAATAACATGACATATCATCCTAGTATTAACTTAGACACTAAACCAAACAAAAAAAATAGAACTAGAAATATTATATGGTACTCTCCCCCATTCTCATTAAAACACCTTTAGCAAAGCTATTCTTTAAAGCACTAGATAAATGTTTTCCTAAAGCCCACAGATACCACTCTATTTTTAACAGACACTAAAAAACTATCCTACTCTACTACTATGAACATAGCACAAAATATAAATAGAATTAATAATAGAAACTTAAATTTAAACCCTAACCAAAATAGCAATAATATTTCTAACAACAATATTCAGAATAATGGTACCGTTCTGAACAACAATAACTCTAGTAAATGTAATTGTAGAATCAAATCAAACTGCCCTTTACAAAATAATTGTTTAGACAAAAACATAGTTTATAAATGCACAGTTAAAACTAGCGACAAAATATTTAACTATATTGGTGCCACTTCAATAAAATTTAAAGAACGCTGGAATAACCATAATCATACATTTAGGAGATCTGATAAAAAATCTTCTACTTCACTTTCACATGTAATCTGGGATTTAAAAGACAACAATATAGACTATTCAATATCTTGGAGAATGATTTCGAAAGCACCTGCATACCGAAATATGGCTTTATCAAGATTCTGTAAATTGTGTATCGAAAATTTTTTTTATATAATTAACTGTCAAAACTATTAATCTCAGAACAGAATTATTTTCTTCTTGCAAACATCGCCAAAATTCCACGTTCAGAACTATTTTTAATTTATAATATTCCTATACACCTTCAAAATGATCCTACTTTTTTTTTTAATTTTAAATGTAAATTTTTAATATTTTTAATATTTCATAAATTTTTTAATATCTCTAATATTTATTATAATATTTTTAATATATATATTTAATATCCTACATTATTTTAATCTGACATTTTTAATTCCGACATTATTTTTGTAAGGACACCCCTATAAATATATTTTTAGATGTAGATTGATAATCTTTAAATGACATTCTGAAAATTTATCCTCTTTACGATAGTTCTTCGAAAAACACATTACATTTTTCCTCTCTCTTTTTGTTATTCAAACATTCACATCTTTCGACTAAAATTATGGATATCACACAAAATATATAATTTTCTCTAATTTAATCGTTAACAAACAAAATTGGAGTTATCTTTCCTTTCTCAATCGTGCAAACATAAACATGTTTGATTATCTGTATAGCTTCGCTAAATTAACAATATTCTGAAAACATTTTCAATGTTGAACAACATTTTTGAATCCACAAATTGTTCTACTCTCACAACTTGAACCACCTATTTTTTAAGCAAAATACAAATTCAACGTCCTTCGTAACTCATATTTGATATATAAACAACTAATACATACGCAATTTATTAATATATATATATTGATATTTATATACATATAACCTATCGTAATGTAATAAGATAAAAATACTTACAACCATAATTCTTCATATAATCTAATTGATTATATATACAATATGATAATTCATAATATGTAAATAAATCTTTTCCTCCAAATTAACGTAAATGCTAGGCTCTTCTTCCTTTCTCTTCTTTCGCATACAATAACTTATAATTATTTAAATTTTCCTTACGGGGTCGATAAAATAAAGTACCAGTAATGCACTGGGTATTTGCTGGCCTTATGCCTAAAGTAGAAACAATTATTTAAATTTTCCATAGCGTCTAAAATAACATTTTTTCAGCCCTTTTACCTAAACCTCATTTGCATACTCACCTTAATAATTTGAAATATCTTACTTTTCTTCTCTTTTCCCTTCACTATCCAGGGATAAACTTGAACCGTTAAGGTATATTCTCCTTGGTATGTCAAAATTTATAAAACACACTTCGTATTTTATCTAATGATAGCGTACCAAAATTTTGGTACCCTTGAAATATATATAATAGGATAAATATGGTTTTATAAATATAGTTTCCATTTATTTAATATCATTGTATATATATTATATATATATATATAACATGGATGTTAGGCAATTATTTTCGGGTGTTTAATAAGAATTTTCTTTTTTTAATTCTTTTACTAGTTTCACTCATTGGACTGCCATCATGATGAGACACTGAATTCAAAGGGATTTTTTCAGCAAATTTTCATTTAGTTGTTTTTCAACAAGGCATGAGCTACACTGAGGCTGTAGAAGATATTAAGTGCTGCATGCACAGTGGAATAGCGATAATTTTAACCAAACTCACACATATGAAAGAATAATTAGCCATATTTATGGTGTCATATCTTTGAAATTGAAGTGATAATCATCTTTAAATTACACAAATTCTTTTTTTTTTCAGGTCTTGAAAATGAACCTTCTTTTTTCTTTTTGGCAACTTTCTAAATATTTATGTAAAGCCTATTTTGGTGCATGTAACAAACAATTGATTTTGTGGCGTGACCATTAGCTTTTCATGTTCTCAGACCTAGCTAAATCCAAAAGTACAAGCCACAGAGACTTGAGTTTTGGCACATTTGCAGTAGGTATAGAACTAAATAAATTATGATTTTGGGACATGATACCATTTCAATAACATTTTAATGGACTATTAAAAATGGCTATAAACAATTAAATTACAGTGATTAAAGGCCGTCAAAAGCTTTTAATTCATTTTCCGACATGGTTATATTGTGATCCATTACCTGTAGGGGATATAGCTGTATACACATAGGCATATGTATATCTAGCGATATATGGTATGTTTATGAATAGACATTTGAAAGCCTTTAGCTATGAATTTTGAAAGCTAATGACTAGAGCCATCAGGCAGATTCTAGCAGAAGCAGAGGCAGGTAATTAAGGAAATAGGAAAATCCTTAGTAAAAATGATCAAACTGAAGCATAATTGTGTTTATATATATATATATATATATAATTCTTTTTTCATTCTGCCTTGTTTCTGTTGTCTTCTCTTTGTTAATTAGCCTAATTTTATTATTAATCTGTGACGAACGTGTTCTCTCTCCCAATAATTTTAATGGATTACATTTTTTAACACAATATCTTACTTTCTTCCCCGTCTTTTTTCTTTTTTTTTACCTCCTTTTCTTCAGTCTCACGAGACTATCATTGCTATAAAAATCACAATACCTTCTTGTCATCACATAAAATTCTATGTGTACCTGTTATGGCTTAATTGCTGTAAATTAGTTTTGTCTTGTTTTTACTCCATGGACAACGCTTTGGCTTTTTGTCAATTGCTGTGACCCCAGTTGGACCAGCTGTATTCTTGGTAGGGGTTGAATTGGCCAAAGTCCATCTCAACGGCTGAAGAGCTTGGAGTCCTGTCTTTTGTTTGAATTTATATTCTCAAAAAAAATTTTTAACGTTTCCCCTTTAAAAATTCTTTTTTCATTCAGTCTTCTCTTTGTTAATTATCCTAATTATATATATATATATATATCATCATCACCGTTTTACATCCATTCTTCCTCCTGTTGTGGGTAATACCAGGTCAGGTGACCATGTCTTGCTCATACAGAACTGATTTTGGCTTCATTTCTACAGCTGAATGCCCTTCCTAACACCAACCTCATTTACAATGTGTACAGGGTGCTTTTTACAATGGCGCCTACATGACCACTTTACAGTGTGGACTGGGTGCTTTTTTTTGTTGCGACACCTACACGACCACTTTACAGTGATGGTGGGGAGCATACTGTCTATATGCTTCAGCTTGTACCCGTGGAAAGTCGAGTCTTCTGTATTACTGCATAATGCCAGAGGTCTCGGTCCTGTGTCAATATTATTTGTATATTTAAACATGCGTTTTTTGAAAGGTTTATTGTGTAAAGTATCAAAGTTTGTGCGTGTGTGTGCGCGCGCTTGTGCGTGTGTATATATATATATATATAGTTTTATTGCAGGCAATTATTACATTTTTGGTAGATTTATGATAATGCTTTTTCTTTTCTTCTTTTTTTATTTCATTTTCATAAACAGACTATGATAATAAAGGTAGTTTGTGACTCAATAAGTCTATAATTAGAATTATCAGTTTCTGGTCATATAATAGTAGCATAAGAGATTGGTTTACTACAAAGTTATTTATCTATTTCATCTTGCTGCTCTACTTGCTCTCCCCCCAATTAAAAATAATAATAATAATTGAGTAAATTTATTATTATCATTACTATTATTGTTATATTAATGTCTGCGTATCTTAAAATTGTCAAGTATTAGTAGAAACAAAGTATAGAAGAAAAGAGTGAAAATAGGTCAGTTCAGAGAACTGTATGACAAGCAGCCATTTTTATGAATATATATTTTTTTAATGAGAACATGTTTCAGTCTTGTTACTCTGGAGTTTCTTATGTAAATCTCTACTATGGTATTGAGTACTTATTCTCACAACCATCAATACTAAGTAGCTGTAAGTATGGAAAAGCTGATGTAAAAATGATGATGATGATGAAATATACTTTCTAAAGCCATATGAATTGTATGCAATTACTGTCAGGCACTCAATGAAGACTTTTAGAAGTTGGATAGATGCAGGCATAGCTGCATGGTTAAAACGACTGCTTTACAACCACATGATCTTTGGTTCTATTGCACATTGTTAATACTTTGCGTTAGTGTCTTATATTAAAGCTTCAGGCCAACCAATGTTTTGTAATTGGAGACAATGATGATATTTGAAAAACAATTCTTTAAAAATTTGATTTTCAAATTGGATATTCTATAGAATTCAATGACTGCATGTATCATCATTTTACGCCTGCTGTTCCATGCTTGATGGGTCTTTTTCAGCACACCATCTCTCCACTCATCACATTCCATTGTCATCTCCTCTGTGATCATCTCTCACCATCTCCACCCAGGTCTTCCTGTATCTGGTTTAGAATAGGTATACCATACCCCCACCCCACATGTTGTATGAGGTGACTAAAATGGTTTGTGCCAAGAGTATCTGACTAAAACATTGCCACAAAAAAGACTCCATATCAAAAGACACCACAAGGCTAACTGCTGCTAAAGTGGAGAGGAAAATAGGCTTTAAATAGTTGTGTTGTATTGTATTTAGATGAAAATAAAAACAGAAGAAAGAAATATAAACTGCCTATTAAACTTGAGGTACTCTGTTATAGTTTCCAATCACTTTCCAAACACACACACACTTTCTATTTTATTTTAAAAGAGAAGCTATAAAAATGTCATGTCAACATGTTGTATAGCTCAAGTGCCTTTCTAGACTGTTTTATAGAAGCTAACAATGCATCTATAATATGTCTGACTGCTCTCTCTCTCAGTTCCAACTCTCTTAAGCTATTTTTCTTGATCAACTTTGTTTGACAAGTTGATAAGATGCTATTTAACACCAATTCAACACTGATCAAAGGCATTCCACCTGTGGCCATCCCAATCTTTTTATTCAGTGATCTCTTACTTGCACTTGATAGCTTTGATGCCAAGTACTGCATGGCTCAAATGAAAATCAGTGCTGCGAAAACTGAGACACTCGTCCTCAAGAAAGCCTGTGCAGTGCACTCTAGATGCGAATGTGGTTCCACAGAATTTAGTGCAAGAATTGCAGGAGCTGGTACAGTAATGTGCCAGCTTCAGCAGTCAGTAATCCAAAGAAGGGAGGTAGGTGTAAAAGGAGAAGAAGAAATCTCTACCATATGCATCGACGAAAGACGATTAAAATTTATGCAAACCTATGACACAGTGTTGTGACCATGACAACAGTCAATTATACACCTCAGACTTGCTATATTTGTTCAACTAAAACCACCACCACAGTTATCACTGATTTCGATTTCAAAGCTAATTTAAAATACAGGTATGACACACACACACACACACACACACACACACACATACACGAGGTACAACTTTTGAGACTTTCTTTTCAGGCACTTTTAATTGACCTACGTAACTGTCACTCTAATACATTCTTGATATAGTTATAATAACCCAGCATACCAAATCTTCTTTTCCAGGTTATAGGTTCGGGCCGCTACAGCACTTGAAACACTACCTGTCATATACATCTTGTCACAGCTGACTGGTTCCACAATGTAGTCAGGACTTGACGACAACTTGGAGGCTCGATATGCAATAAAGTTTTGTGTCAAGCTCAGCAAATACGCTGCAGAAACCTATGAAATCAAATACCTATAGAAAAAGTGTTTAGCCCCCAAGGATATTCATGATGACACGGTTGCTATATTAGGGGATGACAGATGCTCCAGCTTTATGAACAGTGCAAAAGTGGATAGCTGAATTTAGGAGAGGAAGGAAGATAACCCAACTCTGGACGTCCTGCAAATGCCACCACCAAGGAAAACATTGGGTAAACTGTGCTGGTGCCATAATAAAACACACAGAATACTCTGTAAAATTGTTGGCAATTGGAGACAATATAGGGTAGAAAGGACTTCTTCGGGCTGAGTACATGAAAACCTCTTTGATGTGGGTGCCAGGACAAAATGCACCCAGTACACTTCATAAAATGGTTAGCAATCAAACAGATAATATAACGAGGACTTTTCAGTCTGGCTGAACACATGACCTCACTAGTACTGGTGCCACAATAAAATGCACCCAGTACACTCTGTAAAGTGATAGTGTTGGTGTCATAATATAATGCATTCAGTACACTCTGTAAAGAGGGTGGCTTTAGGATGGGCATCCAGTCATAGAAACTATACTCACCCATCAAATCTAAGCCAGCAGTGAAAAGACATATGATGATGATAAACAGTACACCCTAGTACTGAAATTTGATTTTGTAATTATATTTCTAATATCTGCTTTCACATGTACTCTTGTTTATTTAAACTCTTGTCCTTGTTTTGACATCACAAACTGTCATCTATACCAGATGTGCTAGAAATAATTAACTGTATGAACATCTTGTGTATTGAACTATTTTTTATCCAGACAATTTTATTAGACACAGCAAACTTCTATTTTAGCTATACACACTGATTTCTGTTTGTTATACACTATCAAAGTGGTTTCAGATTATACTGTATAACATTTAAAATTTATTTTTAGTATTTAACTCATTCCTTCCAGATTCTTAACCATTTCAAAATGACTTGTATCATAGGCAGTGTATTTCATTAGAAATTTGGTAACGAAAAGGTTAATAAATATTTAATGAATTTTATATAAATAAATTCTCTTTAAAATAATTTTGTTTTACTTAATAAAAGCGTTTTAAGACCATCTATCTTCCCTGCTAAACCTAATACAGCCC
This sequence comes from Eledone cirrhosa, assembly GCA_964016885.1. Lineage (NCBI taxonomy): Eukaryota > Metazoa > Mollusca > Cephalopoda > Octopoda > Eledonidae > Eledone > Eledone cirrhosa. Next base: position 184,922,407 of record OZ024743.1, read on the forward strand.
AACACCACTGATTTTGCAGATAATCACAAAAGGATGAAAGAGATATCACAAGGCATCATCTAACAATTCTGCCAATTCAGCTCACTGGACTGGTATATATTTATTGACCCCGAAAGGATAAAAAGTAAAGTTGGCTCCTGCAGTATTTAAACTCAGCGCACAGAGAGCCAGAACAAATACCTTTAACAAATACATTTAAGTCTGACACTAACAACTATGCTAGTTCACTGTCATTATTTACGAGGGCGGTGGATTGGCAGTATCGGTAGAGGGTCGGACGCCATGCTTTGTAGCATAGTTACGTCTCTTTACGATCTGAGTTCAAATCTCGCCGAGGGTAACTTTGCCTTTCATCCTTACGGGGTCGATAAAATAAAGTACCAGTAATGCACTGGGTAATTGCTGGCCTTGTGCCTAAAGTAGAAACAATTATTTACGTTGGCGGTGGATTGGCAGTATCGGTAGAGGGTCGGATGCCATGCTTTGCAGCATAGTTACGTCCCTTTACGGTCTGAGTTCAAATCCCGCCGAGGTTGACTTTGCCTTTCATCCTTACGGGGTCGATAAAATAAAGTGCCAGTAATGCACTGAGGTCGATTTAATCAACTTTCCTTTTTCCCAAAAATTGTTGGCCTTGTGCCTAAATCAGAAACCATTATTGTATGTAATGGTGCAATAAATAACAAACTGCTTCAACTATCATGATTTTAGGTATGTATGAATATGTTATCAGTGCTGTGGGTCTTTTATTAGAAAACCTGGTACTTATTCCTCCTGACAACTAACTAAATAGGTTTGTAAACCTCTCAGATCTCAATCAGGTGAATGACAACAACCTGAGAACAACTTATACGCAAGAAGAAGATTGAATAAAATGTCCTGCCCAGAAACAAAAAATGAAATGGTAGTTCAAATACCTTATCCAGGGACCCCATCCCCTGAAACGTTTTAGACAATAGACTCCTTTTGAAATCCTTAACCTCCTCATTGACACCCAGACACCCAAAAATAAAGAAGTAAATAAATCAGTAAACAAAATATATAAAGAGACAGCATTGTATTTTACTGAATTATTTTATACAAATGTCATGTTTTGGTCAAAAAGTTCAATCAAACACTTGGGTAGTTCTATCAATGCTTAGGGATCAATATGGACTAGTTTGGAGACCCCTCACCTAATCCATTTGACCATTTCACTCCTACATGCAACAAATACTTTTTTGTTAACTTGAAGATGGTAATTAATATAAATCCATGTTGTTGCTGCTGCTGTCATCTCTGTAAATATTGTGCCAGAACACAAGAGATGTAACCAACCAATCAAACTGTTTTGATCCACAAACTCAGTAAGACAATGTTTATCTCAGAAAATAATATTCATACATATATGCCTTAAAATGTGTTGGTCTTGTAATGATAATAATGATAACAACAAAAGTAGTAAAAGCAACAAATATGCATCAACATATGCAGCTACAAGGTGATTTTCTCTGGAGTTGAAGAGCAGCACTTCAAGTGTTACACAACTTTTAAACAAAGCATTAATTTGAAGTTTAGATTTATTTATATAACTCATTACAAGTAGTTGAATGAAAGTAAACAGTTTGGTCAAATAGTAAAAGTAAAACGAGGTTAAGAAGAATCTAACCATACATGGACAGATGTATGCAATTTGTGCAGACACCTTATCTTAAATCATTTTTTGTTTCTACTTTAAGCAGAAGTCCAGCAATTTACAAGGGAGTGTTGATTAAATTGATCTATATTATTTTATCAACTCCTGAATGATCAAAGTTGAAGTTGATCTCAGCAGGATTTGAACTTAGAATGTAGACTAGGGAAGAAATGCTGAAAGCGTATCTCAAAATGTTACCTCAAAAGGGAGATGACAAATGAAAGAAACAAGTGGAAGGACATGCTAACCCATGTAAACATACTAAAAACACATAAAAATGATGCCTATGATGATGGATAGTATTGAAAAGAAAAGAAAACATAAATCAGCCATTGCTGGCCAGAAAATACATTTAAATGATTAATTAGTCAGATTATTGAAAAAATAGTAATATGACTGTGGTCTTGGTTATATATAACTAAAAATGAAAACTGAATCATTGCTAGCACTCATATTAGATATTTTTATCAACTGCCAATTCCATAAATAAGGATTATAAGCAAATTCATTTTAAGGAGAGAGAGGGAGAGAGAGAATACCTGTTCAGTCACTGTAGTAAGTGACAATGGTAATATGAGTCTAATAGCTTACTGAGTCATAAGGGCTCCTCTTAAAAATGTTATATTCAGTATCTAGGGCAAGTCAGTAAGACAGTTTATACCCCTCCATACAACACTCATAAGAATTCAGCATTATAGGATAATGGAATAATTATACAGTGCTCTAGATGCTTATAGGGCTGAGTTGATACTATGCTTAGTACGGTGAACAAACAAGGTAACAAGGTCATTTGAAAGTTAATTGTAATGGTCATGGACACACTGTGAAGCCCTTTTTGGTTGGCAGATTAATATTTTACCATAGCTGGCCTCAGTTTGCAATGCTATGGATACAGAGGTTGGAGCTGGCTCAACCCATCCTGGGTGAACACTGACATCAACCTTCAGCAGCTCCTTCACCTATTGCAGCTTCCATAATCAGTTGTATTCTCATTATCAGGTGATTAGCCTCAGCCATCAGTGGAATATTTTAAATCTCTAGGTGGAATTAGAATATGCAGAACACACTGAGTTAGAACAGATATCAATCATCTCATCCAATGCTCAAACAATATAAGCAATCAATCCAACACCACTGGAATAGTACTTTATTTTATCAACCCTGAAAGGATGAAAGGCAAAGTTGACCTCAATGAGATTTGAACTTGGAGTCCAGCCAGATGGAACAAATACCAGAGTACTTAATCTGATGCCCTAACCACTCTACCAATTTGCTGCATAATTATATGTAATTTGCCTATCTCAAAAGATTTTAACAATTTGTTAGGGAAGTTAACATGCAATATACAGAGTAAAGAGTTAGTTGCTTTACAAAAAGATTGTAACAGCTGGAATGACAAAACATAGGGAAAGGGGTAAGTACGAGTCTAATAAGTTATTTAGTTAATTAAAGAACAACTTTATTTTCTACAGGTTAACTTTAGCATGCTGATGCTTTTGTCACATTACTATATATTGAACCCCAGAATTTGATATGAACAACTGAACAGTAATCAAAGAAGTCAATTGAAATAATCTATATATATAAAACTGATGTGTGTGTGTCCTCATTCTTGCAAAGTCTATACAAATCCACATTTCTACTCCGATTGACTTCAAACTTGCATTTATATATTCCTTGCGGTCTAAAGATATTAACTGCAGCTTTTATTTTTCAATTTTCTGTTGTTAAAGGGGTGTTAGGCGCCGGTTATCAATCTCCGTAGCGCTCTTATAATAACTGTCTGTATGCCTGGCTGTCTGCATTACGACATTCTGACGAACATTGATGACGTATTATGTTCGCTATTATCCGTTCATTGCCAGGGAACGTCTTCACGAACCAAAGTATCGTCTTCCTGTTTTTCTTTGGTTGCAACGTTTTTCGAAATATTTACTGCTGCGTTCACAGATTGATGTTTTTAGTTTCAGAAGATCCCATTAAGGGTGAAAGCAACGATTCTTTGCTTAAATTTTAATCTGTTATTTTAATCTATATATGTATATATATATATAACTGAGGAAGGATGTATGTGTATATGAAGGGGGGGGGGGGGGTGAACCTGAGAAGTACCCAACCGATTATTTTCAAACTTTACATGTGTATTACTTATGTTTCAGGGAGTGTTATGCACATAAAAATTCAACTTTTTGATCTCCTATGGCCCGCATTAGGCGAAAAACTGCGTTTTTTAATCTTTTTAGGGTTTTTTTGAAGCGTTACCTCAGACCGATTTCCTTGAAATTGTAACTATGTATTAGTCAGTCTCTTCTTCATACCGTGAACAAAGAAAATCCAACTTTTTTATGGTCTAGGGCCCGCATTAGGTGAAAAACATTTTCTTTCAGCTTTTTAGGGCTTTTTTGAGGCGTTACGTTTAGCCGATTTTCCCGAAATTTCAAGGCATATTATGCACATAAAAAAAAATTCATTTTCTTGATCCCCTAGGGGCCCGCATTAGGTGAAAACCTGCATTTTTCCTGCTTCATCGAGGAAAATCTTAAAGATTATCCAGCCATCAAAGTATTCGGTTTATTTTCTTTACATATTGTCCAGGCATGCACTTTTCCACAATTAGGTCTGTTGGCAGCCCACGTTCCAAAATACCTTATCCCGTGCAACGTCGGGTGCCACTGCTAGTTATCAATAAAAGACCAGTCTAATATACAGATAAATCCATTGTGGCTTAGGTGGTTAACTTGATCACTGAATCAATTTTTTGGTTCTATAGATTTTCTTTTTTAGTAGCGGATACATTGCAACAATTTCTCATTGCTTTCTTCATCTAGGTAGTAGGCATGAAACCTAATATTATTTCCAAAACATCTGATACCTGTTTTCAATATCTTTGTGAATTGACTGAGACATACGGGTTACATTATCCCACCAAGAAATACAAGAAAATGCATACAAAACCAACAAATAATCCCTGATACTGGTGGTGGCAAACCTCTTGCCAGCAGGCAAAATTTCACTGGTATTCAGCAAATAAATTTTCAAAGTTCACTTTTCAATCCTTAATTCATTCCATATCACTGTGCAAGCCTTCATTTGTGCAACAAATGACACAAACTGAATAACTTGTTTCATAGTTAATTCCATTATCATCATTAGCAGCAAAACCACCCTTCGGGTGGTTTTCTGCTGGCATGTGTAGTGTGTATATTGATATTATACACAAATATATATACATGTAGATATGATACATCAAATAATTGACAATATATACAGAAATTATAATATATACAGAAATTGAACAAAGTCTATGTTACACTGTCTTCTGTAATCAGTAAAGTAATCCATGATACATTTTAAAAAAGACGATATTATATATAAACTGCATTAGGAGAAAATTAGCGACGGAAATATATGCAATATTTTTATAAGTGTTATAATATAATGGTCGCTAACCGGAAGTGTTGACATTTGAAAATTTTAAAGAAGTGAATCTTTAAATAAGCTATAAAATATATTTAATCAACAGCCACGAAATTTAGTAGATAAATTATGTAATATTCATTCATTATTTATTCAAAGTAATCCAACTTATTTTACAAACGAGTAAAAAGAAATATTCTGGACACAGTCCCGCACTCCTTTCTTTATTATAGTTAAGATTTAATGTTTTCTCTGCTAGCAAGGATTGGATGGGTTACACCAGCCAAGTCAGTATTTAATCAGTGCTACTGACCTTTCAGATGGGCTGGAGAGGGATACATCTCATATGTTGCCACACTCTATTGGGTGCATTTTATTATAGCACCAGTAGTACGGAGATTGTCAACTGTATTCATTGCCAACTCTCACCTTGCTGGTTGTACCTCTGTACATAGCTTACATAGCCCTCATGAGCCATTTATCTATACCTGATTCCTTAGCACCCATCAGATTACTGTGAGAGACACTGTCAAAGGACTTCTCCAAATCCACAACTTCCAAGTACAGAGGATTACTTTTAGTCAAGTACATCTGCAGTTGTCTCACAAAGAAGAGGGCATTGATAGTACCCCTACCTGACATAAAGCTGAACTGCATCACATCTAGCTTGATTCTGTCGCAATGTTCAACTTATAAAGCCCCCAACCACTCTCAAGCACAAAGTGTAAATTAAACCAAATTCTACTGTTTCCTTTACCTTAAAGTTTGATCTGATAAAATCCAGTGAATCTATATATTATCAGAAATACTTTGCATATTTTTTCCTAAATGTAAATTTATCTAAAAGACCAAAAGAGCTTTGAACTTAAACATTGAATGTTTAACAGAGGAATGCTGTATAACCTAAATGAAATGTAAAAACATCTAAGTCAGGAATGGCTGAACATATTTGGTATGAGATAGGAAAATATATACCAATATAGAACAAAATGCCTGTAATTGATATAGAAGCACAATTAAGGATTGTGATATGATTATGATCCTAATTAGCAGTTAAATATCCATGTTTTCATGTGTTACTTTTGTTGATACTGTTTATTCCTGCATAGGTTTAGCAGCCTCATATGAGGATGCATCTCATAGGTTGTTTAAAAATAGGGGCCTCAGTCCTACCATATGTTGGCTTGATAATTGTTATTTAGTACCAGGTAAGGCCTGCTTAAGTAAACTTATGATTAAAAGGTGTTCAAACGGTGACCATCCCATCTTTTCTTTTAGTCAAACACAGGATCTATGATTGCATTATCAAATATGTTCTTTTCTTTTGTGAGATGGCAGAGTTATTTTAACAGTTTCCTCACCATATTTCTAATGAAAGATACTACCTATATAATAATCAAGAATTAGAAGGATTTACTAATATATCTAACTTTCTCGTTTTCAAGCTGGTATTTGGCATATAACTTAAGGAAGGATCTTATATCAAATTATGTAGGAAAGTTTTTTTTTTAGAAAAATATAAACATTTTAAAATAATAGTTTTGTATTTTAGAATTAAGGGCCGTTTCTGGCAGTTTGGTATGAAAAGGGTTGAGAGAAATTTGATTGTTATTTCTAGCAGATTGTGTGGCTGGATAGTGGCTCTCTCATTGTGTTGTGGATTGTTGCTTTGCTTGGTGAAGGTTTTATTCATAGATTGTCTTCCTAGTGTCAGCTAGTGTAATTGATTTGAGTGCATCTACATGCTTCTTTGAATCAATAATAAAAAAAATGATAATGGTTTCTTCATAAATGTTATGAATATCCTAATGCATACACATACTTTTTTTCTTTTACTGGTTTCAGTCATTGGATTGCAACCATGCAAGGACAACAATCTTCAAAGGATTTCATTGATCATATTGATCCCAGTACTCATTTTATCAGTCTCTATTTGACAAACTGCTAACTTATGGAGCATAATGTAGACAACATAATCACACACATCCTACACTCACATGCAACATATCATCACCATTTAACATCCATTTTCCCTGTTAGCAAGGGTTGGACAAACTGTCAAAGACCAAATCAGTAGTTAATCAAAGCTACTAACTTAAAGGACAGGCAAAGGCCACATCTCAATTTACAGACATTCCCATAATCTACAGAGGGCACCAGATTCATTTTATTGTGACACCAGTACTAGGGAAGCTGTCATGTGTTTGACATAACTGACGAGTCCTTTCGACCCTTTGTTTGGCAAGTAACAGCCGTACTAAGAGTGGGAAATGAAATTTCATTTCATTTTTTCCGTTTATCGTTTTCGGTGCACCCGGCCGATTAACCCACTCGATATGCAAATTGGGCTACTCAGCCGTTAATATGCATAAGGTAAGTATATACGTTCAACAATCTGGCAGGAAGGAATACGTTGCTGATGATAGCTAATAAGCTTGAAACTAGTACAGCGTTCCTTTGTCAGTGTTGAACAAACGAGCAACGATGGTTGCTAGACACTACGGCTTAAAACGGGATGTTTGTTTACAAACACACCGAGCATTATAATAAATGTTCGGTGAATCCATACGTATATATATATATGTGTGCATGTGTGTATATATATATATACATACTACTGTATGTCTGTATACATATATGTATGTACGTGTACATACTTATATTTAAGTAACAGCCGTACTAAGAGTGGGAAATGAAATTTCATTTCATTTTTTCCGTTTATCATATATATATAAATATATATATACATATATATATATATATATATATATATAAATATATATATACATATATATATATATATATATATATAAATGTAAATGTGGTTGGTGTTAGGAAAGGCACCCAGCCGTAGAAAACCTGCCAGATAGTCCTATACGAGCGAGACACGGTCACCCAATCAATCTTGCCTCAGGGACAATTCCTGTCTAACCCAAGCTAGCGTGGAAGATAGATATTAAATAATGATGATGATGAGATATATATATATTACATGCATATATACAGTGGAAGCTCTGTTCACAAATCCCTTTCATCATGAACAAATTGGTTCACAAACAATATTTCCATTTATAAAACATCGCCGTTGACAAATGGTTTCTCAAGCAACGAACATGCAAACCAGCAATAAGCTGGGAATATTAAAAGTAAAGCATCACTTACTGTGGAGTTAGTTACTATGGTGATATCAGTCTGTCTTTCACACACAGTCTCTCTCTCAACATTTAGTTTTGGGTTACAAACATTTCGGATGATGAATGACCTTCAGGAACGAATTAATTTTGTGAACCAAGGTTCCACTGTGTCATATATATATATATATATATATAAGTACAAATTCCACTCCGAGACAAGTTTTGCTCGATACATATTCAAACTAATACATACATACATACATACATACACACACACACACACACATACATACACATATATAACATCAACAACTTCCACATAAAAGTGGTTGGCATCCAACTGTTGAAACCAACCCAGAAACAATTCTGTGTGAGCAAGACACGGTTTATCTGGCCTGACTTGTTTCACAATAGGACAACTCATCTAACCCATGGTAGGGTGGAAAAACGGATGTTGAACGTTCATTATGATGATGATGATGTTGAAATTATATATATATATGCATAACTACAGTTTAATGCCCCTCCCCTGACATTGTTTCTTCATAACTTTCTTAACGTATATCTTTTTAATAATATTTTGCAGATAAATTTTCGAAGGTGTAGATTACTATGTCAATGAAATTTTTAAAAAAGATTATAATTTTTTAAAAAAATGATCAACATAATCGTATTTTGCATCATGGAAAGGTATTTTTTGCAAAAATCTGCATAATTAAGAAGGTTACAAAGAAAAATTTGATGGGTGGAGGGTGTGTTAAACTGTAGTTATGCACACATACACACTATATGTGCATTTATCAAGACTATATATCTCCCTGCTTTTTTTGAGGCTAGAGTAATCTAGAATCTTATAGATTTCTCTTTATATTTATGAGCTGATGAAGCTCATTTGCATACAGAGCGATAGCTGGCCAGGCTTAAATAAAAAAAATTCAATATACATTACTTACATTTATATGAATACCGCTATGTAAGAGCACCAATACAATTTTTTTTAATTTAAGCCTGGCCAGCTACCACTCCGTATGCAAATGAGTTTCATCAGCTCATAAACATAAGCAGAACCCTTGAAAGGCTGCCAGAACACATAAGCCGAAACCACTTGCCGTCACAGTCGGGCTCATACCTCTTTATCTCTCTCTATATAAAATTCTTTGTCTGTGTCTGTGTCTGTTCCTATGCATTCTCTAACGGTTGGACCAAATCAAATCAAATTTTACAAGGTAATAATATTAGACCACAGGAGTGTCAACATGTAATTTTTATTTTCATTTGGATTTTTAAAAATAGGTTATTTTAGTTAAAATATTATATCTATAGTGAACTATAGTAAACCACGACAACGATGACCACCACAATGAGTGTGTGTGTGTTTACGAGTTCCTTACACACGTTAGGCCTCAGAGAATTAAACACACATCTACACAATTAAACACACACACACATCTACACATACAGATATATATTTGATGACAGACAGGTGTACATGAATGTATGTCTGTGTGTGTCTGTTTTAGTATATGTATGTGAGTGTGTTAACGTTAGGCCTCAGAGAATTAAACATACACATACATATAGCGTTAGTAAGTTGCATACACATTATCTTCATACACAGACAATTAAACACACACATCTACACATAGATACATATGTGATGACAGACAGGTGTGTGTGAATATATGTCTGTGTGTGTCTTAGTGTATGTATGTGAGTGTGTGTGTGTGAGCAACAATTTATTCATTTGGACACCCCAAAAAAATGACAATGAATATTGTTTACCCTAAGGTGCTTCAAGATTGACAGATTTTCATTTCTAAATTCTATTATCATTACAATTTTGATATCTTTTTTATAAAATACTAGCAGAATGGCCCAGCGTTGCTTGGGATTTGCTCTAGAGTTCTTATATATTTGATATATATTTATCCTTATCTAGCCTCGTGAAATAAATACGTTTGTTTATATTTTGTTATTGTGTATGCAAAAATATCTGTACACGAATATATAATTATTAAGATTAAAGTTTAAGCAAAGAGTCGCTGCTTTCACCCTTAACGGGATCTTCTGAAACTTAAAAAAAAATCAATCTATGAACGCAGAAGTAAATATTTCGAAAAACGTTACATATATATATACATATATATATATATATATATACATATATATATATATATATATATATATATATATATATATATATATATATATATAAGTAGAAGGAGTATTTAATTATTTGTTGGAAGTCCGACAAATATAAATGTTTATAACTGATTTAGAGCACTCAACAAGTTACTGGAGTAAATATTCAATGGTATTAAATAAATGGAAACTATATTTATAAAACCATATTTATTTTATTATATATATTTCTAGGGTACCAAGACAACATTGGTACGCTTTCATCAAAGAAAATACAATATATATATATACACATACACACACTATATATTATGTACACACACACCGCGTCATAATGTTGTAATGCAGACAGCCAGACATACAGACAGATATTATAAGGGCGCAACGTTATATCTATGTATCTATCTAAAAAGAGAAAGACTAAGAATTATAGAGAGAGATCGCTAAATAGCCTAATGCGGTCCCTAGGGCATTAAAAATTTGAAATTTATTTTGCTCAAAACACTCACAGGACCATAAGTATTACACGTGTAAAGTTTGAAAACAATCGGTTGGGTGGTTCTCGAGTTTAAGTGAGCGGACAGACAGACAGACATTCTCTGTTTTAGATATAGAGATAGATATTTTGAAATAATTATGAGAAAAAAATACATATTCATATTTATTGTTTACTAATCTGAATAAGAACAACAGTAACCCTGGCAACGCCGGGTAATTCAGCTAGTATATATGATGGCTGCAAACTCTGCTAAGAGTACTGCAATCGCTTATCAGATTATAGAGTTTCGTGCACTTTCAGGCTACAGCCAGCCACACGAACCTGTAACGTATCCTGAACAAGCAATGTCTGTGCTTTGAAGGTTTTTTTTAAGTGGGAAAAGGCCTTGCACTCAACTAATCCCATTTTCTGAGTATCAAAAACACTACCCGAAAAGAAGAACTGATCAACATCAGCGGATGCTTCCGAAGCCACAGGTTTTTTTTCCAGAGTTTCCCTCTCCTAGAAAGGTGTTGTGACAACAACTGGGGGCGTTTCACTCCCAGGCAAAAAAAAAAAAAAGTATTATTTGGATGGTCGTTGACTCTGCTGAGTTTCCCCGCCCTTGTATTTCATCCCGCAGGGTGTCCAAATATCCCCCTCCTCACCGAGCAAAGCTTGGTGGGGCTGCCGGTTTAGTCGTTGACGACCTGACCATGAGACAGGTTGTACTGGGTTACATGTTACCAGTAGCACTTGAGAGAAACCTGACCATAATGTGTGTATCTAACCCATGCTAGCATGGAAAAATGGACATAAAACGGTGGTGATGTTGATGAAATTTGATTAAAATAACAGGAGGCGAGACTGGTAAAATCCCTTTAAAGTTTTATTGGATTTCACCTGTCAAGCCTCCTGTTATTTAAAACAAATTAATATCTAACTCCGTTCAACATAAACGATGGAGGAGTTGCGTAATGTAGAGTGTTTTCCTACTATTACATCATGATTAACTAAACGGAATGACCAGTTCTATCCATGGGTGAACCACAAATCATAAATGTGTATGTGTGCGTGTGTACGCGTGTGTTCTGAAAGTACAGTAACCAGAGTGAGAATGGGATGGAAGAAGTTCAGGGAGCCATTACCGCTGCTAGCTACAAAACGTTTTTTCCTCAAAATGAAGGGCAGATTATATGATGCATGTATATGAACAGCAATGTTACATGGCTGTGTGCAGAAGACCTGCGAAGATTTGAAAGAAATGAAGTTTGTATGCTTCAATGGATGTGTAATAGTACATAAACATTAAAGCATAAATGAACTGAGAAAGAAACTAGGTATAAGAAGGATCAGATGCAGTGTGCAGGATGACAGCTGTATAAAAAGATGCAGAGAGCTTCAAGTTCGTGGAAGCTATGGAGTAAGACCCAGAAAGACTTGGGATGAAGTGATAAAAGCTGACCTTGCAAAACTGCACCTCTCAAAGACAATGACACAGGACTCGGATCTCTGGGATTATGCAGTAATACGGAAGATCCACCTTCCCATGAGCACAGGCTGAAGCATACATCTAGTATGCACCACCTTCACCTCCATTCCAAGTCCTAACACACTGCCCCTATACCCATCTCACTAATCCCACACACCTCCCCCACCCAAGTCCCTAGCCCACACTGTAAAGTGGTAGTGATGGCGACACGACATAAAGCAGTACACACTATGTGGTTGGTGTTAGGAAGGGCATCCAGCTACTGATACCAAGCAAAAATCAGTTCTGTATGAGCAAGACATGCTCATCTGATCTGGCTTATCTCACAACGGCACAACACGTCCAACCCATGCTAGCGAGGAAAAAATGGACGTTAAATGATGATGATGATATATATACACAATGATATTAAATAAATGGAAACTATATTTATAAAACCATATTATTCTATTATATATATTTCAAGAGTACCAACACTTTGGTATAAAATACAAAGTTTGTTTTATAAATATTGACATAACCAGAAAGAAGATCTTAACGGTTCAAGTTTTTCCTGGATAGTCAAATTAAATATCCCTTTTGTTTGTTTATATATATATATATATATATATATATATATATATATATATATATATATATATGTGTGTGTGTGTGTGTGTATATATATATATGCTATTAAGTTAGACACGTAGACATGGTCTGAGCCAATACTGGCCGAAAGTTATCAGATATATATATATATATATATATATATATAAATATATATATACAAATATATATATATATATGTTGATTTAAAATTCACTGCTCACAAGTATCTTTTAAGCTTCATATCATGTCTCCCTATTTTTATCTGATGAGGACGCAGATATCATCCCATGATATTTGTTTTTGAAATGCGCATAATAAAATACTTGGAACTCTTTTAACCATCTTTTGATCTTATATATGTATGTATGTATGTATGTATATGTGTGTGTTTTTGTATGTGTATGTGTTTGTATGTGTATGTGTGTGTTTGTATGTATATGTGTGTGTGTGTGTTTGTATGTATATGTGTGTGTGTGTTTGTATGTATATGTGTGTGTGAGGAGGTGGGGGAAGGATCTAGTTCACGAAATCAAAATGGTTCGAGTTTTCTCAAACAGACAAGCAAGTTATACACAACCCAGGATGTCTGAAGAGTGCAATAACGAAATGGAGCAAGATCGATTTCGTTTTTCTATGGGCTCACTGCAACAACTCGAATAGTTATATAATTTTCACTGAAATACACTAGTTTCTAACATCACATGAATATTGTATCACCACAGAAATGTAATGAGTCAAATAGATTTCTAACTAGCAGTATTTGTAAAATTATACGTAAATCTCAATCAGGTATATATATATATATATATATATATATATATACAATATATTAACAAATGGAAACTATATTTATAAAACCATATTTATTTCATTATACATATTTCAAGGACACCAAAGCAAATTATGGTGCGCTTTCATCAGATAAAATATAATATAGATCAGTTTTATAAACAAATATTGACATACCCTTAAAGAATGCGACCATGTCGGTTGGAAGCTCCCGGATAGTTTATATATAATATTTGTTTATATAACTGATCTATATTATATTTTATCTGATGAAAGCGCACCATAATTTGCTTTGGTGTCCTTGAAATATGTAAAATGAAATAAATATGGTTTTATAAATATAGTTTCCATTTGTTAATATATTGTATTTTTACTCCAATAATTTGTTGAGTGCTTTATATCAGTTATAAAAATATTTGCTTGTTGTATCCCAACAAATTAAATATAACTTCTACATATATATATTTTTTTTTAAAGGTTAAACAAGGTTCAATGAATAAATCAAAGAATGAGTTTTACAATAGATTGGAAGCACTCCACAGTTATGCTGATTACCATGACTGAATCTTAACCATCTACTAAGTCAGGGTATGTCATGCATCATCTTATTTTATCTGATGAGGACGTACTGTTGAAGACCTCTGAAATATGTATAATAAAATATACTTGATCACACGAATGTCTATTTTTGTTAATATTTTGAATTAATATTATATATATATATACACACACATATAAGCAGAAGGGATATTCAATTTGTTGGTAATTCAACAAATATGTTTACACACACACATTATATATACATGTATATATATATATATATATACTTGTTAACTCAAGATTAAGTTTGACAGGGTTTACATGCATAAAATAGTATCTACACCCTCCTTTATTTAAGTATGTTGTACCAAGTTGAATAATAATTTACTAGTTTTTCAATTTGTAACATCTTATATATATATATATATATATATATATATATATATATATATATATATATAAACGCAAGCATGGGTTTAGTATAATGTCAAGAGTAGAAGAGAAAAATCAATATAATATATATGATAGCTCTAGGTTAATGAACAAAACCAAATTTATAACAAATAAACACATCCAGACTTGTTAGCTTTCCTTCTAGTTTTCCAAGTCAAAACGTGTATGTAAACATAAATGTAGTAGGAGGGGGTTCAGTAATAATATAAAAGACATGTGCTTATGAGGTGGTGCATAGCCGGAAGGAAGAGAAATGGCTTTGGTATTCCCAAGTGGAACAACACTAAAATAAAACTAAAAACGCTATATACTTTAGTGATGGATGGATTGAAAATCGAAATCAGCTGATGTTTGCCGGAAGCATTGAGACTAAACAACTTAGTAACAGTATAATTTAATCTCTAAGTTACAAAACAAATACACACATTATGTATAAATGAAGATATATATATATATATATATATATATATATATATATATGGTAGTTCTCATGCATCCGATGATGACTATTGTAAATATTGATACACTTTACAATAAAATAAGTTACTTTATATATATATATATAATGATTATTATTCATGACTTTGAATACAAATAATCATAATAGTAATAGCAGCATTAGCATGTCTTATTGACGCCTGGGCAAATGTATTTGTTTTTGTTTTGTTTTTTTGTTTCTTCTTCCATAACAAATTTCTTCTAAGAGTTAAAAAAGGTGGGGAAGTATATATTTATGAAGTTCGTGCCTTTCTTGAGAGTACTAGCAACATTAATAACTAGGCTCCAATAGAGAAATTGAGACCGGGTAGTGAAGTCAAATCTTCATCCCAAGAACTTAACAAACACGACGACGTTGACATCGCAGTGATGACGTTGTCGACAATGATAGGAATGATGACAATGCACGGAAATGCAAACACAGTTAAAAAGGAAAAGAAAAGAAAAACAAAGATGTAAAGTGAAAATTGGATAAAAACCGTCAATATCTGTGTCGAATTCTACTGCATAGCTGGATAACCCAATAGATTCCGCCATCATGATTGCCGAGGAGACCTCTCCCAAATTAAAGAAAAATGTGAGGACAAAAAAAAAAACGTAAAAGATGCTAAAATGTAATAAACAGTTAACTGGCCCAAGTCACTAGAAATAGCAGAACGAGCAGGAGCAGCCAACTAGCCAGCCCACTTGCCTTTCCTGTCTGCCTCTCCGTATGTCTGTCTGTGTCTAACCTGCTACTCAGTCACAGGCAAAACTGCCAGCAACAAAGCAGTTTCTCGATCAAAACACTGTAACATGCTGCCATAGTTAAAGAAGTAAACAAGTTCTCGCCGAGTAGAGTCCGTCGTCGGTTGGGGCTTCGATCATTTCACTCAAAAGAAAGATATATACATGGCGCAACTTTTTGTTTTATCCCCGAAAAGTAATATAATTGTTATTTATTCTCAACTCTTTTGTTTTTTTTCAAAACCTAAAGCTTGATAAGATTCTCAGATCACTTCGGCCACAAGAAATATGTACATTATTCAAGTAGTATTGTCAATAAATTTTCTTTGAAAAAAATGAAAATAGCTCTTCAGATCCACCGGATTCCTCTCGCATGCTCTGCTCATACACACGCGTGCCTTATCTCTAACCCTGGCGTGTTATATACGCAATGAATCCGATGAATCAAACGAGATATTTTCATTTTCAAAGGATATCTATTGTTAATAATTGTTTCTACTTTAGGCACAAAGCCAGCAATTACCCCAGTGTATTACTGGTGATTTATTTTATCGACCCCGCAAGGATGAAAAGCAAAGCTAACCTCGGCGGAATTTAAACTCAGAACGTAAAGTGCCATAACTCTATATTTCAAAGCATAGTGCCTGACTAATACCCCATTGTTCATAGCATTTGGCAGTATCGGTAGAGGGTCGGACGCCATGCTTTGACGCATTGAGTTACGGCCCTTGCCATTCTGAGTTCAAATCCCGCCGAGGTTCACTTTGTCTTTCATCCTTACGGGGTCGATAAAATAAAGTACCAGTAATACCCTGGGGTAATAGCTGGCCGTGTGCCAAAAGTAGAAACAATTATTAAGACTGAATTGGTTTTGCCTAAATTTGGGGAAGGGGGCAGTTGATCCAATAGAGCGCACGACCCAACGAGAACTTGTTTAATCAACTCCAATAGACGTTTCAATTAACTTCGGCGGAATAGAAACTCAAAATGTAAAGGAGTTTAGCTAAATACCGCAAGACATTTCATCAAACTATTCTTTCAGCTACTCACTGCCCTAATAATTGTTTCTACTTTAGGCACAAGGCCAGCAATTACCCCAGTGCTTTAGTTTATCAACCCGTAAGGATGAAGGCAAAGCCAACCTCGGCAGGATTTGAACTCAGAACGTAAAGGGTTATAACCCTATGCGGCAAAGCCTGGTGTCTGACGCTCTACCGATATTGCCAATCCTCCACCCTAATAATGGTTTTTAACTTAGGAACAAGGCAGCGAATGTGGACTAGAATGCTTTGCAGTGCTCTCTGTGCACTGAGTTTAAAACCTGCCCGAGGTCAACTTTGCTTTACATCCTTTTAAGGTCGATAAAGTACCAGTCCAGTACTGGATCGATTCTTTCTCACTCTCCCACTCTCTCTCTCTAGAAGAAGAAGAAAACAACTGTATTCAAACTCAGAAAGGAGACGGGTTCTGCCGGGTTTAAAATGCCCAAGACTAACTATGTCAGTATGACACCTCTAAAACTCCACCAGGAGTTACGATCAAAGAAGAATTTAGGTACAAGGTCAGCAATTGGGGGTGGAGAGCTAAGTTGATTACATCAACCCCATTGCTTCATGTAATTGATGAAAAGGATGAAAGAGAAAGTTACTTCGACAGGATTTAGGCACACAGCCATCAATATTGGAGGGGGGAAGTAAGTTGATTACATCGAGCCCCAGTACTTGATTGGTACTTTATTTTATTGACCTCAGAAAGATGAAAGGCAGGATGACGTCATTGTCCTAATAATGTTTATAACATTGGTACAAGATTAGCAATTTGGAGGGGAGGAGATAAATCAATTACATCAACCCTAGTACTTGACTGCTAGCATTTTTTATCGAACATGGAAGGATGAAAGACAAAGTTGACTTAAATGGGATTTGAACTCAGAACATAATGAGTAGAACATATACCATGAAGCATTTTGTCTGACACTAACAAATCTGCCAATCTATATTTGATGTAACTCCCTATTCCCACTATTTTGTATTTGTCTTGTAATGTTCTAACCCCCACATGATTGTTTCCCTTGTGGCAATAAATCCCTATTATTATGGGACAACATGCTTTGCAGCATGTAGTTACAGCCCTTAATGTTCTGAGTTCAAAACCTGCTGAGGTTAGCTTTGTCTTTCATCCTTACGGGATCTATAAAATAAAGCACCAGTAATGCACTGGGTCGATTAAACCCTTTTGTGACGGTATTTCTAATGAAATCTACTATTTTAGTTAATGAAGAATTTCGAGGGATTTACTAAAATTATTAATCATTCCATTACTGTAATGCAAGGTTCTTATATAAAATTATGTTGGAAGATTTTAATTTAAATTAGAAAGCTTTAAAATGGGTGGTTTTCATATAACCAGACCCGGTTTTAGCTGTGTTGGTAACTAAAGGGTTAATCGACTTTCCCCGCAAAAACAAAAAATGTTGGCCTTGGGCCTAAATCAAAAACCATTATTATTATCATTAACTACACCCTAACATATGCAGAAATAATAAATAATATAGTAATATGAGAAAAATGAGTCATTAATGGTTTTGCAGTAAGTGATGTATCAAACACAGCTGAGTGAGTGAATAAGCAGTTAGAATCTTACATTGATCCCTTAGTCAGAGTGGAGGACTGTATTCTCAAATGAAATTTCTAGACTATTCACACTAAATGGATTTCTATACTTATACTCTGCTGTGTGTCAATGTAAATCAGGAAGCTACTGGTGATGAATGCATGCAATAATGGCTTGTGATTTAGACAAAGCCAGCAATTACATCATCCCCAGTGTTTGACTGGCACTTTATTATATTGATCCTGGAACAATAAAAGGCAAAGTTGACCATGAAGCATTCAATCTGATGTTCTAACGAATATAATGAGTAGCACACATGCTTCCCTGATGCTCAGAAAAAAAAGAGGCACGGAAATGCTACTTGAGGTCAATATGATAAACAAAAAACTCTTGAAAAATTGGGGCCCCAGCAAGATTGTAGTAACATAACTGAAACCAGTAAAATAAACCCAATGCATTCTGTAAAGACGCGGCAATTGAACAAAAACAATATAAAATTGAGGGGTCTCTTTTGTCCTACTAAGAATATAGCAACCTCTCTAGTGCTGGGGTCACAATAAAATGCACACAGTACACTTTGTAAAGTAATTGATGTTAAGAAAGGCATCCAACCATAGAAACCATGCCAAAAAAGTAATGTAAAGATATGGTTCTATGACTCATCTAGTTTCAAATAATGACCCAACCGACCCATGCTAGTATGGAAAGCAGGTGTAAAATGATGATGAAAAATATAAAAAGATATTTCATTCAAGTGCAGAACTATCAGAGAAGAGAAATATATTAAAAAATGATAGTCTTTTAATTATTTCCTATTAATCCCGATTTCAATCGATACAGCATTTGGATTTTAGTCCCACCACCACCTAATTGATTGAAGCAATAATTAAAAAAACAATTAGCTACAATAGATAACTGATGCATGAATTAATGTCATATACAGGCTGTGTAATATATCTAAGAATTGCAGTAAATCCTATTAGCCAGGTAGCTACTAAAAAATATTAGTGAAAATGAGGGCATCAAGTTATCAGAAGTGCTACAGTACGAGACTAAATACTTTATAGTGCTACAGTATTGGACTAATTACTTTATAGTATTTAATCGCATCTCACAAGGTCAACTTTACCTTTCCTTCCAATGAAAATAATAAAATAATTGCTAATAATTCACTGATTTATTGATTGATTCATTGATCACATTTAATCACTATCATTTAAATGATATTTAACACCTGGATTTTTCATGCTAGCATGGGTTGGACATGTTGAAAGAGATCAAATCAGTATTTACAGAGTTTTTGTCCTCTCAAACAGACCAGGGACCATATTTCACTTACATGTATTCTGGTTTTAGCATGGATTCTACAGCTTGATGCCCTTCCTATCACCAACCTCTTTACAGAACGTACTGGGTGCATATTATCATGGCACCAACACTTGGAAGGTTATTGTGTCCTTGACACAACTGAAGATTCTCCTAAACTTTTATTCAGCATGGTTTCTACATTTATCTCAAAAATTGGTAATTGTTTTTGTTGTTATCTAGCCCAAGGACAACTCTAATTGAGGCAGACCTATGATCAAAGTTATTTCAACTAACAGGAAACAGATAATAGGAAAAATGAGTAAAAGCAGCTCAATATTAAAACTAATGGATGGGTTAACATCTTAGCTGGTGACAGAAAAAGCAACAAATACAATCCAGATGGTTAGAGACCATACAAAATGGAGAAACATGATCATCTATACTGAATAGCATGGTACCTCATTGATTGAGGATTACATTATCTGATGTATCTTTTTCTTTTCTTAAGATGGTAGGGTGTTATCCTGCAGGAGATTTATATATACTGGAAGTTATGCCAACATTACGAAATACTAACAGAAAAGAGGATCAAAGAATGACAAAACCACCATACACTGGGATATGCCAATACACACAGGGAGATCAAAGCCAACTGACAAGATATTGTAGTCAAAGACCACAAAGAAAAGAAATACTTTCTAATTGATGTATTAATCCTTACAACAATGCTATATCTATTAAGGAATTGGAAAGAATGTTCTAAATATAAAGATCTGAAGATAGAAATAACCTAAATGTGAATGGTAAAAACAAAAACAATCCCTATAATAACAGATGTTCTGGGAATGATAAAAACACTCAGACAGGTACTAACCAAAACCCCAAGTCTTTTAAATATATACAGTATACAGAAAATAACATTATGAAGAGTACTTTCAATACAATAGAAACAACACCAAAAACAATAGTGTACATACACAAGATGCACAGAATGTATTCAGTAATGCAGTGACAACACACAGTAAAAATAAGACTAATGACAATAATTGTTTCTACCTTTGGCACAAGGCTAGCAATTTGAAGGAAAGGGCAAGTTGATTAAATCGACTCAGCGCTTTACTTGTACTTTCTTTTATGGACCACATAAGGCTGAAAGACAAAGCTAACCTTGGTGGAATTTGAACTCAGAACAAGTGGCCAAAATGAGGTTCCGCCAAAAGGTCTTTGGAATTACATTACTCGATAAAATGCATAGCTCGGAGATCAGAGAGTTGTTCCAGGTAGAGATGCTACTTCTCCAAATTGAGAGATCACGGCTCTGTTATTATGGACATGTGATTAGAGTGTCTTAGGAAAGACTTGCTGGACAGATTTTATGGGCAAAACCAACTGGCAGGAGACCCAGGAGTAAACCACAAGCAAGATGGTTGGATGACATCTATGAGCTTGGGGAATCCAGCCAGATTAATTGGTGATGGTTGCTTCTGACAGGCCACAATATATGCTGCAAAGCATGTTATCCGATACCCTAACAATTTACTATCCTTAATAATAATTGTGTCTACTTTGGCACAAGGCCAGCAATTACCCCAGTGCGTGACTGGTATTTTATTTTATCGACCCCCGTAAGGATGAATGGCAAAGTTAACCTTGGCAGGATTTGAACTCAGATCATAAAGGGCCATAATTCTATGCTGCAAAGCATGGTGTCCGACCAATAATGGTTTCTTATTTAGGTACAAAGCTAGCAATTTGATGGGGAAGGGAAAGCAATTAAATTGACCCCAGTGCATTACTGGTGCTTTATTTTATCAACCCTGTAAGGATGAAAGGCAAAGCTTGCATTGGTGGGATTTGAACTCAGAACGTAAAGGGCCATAACTATATGCTGCAAAACATGTTGTCCGTCGCTCTATCGATACTGCCAAAAATAATAATAATGATAAGATTAACTACACTTAAGCTTAAGCTTATTTCTGCTGCAGAGTTAATCTAATCATCTCATTAATTTAAATTGAGCTTCTCTGTTAAGAAGTTAATTAATTAATTAAATTAAATTAAAAAGAAAATGAATTCATAAGTACTAAATATGAAAAACAGTTAGGGCAGATATTAGTACATAGATAGACAAATCTTGAAAGGAATGAAATTAATATTAAATTAAACAATGTCATATTTCTAGAGATTACAATATTATATAATGCTTCAGATAACATAGGGTAGAGAGGACTTTAGTCAGGTCGATGACATAACAATCTCTCTAGTGTTGGTGCCATCATAAAATGCACCCAGTACACTCTGCAAAGTGGTTGATGATGAAACAGTGACAACAGAGAGTAGAGATGAACTTATAGTTGTGTTGAGGAAATGACAACCTCTCTAGTGTTGATGACATGGATAAAATATCACCCAGCACACACATTCCAGCTTTGGTTATAGTTGTGGTGAAGCTATATATATATATATGGACGCTAATCGACGAGGTTGATGATATATTTATGTGTGTATATATATGAAACATGTATGAATATGTATATGTGTATTACATATATATATATGGTATATGCACGCAAATGTATATATGTGTATGTCATTATGATATGTACATGTATATATATATATATATATATATATATATATATATATATATATATATATTATGGTGTTACCACAAAACATCCAACCCACACAATAAAGTGATCGTGTAGGTGTCATGACAAAAAGCACCAAGCCCACACCGTAAAGTGGACGTGTAAAAGACATGGTAAAAAGCACACAGTCAATGTGGTTGGCGTTAGGAAGGGCATCCAGCTGTAGAAAACCAGCCAGAAACACTCCTATATGAGCGAGATATGGTCACCCGACCCAACTTTCCTGTAAATGGAACAAACCCGTCTAACCTATGCTAGTGTGGAAGATAGACATTAATCGATGATGATGATGATATATAAAATAACTAATAAAAAAGTAAAGGTAATGAGATGGAGAGAAAAGAGAAGTTAATATAGGGGTCTACAAACAGGTTGATATCAAAGCCAGAAGTCAATGGGATTATCCAGGGGAGTTGATTGAACTTTTGAGCCAAAACATGATATTTGTATAAGAAATGGAAGTATGTAAAATAATACAATGAAATGTGGGGGAGGGTGCTCTGAAAGTACAGTAGCTAGAGTCAGAAATGGATGGAAAAAGTTCAGAGAGCTTATACCACTATTAGCCGCTAAAGGGTTCTCCCTAAAAATGAAAGGCAGGCTGTATGATGCCTGCATACGAACAGCAATGTTGCATGGCAGTGAGACCTGGGCATTATGTGCAGAGGATATACGCAGACTGGAGAGGAACGAAGCTTGCATGCTCCGCTGGATGTGTAATAGTAATATACGTGAACGGCAAAGCATAAACGAACTAAGGGAAAAATTAGAAATAAGAGGGATCAGATGTTGTTTACTCGAGAGAAGACTACGTTGGTATGGTCACGTGATGCGCATGAAAGACGACAGCTGTATAAAAAAAGTGCAGGGCAATAAAAATAGACGGTAGCCACGGAGTAGGCAGACCCAGAAAAACCTGGGACGACTTGATAAATTCCGACCTCACACACTTACACCTCTCCAAAACAATGACACTGGACCGAGACCTTTGGCGCTACACAGTAATAGAGAAGACCCGCCTTACCTAAGTACAAAGTGAAACCTACTACAGTCAGTAAGCACCTCTAACAAAATACACCCCCGTCCCACTACCCCCACCCCATCCACACCACCCCTTTCAATGTAAAGTTATGTTGGTACCACAACATCCAGCCCGAAACAAATGAGGTCATGTAGGTGTCACAACAAAAAAACACAGTCCACGCTGTAATGTGGCCGTGTAGGTAACACGGTAAAAACCTCCCAGTTCCACACTGTAAATGTGGTTGGTGTTAGAAAGGGCATCCAGCCGTAGAAAACCCGCCAGACAGTCCTATGCGAACAAGACAACCACTCTTGCCTCAAATGGGAAAACTCCCGTCCAAACCCATGCAAGCGTGGAATGTGGACGTTAAACGATGATGATGATGACAACTTGTATATACAAGTTTCTAATTTATATATAATTAGTCTTTATTCTAAATTTATTTATTTTATATTTTGTTTACTGATTTATTTATTTACCTATTTATTTTTGTACATGCCAGGGATCAATGAATGGTCAAAGATTCAATGAAGAGGTCAATGGTTTAAAATTTTTGGTGATCTCTGGGCTAATAGACAGATAAAGATAGATTTGTAATTTTTCAATACATGCCTTTGGTAAAGAATATGATTCAGAACTCTAACGTCATGCTGCACTACAGAAGACCTGCCTTCCAATATGCATAAAACGAAATGAAACAAACACTAGTCTGCACCAATGTTGTCTTTACCCCTCTCCATTCACTCTCCCCAATATTAATACCCTAGTCTCACCAGCTAACTATTCCATGCACCTCGTCGATGTTGAACTTGCTTATTCCTCCCCCCTCCTTAAACCCCCAACATGTAAGGTGGTTGTGCTAGTGAAATGACAAAAAAGCACCCAGTCCATCCTGTGAAGGGGTTATTTCAGTGCCACGATAAAAAGCACACTGTCCATACTATAACATGGTTGGCATTAAGAATGGCATCCAGCTGTAGAAACCAAGCTAAAATAGAGATCAGTATAAACAAGATGTGGTCTCTGAACCTGACTTGTCTCAATGTGACAACTATTCTAACCCATGAAAAGGTCAAAAGATAGGCATTAAATGATGATGATGATAATTAAGATTTTTTTTATTAAATGACACACCCTACATTTTGATGTCACACATTCTATACATACACAGAATACTTTCTTTAAAATTATATTTTACTACTTTAGGGCATTCTCTATTAAAATGAATTGTATGTATAGATGTGTGTGCATGAACGATGAAGCCTGGATGAGCTGAGAAAAACACTGGGCATAAGAGGAACCAGATATAGTATAGAGGAAAGAAGGTTGCACCGATATGGACATGTAATGAGTATAGATGATGATCATTGGGTGAAGATATGCCAGAAGTTCTAAGTGGAAGGAAGCCATGGAAGAAAACCAAAAAAGATGTGGGCAAAAACTGGTGAAAACTGATATCAAGAAACTGAACCTCAAAGAAAGAAAAGTGGTTGCTATATTGAAGATGACTCATTTAATACATGAAAGCTTAGAAAAATGGACATAAAAATGATGACATATTTATCAGGTACATGCAATAAGTAAATACTCAGGGTTAGCAGTAAACATTAATTAAAGGGTGGTGGATTGGCAGTATCGGTAGAGCGTCGGACGCCATGCTTTGCAGCAAAGAGTTACGGCCCTTTATGGTCTGAGTTCAAATCCCACCGAGGTTAACTTTGCCTTTCATCCTTACGGGGTCGATAAAATAAAGTACCAGTAATACACTGGGATAATTGCTGGCCTTGTGCCAAAAGTAGAAACAATTAATTAAACTGTCAACAAAAGGACTATGTCAACACTGAGACAATATGTAAAAATCTTTTGACAACAAGATGTATTTACTTAGAATATATCATAATCATCATTTTTTTTATAGCCACTTGCTTACTAAATACACAGAGTAGTGTCTCAATATGTAACCTAGTGAGTTGAAAAACTTTAATTGGGGTCATCTCTGTAATTAGTAGACAAAAGTTTCTTCTAGGGGTGTTAAATATCTAGAAACAACAAGCAAGGTACCTTCAGTAATATCATCCAATAAAATATTTGGGAAAAATAAAGAGATTGCTGATAAAAGTGTATCTTGTCCTTAAAGCTAACTAGAAAAAGCAAATCAAGCATGTTTCATACCTCTATTTCTATACATACCCATCAATTCTCCATTTTGCCAACTGAGCTGAATATGCTTCACTAAAAAGATCTAAGATAAAAACATGTCTATTACTTTCAGAATGTTGGCTTATAGACAAGGTCCACTCTGACTGCATCGTCTAAATTCGTTTCATAGAACTGAAACCAGCTCAAACTATAAGAGTTCTCTCCCTTACTTCTGATATGAACACACCTATGGGAAATTTTGTCTTCAAATAGTGAGGATAGTCTCGTTTGATCGAAGATTTTTTTTCCACTCACCATATTTAAACTGTGAGACTATCTGTATGTTTATAGGTATAATTATCATCGTTTAACATCCCTTGTCCTCGCTAGCAAGGATATTGGTCAATCTTAATCCTTTATTTGCTTGGGCTTTGTTTCTATCTCTTCTTTCCAGTTGCACCACATTGGTTTGTAGCAAATTTTATATATTTGTAAATAGCCGAAAAACCAATTCATCCTGCGTTGTTAGCATCTGTTATTGTCCTATGTGCACCAGAGCTAGTGATATCGACCTTAAAGCACCAAAACCATAAGGAACTCCAGTGGTCGATGAGAAGGGCCTGTAGTGTTTCATCCATTTTTACATTGTCTTTGCCCACCCTTTTTTATTCATTTTGTATGATCTTAGACATTTATATATACATATATATATATATATATATATATATATAATATACAATATATGTAAAGTATATACAGTTGTCCCACGGTATTCGTGGGGGTTACAATCCTAGAGCACTCACGAAGCGTGAAAAACTACGAATATTGGACATGGCCATAAAAATGTCTATAAACGTCAAAACATTACGTAAAAAGATAGGCCGGCAAATACGGTATATTGTTATTAATAATTTAGAATTAAAAAATATATAATGCTTAAAAAAAAAAGCCATTAAAAAATCGCGGAAGATATTTACGATTCCGCGAATATGCGGTGGTTTCCACGAACAATTATTAGTCAGGTGTCTCAGGAAAATTTCGCGAATAACCGGAACTGCGAATGCTGGGGGGGGGGGGGGTATACTGTATATATATATATATATATAGCCATATATCATTAGAGAAACGCAGCATTTTGTACATATATATAGAGAAAGCATATAATTGTTTCTATTTTAGGCACAAGGCCAGCAATTACTCAGTACATTACTGGTACTTTATTTTATCGACCCCGTAATGATGAAAGGCAAAGTTAACCTCGGCGGGATTTGAACTCAGATCATAAAGGGACGTAACTATGCTTCAAAACATGGTGTCCGACTCTCTACCGATACTGCCAATCCACCGACCCTTTTAGAAAACAGTACATACTTTAAAATGGAAAAGTTATATTCCTTACGGCTGCTAATTCATAGTTTCTAGAACGTCATTGAACTTTTTTACTGATAAATACATGTATCATACATATTATAGATGTTATGATACTTTAAATTAGTGATTTCCTCTGACAATTAGTCCCATGTCTTCCGGAGCAATACCAAAGTCAATAGTTGGTAATCGATGATCGATTGCTTAGATCAATTTTCAATCTGATTCTAGGGACTATGAAACGGCGGCCGTAAGGAATATAACTTTTCCACCTTAAAGTATATACTATTTCCTAAATGTTATATGCTTTTTATATGCATGTACAAAATACTATGTTTCTCTAATGATATATGGCTATATACATATATTTTTAATTTTTAATTATATATATAAAAGAGAGAGAATAGATGATAAATTGTGAGCAAACAAGTGATTCAAATAAAGGATAAGATTGATCAATGCAGAAGTAAGCCAAATGTCTCAGAGAAAAATAGATAAAACTAGGTAAGTTTATTTTTTATTTATTTATTCATATTCTCTTTAAGTGGTCATTACCCTGGGCCAAGGAAACGGTTTCCATTGATGAATTGTTAATACTATCTGCAGGTTGGAACTCCTGGCATTAGTGTCACCATTTTTCAGGTAGACAGGTGGGATTTGAACTCAGAATGTACAGAGCTGGAATAAATACAATAAAGCATTACATCTGCCAATCCACCATTCTTGGTTTGATTGTTTATTTACCCTGACAGGATGAAAGGAAGTTGATTTAGGCAGGATTTGAACTCAGAACACAGAGAACTGGAACAAATACCAAAATATATGTGTTAGACCTCCATCAGCTATGACAATGCATATTCCAGTTGTCTGAACAACAGGACAGTCTGTTTGTGAAATTAATGTGCCAGTGACTGAGCATTCCACAGACACATGTACTCTTAATGCTGTCATTACCCTATTTCTAATGAAATAGGCTGCCTTTGTATTCCAATTAATTTTGAAAATAACTAAAAATTTGGAGGAATTTAATGAAATAACTAAGTTTTTCATTAGTAAGCTGATATTTATCATATTACTGAACAAAAATTTCTAAAATATAATTATGATATAAGGATAAACATTTTAATATGAGCAACTTTGTATCATAACTCCAGGGTGGTTTCAGGCAGTTTGATATCAAAAAGGTTAATGTAATTCTCAGGGAGATTCAGCATGGCACAGGTTGTGACAAGGCTGGTCCGATAAATTATGTGTACAACTTATTTTTTTGCAGTTGAATGGAGTGGACCAACATTAAATATAGTGTTTTGCTCAAGGACTCAATGCACCACCCAGTCCAGGAATTGAATTCAGGACTTTATGATCATAAGCTGAATAGTCTAACCACTTAACAACCGATTTGAAGCCAAAATGTATGTGGATTACAGTTAAGAGTAGAAATAGATCAAAAGAGAACAATGTTGATTGCAGAGCAGAACAATTAAACACATAACTGTAGAGAAAAATCAACAAATATGATATCACATTAAACAACTACATACACTTAATTCCTAATTAAAGCTTAAAGCTAAGTTTAAAACAGATGTCAGACAGGAGGTAGTTTCTAATATGATTTTGCTGTTTATACTGCTTAGTAAGGAGCCATTGTTTAATTTGTGTTTTATTTGACTTTTAAGTCTGGTACTTATTTTATTGATCATTTTTTGTTGAACCACTAAACAAAGACAGACATACATACATGACAGGCTTCCTCACACTTTCCATTTACCAAACTTCCTTCACAAGGTATTGGTCAACCTGAGGTAATAGTAGGAGAAACTTAACTAATGTGCCACACAGTAAGACTGAACTCGAAACCAGGCAGGTGTAAAAATAAAACTCCTTAATCACACAGCCATGTTTAAGTTAGAAATTTATTTAAACATTAGATACATATTAGACCACCTGTGACCCGTTGGGTCACATTCACTTAAAATTATTTCTTTTAAATCATGTTCATTTAAAAATAATTTTGACAGGTCTCTCTTCCATTTTCCCTCTCTCTCAATCTACTCTCTCGCAACCACTATCTCTTTCTCTCTATTTATGGAGGTACCCGGAAAACCCCTGTATCTTGGGAACCTGTGCTCCAATTTACACAAAACTTGTTTTATTCCATTTGTATTCCCATTTCAGGGTCAACTTCTTTTCAAAGTATTTTTCCATTATGTGCTGTTTTGGCTGTATTACATTACAGACAAGACACAATCACAGTTTTTGTAATATATAGATAGATAACTATTGTCTTTACCAATCATAGGCAAACTGTGGCTTGTTTGGCTTTATGAATGGCATGCCTAATTTCAAAATTGCCTTGAATTTTTTAGTAGTATGACGAGCCACATCCTATGCAGCCCACTGCTTGAAAAAGGTTGCCCGTGACTGGTCTATACATTGAATCAATTGTATTTCACAAAGCATTGAGTAAATTTTGCATGTATGTTAGCTTAAAATAAGCTGCTTCAACACAGGTTTATAGATTATGAAAAACAGCTAAACAAGTGGTCCGCTTTTTCCATCTCTAGAGGTTTATTTGCCCAACTTGTTCAACTATTTTTTTGTAAACTATTGTCTATGTTTGTAACTGCCATAAGCAAGCCATAGGTTTAATTTGTGGTAATAAAGTGAAATGATAAATAAACTAATAAACAGACTTTGATATGAAACAACCTAAAGAAGAAAAGTGAAACCAATACAGTGGCTGTCTGGAAATTTCATCAGAAAAACTATTGTAGACACTGACAACAATAAAAAAATAAATCAGCTATGATTAAAACAATTTAAATTGTATCTAAAAAGAACACTTGTGTGAACTTTGGCATTAGGATTTGATGATGTCAATCTATACACTCCATCTCTCTCTCTTTCTGACAAACAATTTCCAATATTGGCTTAAGCATTTATAAAGTCTTAACATTCTGTAATGATTTAGCAGAGAATATCTACAAATGGATCTGTTACTTCAAATGTTTATGGCTTCTTTACTATTTGACAGTTCAATTGTAAAAATTTGCAGTATTAGAGTAAAGATGCAAACATAGTGCTGTTTGTACTTTTCAAAAATATCTTGCTAATGTGGTTTCATAAGAAAAGCAGAACAAAATTGATAATAATTTTCATTCATCATCATCATCGTTTTACATTCATTTTCTATGCTGATATGGGTTGGATGGGTCTTTACAGTTCAAGATTATATAAGTAGAGAACCACATCTTGCTCATACATTCCATCTTCGACTTGGTATCTACAACAGGATGCTCTTCTTAATGCCAGCCACTTTACAGAGTGTACTTTGAATGGAACATACTCAGTTGAAGATAAAAAAGCTTTTTACATATTTTCCATACATATATGATAGAATCTCTCATCATATATTAACGTATGATGGATATATATATAAATCACATTTCTCTGACCAAAAGTTAAAAGATTAACAGCTAAGTAAAGTTAAACCAAGTAAAGTATTCTATTATGTTTTTTAAGTTACTTTCAAAGTACACAATTCCTGAATTATTCAACTAACTGGCACATATAAAAATAAATCCTTACTCCTCCACAAATTATAGGAAAAGAAATCATAACCACATGCTAATATGTCCTACATTACATTAATGAGTTATCTGTAATTGTTAATTTATAGCTCAATTATAGCCTAACTACTGATATTAACATTCAATAATAGTCGTGTGTATAGTTGAAAAAAATTGTATATACACCCAGAAATTCCTTTTGTGACATCAACACTACCACAGAGTGGGCTGGATGCATTTTATGTTTGCAAAACATTAGATAGATGTTGCTTCATGGCCCCAGTAGATAGAATGGCAAATTGAAGCCTTGAAGGATAGAGAGAGAGATGTACTGAAAGAGCCAGCCCAACTTGTGGGGCTCCTTCTTGCAGATGACCATCTCCATCCTGATCACAGTAAATAGATCTGGAGACCAAAGATGCCAAATGTTTTCCACTGTTATGGGTCTGATGAGAAACCAATGAGAGAGTGACTAGTACTTAGTAAACTAGGCAAAGATTAAGTCTACCACCCAAGTAGGATACACGATTTGAACTCAGAACACAAAAAGTCAGAACATATACTGACACTAACAATTCCACTAACTCAACCTGAACTGGTACTTTAGTTATCAATTCTGGAAAAATAGATGGCAAAGTTGACCTTAGCTAGATTTCAACTCAGAGAACTGGAACAAATATCATAAATCATATGGTCCTTCACTCTGATAATCTTGCCAATTTGCTACCTTTGCTATAACTGAGAATTCAAACCAGGTTGGGAACCTGCAGTTTCAGAACACCATGTAGCTCTTTAGCCTATCTCGAGTTGCTCTTAGGTGCTCTGACATTTGTATTTTATTTTATTTAATCTGCAATTTTGTATTCAAATAAAAGCCACAAGTTAAAATCAAGACACTGAAGCAATTTCAGATAAAATTCAAAACCAAAATCACGTTGACGAAGAAAACCGTTAATTCAATTTGTATTTTCTTCTATGTATTTTTGTTTAAATAAATTATGTGGCTCTTATAGACTCAATCATGTTTTTTTTTTTCAGCTAAAAATAGCTCTTCAGATTGATAAGGTTCACCCACTCTGTTATAAACTCAACTCTCATCCTTTCAGCATTCTATTCAAGCATTTTTTAAAGACATTATAGCAACAGATTTTGCCATAAAAAAACAGCCAATATATTCCTGTGTATCCAGTTTAGAATAGATACACTGCATCCCTGTACATTGTAAAAGACAACTAAAAGGGTTGGTGTCAGGAATGGTATCTGGCTATAAAACATTGCCACAAAAAAGAGGCTATAACGAGCATGAAAAAGTTATGGTGTTTGCATGACTAAACCTTAGTTAGTATCTACTACGTACATTGCCTATCCCCAGCAGAATAAAATATTTAGATTACAAAGCAAAGCTCCATTATTTCATGACAGAAAAAAAAACAAAAACATTTTTTTCTTTTTTTTACCTGTATCAAATGCTTACTGCCATTATTAATATGTAATTTATATATTATAATTAAACTTCTTGAACTTTCAATGTATTATAATGGATATATTGGGTTTTTTTTCTTTTACTGCTTTCAGTCATTAAACTGCAGCCATATTGGGGTACTGCTTTAAGGAGAATTTAGTACCCCAGTACATATTTTTTCAAGTCTAATACTTATATTTTGATCTCTTTTTGTTGGACTACTAAGTTACAGGATATAAACAAACAGTACATGTAAACACAGACACACACAAAACAAGCTTCTTCACAGTTTCTGTCTGTGAAATTTCCTTCATAAGGCATTGATTAACCCAAGGCTTTAGAAGACATTTGCACAAGGGGCCATGTAGAAGTCTGAACATGAAACCACATGGTTGCGAAGCAAACTCCCTAACCATAGCCATGCCTGCGTTTACAATTTTCAAATACAAAGATTTGTATAGAAGACATCAATCAAGTTGCATAGTTGCATGATTTTTTTTTTTTTTTTTATGCACATGTATACAGGATTCTGAATAAAAGCTACTTAAGGAAATTGAAGGATAGCATGAGAAAATTAATTCTAGGCACAGGCAACAAGTAGTGAGAATTAATGCTCTTTGCCTATCTATGAAAGAAAGAGAAAAGGTGATGCATTGGTTAAACTATGTATACTGATTATTGATTCAAACTGCTGGTATATTTCTCAACACAGGTAGCTAAAAAGAAAAAAAGATCAATTCATATGTCCATAGTAACTGTAACCTCTTTGCACATTTTTTCTTTCAATAAGGTTTTCTCACTATCAGTCGTTTTAACTCTTGGGTTACCATATTTCTAATGAAAGACACTGCCTATGATTTTCAAAAAATTATAACCTAGAAGTTGAAGGGATTTAGTAAAAAAAACTCACTCTCGTTAAGCTGTTTGGAATATAACCCTCTAGTTACCATATTTCTAATTAAAGACAAACCTATGAATTATTTATTAATTCCGTCATCATTTTATGTAAGGACTTCTGTTAAATAGTGCTCTAAATACCAGCTTAATAAAAAAAGTCAGTTACATTAATAAATTCGATCAAATTCTTGATTATTTGAAAATTATAGGTAATATTTTTTTAATAAAAATAGGGTAGCAAAAGGGTTAAATATCAGTGAAACAATAGAAAAAGTCAACACTTGCATAACATTCTTGTTTTATCTTTTTTTTTGGGGGGGGGGGGGGGGGGGGGGGGGGGGCTCTCAACATATACAAATTTTCTCAAACTTTATCAAGCACCTTTTCTTTATTTTTACTCTCAGTTCTGCTAATAGCATTTGGAACTGTAATAACTAAAAATCAAGGTACATTGATACACAGATTTTGATGATAAATATTGTTAATTAATGAAGAATTTGGATAGATTTATTAAAATAATTAATTCTTTCATTATTAAGATAGTATTTGAAATAATTTACCAAAACATTCTTATATCAAGTTATGTTCAAAGATTTTAATTTAAGCAATAATCCTTTAAAATGAGTGGTTCTGTTTCATAGAACCAGGGGTTGTTTTGGGTAGGTTGGTAACTCACTTTCAATTAACAGTGAAATTATAAGAATAGCACCTTCCCCGCCCACACTGTAAAATGGTGTCACAACAAAAAGTGCCTAGCTCACACTGCAAAGTGGTCGTGTAGGTGACAACAAAAAGTCTCCAGCCCACACTGTAAAGTGGTCGTAAGGTAACAACACAAAAATCACCCAGCCACACTGTAAATGTGGTTGGCATTAGGAAGGGCATACAGCCATAGAAACCAAGCCAAAATTAGTTCTGTATGAGCAAAACATGGTCATCTGACCTGGCTTGTCTCACAACGGGACAATTCATCTAAACCATGCTAGCATGGAAATATGGATGTTATAACGGTGATAATGATGATACAACTATGTATAACAGCATTTATCTTACTGACATCAGGGAGGAGGGTAATGTGATATTTATTCCAATCTCTAACTACAAATAAGAACTGCAATGAAGTTGACTCAATATTGTATATATACTACTAGTGTAGTGTAGTTTATATATATAAGCATAGTATATACTCATAAGTGCTGATAGTACTTGAAATTAATACGATTCCTACTAACTTTCAATTCTTTGAACACTAGTTTATATTTGATATGTACGAAATATATTTTGGTGATCACATGTCCGAAGAATATTTTACATTCAATTTAAAAAATTAAAGTGCTACATCTGCAGACATTTGAATATAAAGACAGTGATACACATAGAATTTGATTCCATTTTTTTTTTGGAAAACTCTTAGCAATTTTCTTCTAGTGTGCCTCTGTGTGCGTGTGCATACATACATTTATGACGATATATATATATAAACACACACATATGTGGGTGGGTGTCGTTAAAGCTCACATATGCATAGGTTTTGGTAACCTCTTATGAAGTTGCATCTCATAGGAGCTTTCTGGGGAATTTTAATAAAAATCCCAGTCTATCATGTATATGCGTGTACATATATATAAATATAGACCAAGACAGTACGGAAGCAGGATGACTGACTTCCCAGACAGGCCCTTGGGGGAGGGGTGCATCTCATGTATGGCCGTATGTTCTATCAAGTGCATGGGGGAAGTTGTCATGTTGACACAACTGAAAGGTCCCCTCAATCCTTTGTTTGGAAGGCTTTCAACGGCTGGATGCCCTTCCTACCACCAACCACTTTGCAGCGTGTACTGGGTCCGTTTATTGTGTAGATCAGCAACAATAAGGAGGCAGTCCTGTCCTTGACATGACTGAAGGGTCCTCCCAACCCCTTGTTTGGCAAGCTTTCTCCGACATGTAGGGGTTTTAAGGGGGAGTAGCGACATTCACATATATACATACACACACACACATCCAGCGTTTTAATTTTTTTCTCCTTGATTTTTTTTTTTATAAATCATCTGTCATGATAAACAGGCAAAGTTGTGGTTAAATATATAGTTAGCAAAACATTTAAAAATCTACTCTCCTTTTTTGCTAACCTCATTTCAATAGAAATAATCTAGCATAGTTTAGGTCTAATTTTGGAATTAGTTCAATATATATATACAATTGCTATATATCAGATATAATTGAATAAGGCCACGCCACCACCATTTCCCTGCCTCAAGAATTAATCACACAAATACACCCTAAATAGAAGACTGTGGGCGCTCACTCTCCATCTAAGACTTAAAAAAAAACCTGTTGATCTACTTTAAGGGAATGATGATAACTGGGTGTGGAAATATTGCGGTCTGTGACAGTCATATAAAGGTGTGTCTCATACAAGTACACAGTCAATATGTATGTGTGTAAACACAAAGAAAGTACTCTATATAAAATGTATTGGAAGCTGAAAAAAAATCACAAACTGTTCCTCTGGGTTTCACGATTCTGCGCGCGTGTGTATGTGTGTGTGTCCATACGACTAAAGTAACCAAAGTTATAAAGTAAAATGTAAGCAAAATAAATTAAGTTATATGAAATATTTACTCATTTAAAGAAACATTGTATCCAGGAAATACTAAACTCTATACAAATATAGAAACCAAAGAACCTGAAAAAAAAGAGAGCAACCATACACTGGACAGTACAAAATGTGAAACAATCACTTAATTCTATAATTAATACATAAATCACGATATAACAATGAAACACACATACATTGTCTTTTCGTGGGTTTCACGGTTCGATACAAATTTCCCCCGACCCTATCTTTTTTTATATGATAAAATTGTAAATACCTGTATAATAGACAATAAAGAAATATTTTAATCCGATATCTACCTAAACAGAGGTTGTTTGTTTAATCCCAAGTCAGCCCTGTTCGTGCAGAATTATTGACTGATCAGACATTCCAAACGTGTCCATCCCGTCTTTTTTATTTTTTATAAATATATTTTTTCTTGACAAAATATATGTTGAACTATATTATTCAAATGTGTTCTTCATTTCTTAAGACGGTAGTGTGGGACTTCATTGCTACTTATTTCCTTTTTTAAATCTAGCTACGGTAAAGAAACTCCTCCGTTGACGTCTTGAACAGTCAGCCGGCTTATAATCGAATATTTACATTTATTGCAAAAGGCGTTCCAACTACGACTATCACGTCTGTTTCTCTCAGATACAATAATTTTCTATATCTGCATTATCCAATGTGTCACTTCATTAAATAGTAGGGCGTGATTTGAAGGGAGACTTAGCAGCTATTACCAGCATACCGAGCGACCACGTAGAATCTCCATTATTGGATTGATAAATGTAAAAAGGTAACGTAACCACCTAAGATATCTAATGATTACAACCGGGTGTTAAATTTAAATTATAACATTCTGAAAACCAAATATATTATATGCATATATTTATTTAAACATTCAAAAACTTTAAACATCTAAAAACAAAAGTTAAAATTATAATTAACATAACAGCTGCAATTGTTACCCTTCCCTAACTTTCTTAAACGCATGCAAAAACCGTGAAAACAATGAAATTATTTATTCACAGGTAAAAATAAAGTTAAATAAAAACAAAGTATACTGAGATTGCAAATTTTAAATCGGTATAGAGACCATTTCATAACTAGTTAGAGGAAGTGGTGACACATGTTAAAAATTGGAGGGGGGGTTGTCATGTTTATATTCGGAAGTTTTCATTTTTAGCAATATGGTTAAGATTAAAAAAATAAATTATTTTAATTACGTATAAGCTAAAAAGAAATATAAACAGTCAGTTGATTCAATTTCAATGTTAGTGATATTACTAGTACTTATTTTATCGATCTTGGAGCGATGAAAGAAAGCCGACCCCAAAACGGATTAAAACGCAGAAGTAAGTTAGTGGGCGAAATTAAATTATTTTCTGACGAAGTTCTCTATCCCAAACGATAAATTTCAACTTATTTTGCGATAACACGAACTTATTCAGAGTTTTGCTAACTTTATTAAATAGATTTAGTCTGGGACAGTAACTAGGACCCTAGTCACCATCACACATGCCCTTAAAAGATAATAAAATAGACATTCATTTAAAAAAAAAGCCGAAAGACATTCTTTTTATTTCTTATATGTTTCTAATTTTTAAAATCGTGATCGATTAATGGGATCTGATAGCAACATAAACTTTGTTGACACACGACTAAAAAGTTTCTGATGAGTAACACGCCATTCTTCGAAAAGGTAAACACGCAACTTTTCAAGTATTAGAAATGTGTATAAAAATATATAAAACAAAAATCATATCTACTCACTATTCGTACTCTCCGGGCTAAATATTTCATCCTCTTTAGAAGATAACGACATTGTTAAATTTTCAAAAGGAAAATATTGTTAGATATTTTTGAATGTATTTTTTGTCTTGTTTTTATGTTATTTACTTTGGTCCGGACACTATGAAAGTTTATACTACGTCTACGGTAATTTTCGTCTGCGATGGCTGCCAGGTGAAAGACACACAACACTCACACATATGCAGCATGGTCGGGGAGGGGGGAATTATTACGAGAGTTTGTTAAGATATATTAATTACTTTTAATCAGAACATATAACGACGTTTTAATTATTAAGATTAATAGTTCATAAATTAGACAAAAAACAAAAGCTTTTAGAATTACGTTTTTTTTCTTTTGTTTGTTGGTTCAGCGAACGAGAGTTGGAGTGCTCACGAGGTTTGATATTAGTTTAGTGAATGTCAACAACTCAAAACAGGCAACATGGCTATGGGAAGAAAAGGAAACGTAAGTTTTTAGTAATATACTTATTTATAATCTGTCTGTGGAATATTAATTAGTGTATTTAATATATTTTGATAGTTATGTATAATTTTTGTAATGTTTTTTCAAACCAACTTTTAGTCCGAATAGTTTTTCAAGCATCTTCGCTTGTAATGACCTCACTCACATTTCGAATGTTGTATCTATAATTTAATTTGGCAATCAAATTATATAAAAATAAATGTACTGTTTTTGTTGGTATATAAGGTAATTTATTCAAATTGTTATTGTTTGGTTGTCTCTTCTTGAAAAGAAAGAGGGTGAAAGGGGGGGATGAAATATTAGAAAATTGGGTATTATTATAGAATACCCCACTCAATTTCAGTGAGAAAAACTCTTTCCTCGTGTTTTTCGTGTGCTATCAACTAAACTAACATCCAAGATTCTGA
Organism: Eledone cirrhosa; assembly: GCA_964016885.1. NCBI lineage: Eukaryota > Metazoa > Mollusca > Cephalopoda > Octopoda > Eledonidae > Eledone > Eledone cirrhosa. Next base: position 184,960,659 of record OZ024743.1, read on the forward strand.
CAATTAATCCCCCCCCCTCTTCCTCGGAGTTTTACCTACGGATTTTATTGTTCGTGTGTTATCAACCAATATGACCACTAAACCAGTTGGAAACTACTAGATTTGTAGAAAAGAAAGGTTAGAGTTAGGATTAGGGTTTCCATTTTCCGGGGGGAAAAAAAGTCGATTGCAAGCATCTAAGACAGGTCCCCAACTACTGGCCGCTGGATCATTTACTATCGGGCAGCAAAGAAATAATTAACTTGTTTAAATTATATAACAGATAAATTAAATATTGGACTTTAATTTTAAAAGATTTGTTTAAATATTTAATATTCATGTACTTTAATAAATTGCTCTCTTTATCGAAAAGCACTTTAATAACACATATGTGCAACTACCGGCCCGCGGAAAGATTGTCCGACATGAAGCCGGTCCGTGATATAAAAAAAAGGTCGGAGACGACTGATCTAAGAGGAAAAAAAAAGGAAAAGATAATTATTTCTTACCAAACGTGAGAAGTGTGTAGATCTGCGAAACTCCGATGTTCTTTTCGCACACTTTCACCCTACTTTTTCTACAAATCTAGTCGTTTCCGACTCGTTGATAACACAGGAAAACAAGTTATAGGGAAAACTCCGAGGAGAGAGAACCCATTCCACCCCCTCTGTTCTCCGGAAAAGTCGATTGGAAGTTAGATTAGTTGATAGCACACGAAAAAGAAAATTTGCCACTGAAATCTAGTGTGGTATTCTATAAATTTAAATGTATATTGTTTTCAAGAAATGGTGTGTTTATCTTATTGGCATTATGTGATTGGTGTAAGCATTTTTTCGTCTTTACTTTTCAATACTGTTTGCTATCAACTGTATTTTACAAACAAAAGTTCTACAATGATGGAAAATATTAAAAAATAATAAAAACAAAATTAAGTAATGAAAAAAAGAGGGAAGAAGTAAAGAAGGGCAGAACTGGCTGTAAAGGAAAGTACTATAAATGCCATAAATGAGAAGAAAAGGTGGGGGTGACAGACTCTACACCTAGGTTGGGGCCATGTTTTGGTTGCCCCCTGCAGACAAAACTGCAAAGGCATTTCCCCAGACAATAGCCAGCGACACACGCAACCTCATGGAGCTCCTTCATCAGATAGGCTGTTGACGTTCTGATTTTATAGAGCAGCTCAACTATATGGGGTCTGAAGATGCCTGAGGTTCGACAGCAGCTGGACAAGCCCTTGTATTTTGCTTGTCTTTCATTGCAGGCTTAAAATATGTTTCCTTTATTGGTTTAATTTGTGGATGTCATTTTAGGTGCGGCTGCCGCCGGAGGTGAATCGGATATTATATGTTCGAAATTTACCATATAAAATCACAACTGAAGAAATGTACGATATATTTGGAAAATATGGAGCTATACGACAAATTAGACTGTAAGTACTTGTCTTTGTCAGGTTTTTTTTTCTTCTTTTTTTATTGCAAAGAAAACATGATCTGGTTGACATGAAAAAAGGACTGTTAAAAATCTGGTAAAATGATATACTGGAAGAAGATTTACAGAGCTAAAGATTGATCTATGGATAGAAGTTGATTCATAAGCTATTTCCTTCTTTGTCTTGTTTTTAGCATAAACTATGATATTCATTTTTTATAATTTGTTATCTGACTTTTAAAAATAATTTAGGTTTAACTCTTAGTCTTCTTTGTCACATGAAATTGCATAAACAAAACATTCTTGAAAAGTACAGAACACCATTATGACTGCATCACATTGAAGATTAGTCTTTTGTATATTGCAGATTTTCATAATGATCTTTCCACTAGTAAAGAGACTATAAACATTTGAAATAACAACCCCACATTTAGATATTTTCTGCTAAATCATTACAGAGTGTTTTAGAGTTAAAGCTCATAATTTTCATCTCCTAAGTGTCCTACAATGGTATAATGAATGTAAATGTTAATTATTAGGTGCTACAGTTTATTTGGTGTGAGTGAGTTCAATCCCTGCATTAGTGTTTATATATACTCAAGTTTGAGCAGAACTAGCAAGTGTCATCACAAATATGAAGATATCTCAGACATAGACTGCAAGATGCTAATAGTCTTCTCCCGTGGTTTGAAATTCCAAAGATGTTACCGAACATTGTAAGCACCTGAATAAAGCTGGAGGTTACAGTGGCCAAAATGTTATGATTATAACAACCATTATGGAGACATTATTCTGAATAAACAGTGTATTATGTTAATTCTTCATTTCAGAAATATGTTTGTCTGGATTGGATGAGAGGGAGAGTGTTCTGGGGCACAGTTGATGTGTTTAGAGGTGGGTTAGCACATATCAGAATTGAAGCTTGCAGGAAAAGGGAACTATGCCCCTCACATGTCAAGATGTTTTTCTCCTTTTTAATATTTTTGTTTCATTGGAAGATCAACAGATGTGGCCTGTGCTGATGTGAAGGGCTATATTTTTTCATCATCATCACCGTTTTATATCTGTCTTCCATGCTTTGACAGGTTAGACAGGTGGTCACGTTCTAAGGCCAGATATAGTTGACAGCATCTTGCTCATGTTCCATTTTGGCATGGTTTCTATGACTGGATACTCTTATTTATATTTATGTATGCCATGACTGCCAAAAGGTGGACTGGATGTTTTTTTTTTTTTTTTTTTTTTTTTTTTTTTTTTTGTGTGGCACTAGCACTATCATTTTACAGTAAACTGGTGGCATTTTTTTTATTATGTTTTATTTTGTCAACAAGCCTTTGTGCAGCTGCTGAACATGCTAGCTATAGCAACCAAATCTCTGATATCTATTGTTATAAAAAGGCATTAGGTAGTTCTTTATTCTGAAATAATACACTCAAAGGGAGGCCACAACTTAACCCTTTTGATATCAAACCACACCTGGTTCTACAACAAAAATATACTGTTTTAAAGTTTATATTGATCTAAAATCCTTCCATCATACATTTATGTAAAGACTTCTGTTAAATTATGCTCTAAACACCAGCTTAATAATGAGAAAGTCAGTTACACTAATAAATCACTTCAAATTCTTGATTACTTGTAAATCATAGTGTTTTTTATTAGAAATCATCATCATCATCACCGTTTTACGTCCGTTCTTCCATGCTAGCATGGGTTAGGCGGTTTGTCCTGTTGTGGGCAGTGTCTGGTCGGCTGACCATGCCTTGCTCATACAGGAACTGATTTTGGCTTTATTTCTACAGCTGGATGCCCTTCCTAACACCAACCTCATTTACAGTGAGTGCTGGGTGCTTTTTCGTGGCGCCTACACGTCCACTTTACAGTGTGGGCTGGGTGCTTTTTTGCCGTGGCACCTCCACGACCACCTTGCAGTGGGAGGGTGTGAGGGCATATTGTCTATATGCTTCAGCTTGTACCCATGGGAGGTCGGGTACTCTGTATTACTGCGTGATGCCAGAGGTCACGGTCATGTGTCATCGCCTTTGAGAGGTGTAATTGGGTAAGGTCGGCTTTTATCACCTCATCCCAGGTCTTCTTGGGTCTCCCCCACTCCGCGGTTTCCATTGACTTCTAGTGCTTTGCACCTTTTTATGCAGCTGTCATCCTTCATACGCATCACATGTCCATACCAACGCAACCGCCTCTCCTGCACACAGCATTTGATTCCTCTTATGCTCAGTCTCTCTCTCAATTCATTTATGCTTTGTCGTTCGCGTATATTACTATTACACATCCATCGGAGCATGCAGGCTTCGTTTCTTTCTAATCTACGTAAGTCTTCCACCTTCAGCGTCCAGGTCTCACTACCATGTAACATTGCTGTTCGGATACACGCATCATACAGTCTGCCTTTCATTTTGAGGGAGAAGCTTTTTGCAGCTAGCAGTGGCAGTAGTTCCCTGAACTTCTTCCATCCCGTTCTTACCCTAGTTATTGTACTTTCTGAACACTCACCTCCGCTGCTAATTCAGTCATCTAGGTAGCAGAAGCTGTCTACTGTTTCTAAAGAGCCCTCCCAGAGATTGGTGGTACTTGTTTCCTGTGGCTGTTTGCTGCTTGTTGTCCCAGCACAGCTGCTGCATGTGAAGCCTACATTCTACATCTCTTGTGTACCCATTGTTTGCATTTGGGGCAGAGAATGGAGTTCCTACCTACACCTTTCCTACATACTGAGCAAGGCCATTTCCCTGGGGGGGATCTGGGTTCTGTTTTCTCGTCTACTTACAAGGACCTTAGTCTTTGAGACCCTTTCTTTCTAGTCCCTGCTTCCAAGTTTGGAATTTCTTCTCTAGTTCTAACATAGATTCAGCTATAAGTGCGAGGTCATCAGCATACAGGAGTTCCCATGGGCATCCGGTCTTAAACTCCTCCGTTATTGCCTGCAGGACTATGATGAACAGGAGAGGGCTAAGAGCAGAGCCCTGGTGGACACCAACCTGTACGCTAAATTCCTCGCTATACTCATTGCTAATCCTAACTTTGTTGACTGCTCCCCTATACATGGCTTGTACAGCTTTCACAAGCCATTCATCTACTCTAGTTTTCTAAGAGCCCACCATATTACAGCACGTGGAACTCTGTCAAAGGCTTTCTCGAGATCGACGAATGCCAGGTAGAGTGGTTTACTTTTAGCTAGGTACTTTTCCTGTAACTGCCTCACAAGGAAGAGGACATCAGTGGTGCCTCTTCCTGGTACAAACCCAAATTGCATCTCATCTATTTTCACCCGGTCCCTAATCAACTGTGCTATAACTCTTTCTGTTACTTTCATGACCTTGTCCATCAGCTTTATACCTCTATGGTGACAAAAGGGTTAAACATCTGAAACAATGGAAAAAGTCAACATTAACATAACAATCTTGTTTTATTATCTATTTTTTTGCTCTCAAACTTTACCAAACACCTTTTCTTTATCTTTACTTTCAGTTCTGCTAATAGCATTTGGAACTGTTATAACTAAAAGCCACAGTACATTACTACACGTCATTTTAATGTCCGCATTCTCTGCTAGTAAGGGTTGGACGATTCTACATAAACCGAGTCTACTGAAGCGGAGCTACTGATCTCCCAGACAGGCCAGGTCACATTGTATGCTGCGGGTTGGGTAGTCTTCAGTACCACACAGTGCCAGTCCTTAGTCATTTCTGTTGTGAGGTTTAGTTTTTTTAAGGTCAGTCTTCATAACCTCATTTCTTGTCTTCCTGAGCCTGCCTCTCCCACAGGTCCCAGCCACTGAGGTTTCTCTGCATTTTTGTATGCAGCTACTATCTTCCATATGCATCACATATCCATAACAACAAAGTCTTCTCTCTTGCACACTACATCCAATTCCTCTTATGCCAAGTTTTTTCCTCAGTTTGCTTATGCTATGTACACTAACATTACTCATCCATTGGAGCATACTCGATTTGTTTATTTCTAGCCTCCTTGAGTCTTCTCTGGTCAAAGCCCATGTTTCACTGCCTATCATACAGTCTACCCTTCACTCTGAGAGAAAAGCCCTTTGTTGTCAGCAGCTCTCTAAACTTTTTCCAGCCTATTCATATCCTAGCTATCACACTTTTGGTGCATCCTCCCCCACTGCTAATTTGATCGCTTAGGTTACAAAAGCTGTCAACTACTTTTAAGGAGCCTCCCTGGCAACTGAAGGGATCTGTATTATGTATGCTCTTAATGCTTACTTCTGCACGTCTGCCATATATAAAGTCTATCTTTTCTGTTAGCCTGTCTACTATCCCACTACATCTCTTTTGTGTCCATAAACTACACTGTGTGTACTTTATAGAATTTCTGCCCACTTTTTTTCTGACATATCGAACAAGGCCACTTTCCTGATGGTATCATCCTCCTGTCTTCTTTCCTACTTATTAAAACTTTTGTCTTTTCAACTCTAGGTTCTTCCTCTATCCTATGGATTCATTTATGAGGACTAAGTCATCAGCATATAGGAGCTCCCATAGAGTTCCAGATTTAAACTTCTCAGTTGTTGCCTGAGGGACAATGATGAACAAGTAAACTGAGGACTGAGCTCTGGTGGACTCCCACCTGCACATCAAATTCATCACTCTACTCATTGCCAACAATCACTTTGCTGGTTGTCCTCTATACATGGCCTGCACAGCCCTCACGCGCCATCCATCTACATGTAGCTACCTAAGTAACCACCAGATTATAGTATGTGGAACCCTGTCAAAGGCCTTCTCCATAGCTACAAATGCTAGAGCCTGGAGAGAGGCTGAAGAAAGAAAATTTTCCAATGTCCTGAGACGTGAAGTGTTCAGCATTGCAAGACAGTGTGTCAGTGTAAGTCATGATGTTGTTGGGGAAAAGCGTATTAGAAATGACACTGGTTCACTGCTCAAAAGAAAGAGGCCTGGAAATGTTACTATGAGAGATTGATGAATATAGAGAATGAATAGGAGGAAAAGAAACTACCCGCAACAGAAGGACCAGCTATTGAAGTTAACAGTTATAGGGTCAAAGAGATGAAAAATGGTAAAGCTGGGGGACCATCAGAGATAGTTGCTGAGATGCTAAAAGCATTGGGAGAAGTAGGAGTTGAACTAGTAACCTGCATATTCAATCAGGTAATACAGGACGGTATCATACCCAATGACTGGTGCAACAATACAATTGCTCTAATAATAATAATAAAATTGTGTACAGTGCTCAGGTGCACTACAACTCATCAAAGGTGCATGTATAGTACATAGAATAATGTTCAAATTTCAGGAAAATGAACAGTGTATGAGTTATGATATATGTGTCGTGTGTATGGAGAAGGGATATCAGGTATAGTGTTGGCAAATTTCAGGAAGCGTGGATGTTTTAAAAGATGCAGAGTCTCGGCAGCTAACAACTGATGCACATAGTTTGTTCCCTGCTTCAGCAACTCTGAGCATGAAAAAATGTTTCCGAAAGTCATGGGAGCTGTGCTGTTTTCTGAATTTGTAGGCATGCCTACATGTGTTAGAGACATGAAAATTAAAAAGGTGCTCAGGGTTGTTGTTGGCAAGATGGTTAATAATTTTGTGGGTGTTTACCAAGTTAGTTGCCAGATTAGCTTCAATGTATCCATGCCCAGGGAAGCAAGGCATTCAGAGTATGGTAGATGCCTGATGGAGGGTATTCGCTTGGTTGCACATCACTGAACAGTTTCCAGAAAGGAGCAACTATAGAGGAATAAAACTAATGGATTAAGTTATGAAAGTAATGGTAAGAGTTATAGCGCAACTAATTAGGGAAATAGTCAAATTATATGATATGCAGTTTGGTTTCATGCTTGGGAAAAGTACTACAGATGCCCCTCTTTCTATTGAGGCAATTACAAGAGAAGTTCCTAGCCAAGAATAAGCCACTGTATTTAGCTTTTGTTGATCTAGAAAAGGCTTTTGACAGAGTACCTCAATCTATTATCTGGTGGTTCTTAAGGAAATTAGGTATAGAAGAATGGCTTGCGAGAGCTGTGCAAGCCATGTACAGCATAGCTGTCAGTAAAGTGAGAGTAGGAAGTGTTTAATGAGGAATTCAAGGTTCAGCTCTTAGCCAACTGCTGTTCATTATAGTTCTCCAGGCCATAACAGAGGGGTTGAAACTAGTTTTCCATGGGTATTTCTCTATGCAGATGATTTGGTGCTTATAGTTGAATCCATAAAAGAATTAGAAAATAAGTTCCGACTATAGAAACGGAATTTGGAATCAAAAGGTCTAAGAGTAAATTTAGCCAAAACTGAAGTGCTAGTGAGTAGGAAGGAAGATAAGACCCTGATCCCTTCATGGAAGTGACCTTGCTCCATATGTAGAAAAGGAGTAGGCATAAACTCCATACGGAGAGAAGACTGCATTGGTACGGACATGTGGTGTGCATGGATGATTGATGGGTGAAGAAGTGGAAGGAAGCTGCAGTAGAGGTAGATCAAGAAAGACCTGGGCAGAGGTTGTGAGAGCTGACCTCAAATCGCTGAGACTCACAGAGGAGATTGTGAAGAAAAGTGGTAAGTGGAAAGATATTGTGCTGAAAAGGGCCTGTCCAACCCATGCAGACGTGGAAAGATGGGTGTAAAAATGATGATCATGATATGGAGAACTTTTTTTTCAATCATCTGTAGCTAAATAATCATTATTGTGGTTTCTCTGCAGCAGCTGTCATAAATTATATTATTCTATTGTTTACTCTTGTTAATCTGATATCCAGTAGAATATTGTTTTAATAATAATGATTCTATTGATTTTTTTCTTATAAACTATAAAAAATGTGCTTACTATGAGAATATACACTATTACTTACTGTAAAACTAAAGTGAAAGTTCATTATTAAAGACAGTATGTATATACACAAGAGTATTGGGGACAATTAACATTGATTCATTTTTTATGTAAGAACTATTGAGTTGTTTCAAAACCAGGTTAATGCTGAGAAAGTTATATTACCAGATTCCTTTAAATACTTGATTATTTTCAAAATGATTTGAAAACTATATGCAGTGTTTTTCATTAGTAATATGATAAACGATTTAACTGTATTTCTGTTAAGTTACTCTTTAGATTTTAATCAAATTATATTTATGACTCTGGCTGTCTGACATCTGCATTGAATGGTTTCGATTTAGTGTAAGGGAGAGTATTGTCACCTCTCCTGTTCACAATCTTCATAGTCAGGATTGACATGCGCAGCTGTGTTGGAAGTGGTATCACGACTTGCAAATGTAGGGTCAGTTGGCTGAAATTTGCAGACGACATGGTATTACTTAACTCATCAGAAGGTGATTTCTGACATGCACTTGATGGGTTTGATACCAATTACTGCACGATTGGAATGAAAATCAGTCCTGCAAAAACAGACACTCATCCTCTCAAGGAAGCCTGTGCAGTGCACTGTATATGTGGAGTTCCACTGAAGCAGGTGGAGGAGTTCTTGGAGCCATGTTTACGAATGATGGAAGGCAAGAGACTGAATTAAGTGCAAAAATTGCAGAAGCTGGCGCAGTAATGCACCAACTTCAGCATTTGGTAATCAGAAGAAGGGCGGTAGGTCTAAAAGCCTAACTTGCTATCTTCAATTCGGTATTCATGCTAACCCTTACCTTTGGTCATGGATCTTAGGTAATAACTGAAAGAATACGATCGCAAATACAAGTGACCGAAATGGGGTTCCTCCAAAGGGTCTTTGGATAACGTTACTTGATAGAATGCATAACTCGGAGATCAGAAAGTCGCTCCAGGTAGAGTTGCTACTTCTCCAAATTGAGAGATCATAGCTCCGATATTACAAGCTTGGAGTTGGAATATCTCAAGAAAGAATTATTAGAAAGATTTTAAAGGCAAAACCGATCAACAGGAGACCCAAAGGTAGACTCCGAAAAAGATGGTTGAATAACGTCAATGAGCTCAGCTGGTCTTGCTTGGGGATCCAACGAGATCAATTGAAGATGGTTGCTTTTGACAGGATCCGCTAAAAGGAGTATTTGAGGACTTTCCTCATGACCTTCCCTGGAATAAGTGGGCAAAGAAAAAAGAGACTTTCTTGACTGTTTAGATATTACTAATTGCTGTCTATATCCTGTTTAAGTATACCATATTGCTGCATGTTGTAAGAGGTGATTAAAAGGGCTGAGTCCAGGGAAGGCATCCAGTAGTAAAATATTACCTCAAGAAGTCCTCTATGATGAGTATGATGTTTTTCATTGGGCCTAGAAGGCTAACTTGTGCCAGGCAGGAAAAATGTCCTTGTTGATTATATCCCATAAATTAGCAGTTTGGACAAATGAATACTGGTAAATTAAGTATCAGATGGAAATTAATGCTGGGGTCAATATGATAAACTAAAACCCTTTACGGTGCTGCCCCACCAAAGTCATTGTACAGTGACTGGAACATAAAAGAATATATGTAAAAACAGGTTTAGTGTTTGTTTCGTTGTAAATCTTGGTTTAAAACAAATTTAGCAAAGAAAGACTGTAATATTACACTTTCCAAGTAGAATTGTACCCGTCATTAATTCCAGTGTTACTCAAATATGTATCTTTACCATTTTAATTGATATATTGATTCAGCTAAAAACTTAAGATATTCAATGGCAGCTGTTTAACTTGTCATTAAATATATTAAAACAGATGTCATTTATCAACCATGATTCAAAACTACGAAAGTAAAGGATAAAAAATTATCATTTATACATGGATATATCTCGAGCAAGGATATATCTCATACATCTATGAGCTTGGCTGGTCTTGCTTGAAGATGGTTGATTCTGACAGGACCTGCAGGAAGGACTCATCCCCCATGATCTTCCCAAGAATAAGTGGGCAAAAAATGATCATTTCTTATCCTTGACTTTCTTACAATTTTGAATTTGAAATGCTCTGCTACCTGAACTGCCCTTAACAACAGGATGTCTTAACTGCCAATATCTTAATCGTCCTGTTTTTACTCCAGAGAGACAGATGACAGTAAGGTGCATTGAACTTATCTCATCTTGCTTAAGAAAATAGTGAAGTATAACCACATATATTTTATATTAGTGGTTAGTGGTTAGAGCATTGGCCTTGCAGTCGAAAGGTTGTGAGTTCAATTCTCAGACTGGGTGATGTGTTGTTTCCTTGAGCAAGACACTTTATTTCACGTTGCTCCAGTTTACTCAGCTGTAGAAATGAGATGATAGGGTCTGGGGTCCATATCATTCCACTGCAAAGTGGTCGTGGAGGTGCCACGGCAAAAAAGCACCCAGCACTCACTGTAAATGAGGTTGGTGTTAGGAAGGGCATCCAGCTGTAGAAATCAAGCCAGAATCAGTTCCCGTCCCACCCTTGCAAGCAGGGAAAAGCGGATGTAAAATGAAATGATGATATATATATAAAATTAAATTTGCTAAGGTAAAATCTAACGTTATCTTGGCACCTTTAATTTTCTAATGCATTATATGGCTTTTAAAATTATTTAAATTTATATTTCCTATTCAACAATGCTTCAAGCAAACTATAACACTCTGTTATATATATCATCATCATCGTTTAATGCCTATCTTCCACACTAGTATATGTTTGACAGATTTGTCCCATATGAGGCTAGTTGGATGACCGTGTCTCACTCTTATAGGACTGTTTCTGGCTGGATGCCCTTCCTAACGCCAACCACATTTACAGTGTGCACTGGGTGCTTTTTGCCATGTCTCCTACACAACCACTTTACAGTGTGGACTGGGTGCTTTTTGTCGTGACACCTACACGAATACTTTAGTGTGGCTGGATATTTTGTTGTACCAACATAACTTTATATATATCGTCATCATTTTACGTCCGCTTTTCCCTGCTTGCAAGGGTGGGACGGGAACTGATTCTGGCTTGATTTCTACAGCTGGATGCCCTTCCTAACACCAACCCCATTTACAGTGAGTGCTGGGTGCTTTTTTTTGCCGTGGCACCTCCACATCCACTTTGTAGTGGAATGATAGGGACCCCAGTCCCTATCATTTCATTTCTACAGCTGAGTAAACTGGAGCAATGTGAAATAAAGTGTCTTGCTCAAGGAAACAACACATCACCCGGTCTGAGAACTGAACTCACAACCTTTTGATTGCAAGGCCAATGCTCTAACTACTAAGCCATGTGCCTCCATATATATATATATATATGTCTATAGAGTGAAGGCACATGGCTGAGTGTTTAGAGAATTGGATTCGCAATTGTGAGGTTGTGAGTTCGATACCTGGACCGGGCGATGTGTTATGTCCTCGGCCAAGACACTTTATTTCACATTGCTCCTTGTACCTGGAGTTGTGACCGATAGATAGTATTAGCAATTGGAAAGACCAATGGAAACATTGTTTCCTTGGTCCAATTTGACGAAAGTCGAGTGACTGTCGATATATATATATATATATAGAGAGAGAGAGAGAGAGTGTTTGGTTTTGAAAAGATGAACTGTGTCCATGTATATTATAAAAGTTTGATGCCAGGATGGGCATCCACCTATAAAATGTTGCTTTGGAAAGTTCATGATGAGTATGAAGCCTTTCATGGGGCCCACAAGGCTAACCCCTACCTACTTTAACAAAGAAAATTACCATAAAAAGTTTGTAATAGAGAAAGAAAGAAAATAATTAGACATTTTTTTATAGTTTTGAATTTACTGGTTTAAGTTCAGTGTGCAAGCAATAGCTGCAGGCATGGCTGTGTGGTTAAGTGGTTCACTTCACATTGACATGATCTTGTGTCATATCCCACAGCATGATACTTTGAGCAAGTGTCTTCTACTATAGCCTCTAGCTGACCAATGTCCTGTCAATGAAATTGGTAGGCAGAAACTGTATGAAGCCCATTGTATATATATGTGTGTGTGTGTGTGTGTCATGTTGCTTTGCATTTGACATTGATAGTGTACTCCATATGTGTGTGTGTGTGTGTCATGTTGCTTTGCATTTGATATTGATAGTGTACTCCGTGGTATTAATTTGTCTCCTGTAAACAGAAATCCCACGGCTTAGGAGTTAGTCATGCAAAGATTCCATAACTTACTTTAAAATTCTGCCTTTTAAAAATTTCAGCCAACTGATGCCAGCATAGAAAACTAGATGTAAGATAATGATGATGGTGAATCAGTTTTTTATTTTTTTTTTTTTTTTGTTAATTTTAATTTGACCACCATTTTATTTTCCAGTGGTAATACAGCTGAAACTCGAGGAACTGCATATGTAGTATATGAAGATATATTTGATGCAAAGAATGCTTGTGATCATTTATCTGGTTTCAATGTATGTAATAGATACCTTGTGGTACTATATTACCAAGCAGTTAAGGTGAGAATTTCCAGATATTTTCTTTTGCCATATCTTTTTTTATATTTTGTGAGTATTAGACTCAATGGATTGGAGCTGAAGGTATTGGACCTCTGTTGGATACAGTGATGAGTGTTCCAACTGCTTGGAGCAGCCTGCTCATAAAGTTAATGTGGTATTTGGCTGAGAGCATTCCACTGATGTGTTCCCTTAATGTAATTATCAGGAAAACTGAGTATGATACGTTGTGTGACAAGGCTGGTCCTTTGAATAACAGGTACAACACACTTTTGCAAGTTGAGTAAACTGGCACAATGTGAAATAAAATGTCATACTCAAGGTACAACATACTGCTGGGAATCAAACTCATGATCATGACCTAACACCCTAACCACTAAACCATGCACCTTCACAAGTCATTGTAATAGTCTCTGTTTGTCACACTAGGTGCAGACAGGGCTGTTCATATAACAACAATGTAACGTGGTTGTTGGTTTATGTTGGAAGCAATGTAAATAACAGAAGTAGCAGAATGGAATACCAGGCTGGCAATATATAGCCAGCTCACCCAAAACTGCCTCTCTGGTTCTTTGAAACAAATGAGCTTATTTTAAAGAGTTCCTATTTAAATTAAAACATTGCAGCATAATTCTATATAAGAACCTTTTGTGTTACAAATACCATATTAATAATGAAATAATTTTAGTAAATCCTTCAAATTCTTCATTAATTAATTGAAATACAGTGTATTCCATCAGAAATACAGTTATAAAAGGGTTGATTCAATTTCAAACAACTTTCCGTTTCTATATTCTTGAAAATTTTCATTAATTTTCATATAAAAAATAAGTGATTTCATCATTATCTTCCTTATATATTTCTTTTTAGGCTTTCAAACGAATTGACCAAGATAAAAAGAAAGATGATATTGATAAAATGAAAACAAAGTATGGATTAAGTACACCAGAGAACAAGAAATGATTTTCTATACACATTATGGACCATATATTCAAAAACAGAGGCTATCATAATGAAAAGAAAAAATGGAAATATATCTCATCTACCATTCTTCTCATCATAAACTTACAAACCTTCAACTTTATATACATAAATCATATCTCTGATTTTTAATTTTAGGTTGTTTTTTTTATTTCATGTAATACATTTTTTCCACATGAAATGTAAGTATCAAGGCATAAATACGATGAAAGGGTGTTGAAAAGTTCTCAGCTTAACCCATTTCCCAAAAGTTTTCAACATCCCTTCATATATGTAGTGGGAAGATAGAAAGAAAGAAGAAAAAAAACTGCCTTTCCTTTCTCTTTATTTGAACCCATGCTCATTCCATCATTCCAATGTCCACACCTATATTTAATACAGATGTCTATCTATCTAAGGCGGTTAAAATTCCCGAGATCCATGGACGAGTTCTCTCCAGCGGTCTCTGTCCCTCATTATCGCTGCCATGTCCTGCGTCTCCAACAGACCAGTGTCTGTCCTTAGGGCATCAACATACGTTAACCTTGGTCTTCCTCTTCTAGTGTGTCCATGTAGGGGCTCCCACAGGAGCACTGAGTGCAATGTCAACTCTGGATGTCGGTGAGCATGTCCAGCTAACCTCAGTCTCCTCTGTGTCACTTTTGAGCTGACTTTTGGGATGCTCCCATACAGCTCTGAGTTTTTCATCAGTGTATACAGATGTATGAAGGTTTAATCTGTTAAAAAAACAGATTTTATAAAAATCAATATTTGTTGAACAATTAATCTTGGTATTTATCATATCGGTAGAGGGTCGGACAACATGCTTTGTAGCACAGAGTTACGCCCCTTCCTGATCTGAGTTCAAATCCTGCTGAGGTTAACTTTGCCTTTCAGTAATTGCTGGCCTTGTGCCAAAAGTAGAAACAATTATTTTTAATTATCAAAAACATAACCATTCCAATTTGAGCTGGCACACAAATTTAATATAATTTTATTTTATAGTTATATATCCCTTGAAAAAAATCAACACTGCAATTATCATTTTTCCACTTAATTAGATTCAGTCAGATTGATTGTATTTCCATTGATGCTACTACTAAGATACATCTACTAAACGCTTGTTTGCACTACACTACTGTGTGGCTGCGAGACATGATATGTAGCCAATGAGAACGGTGAAATTATACAAGCTTTTGGTCTTGCTGAATCCTCCATGTTCATGAATTGGATTTTGTGATAAATTCCAATATGTGAATGATGATAATCTCTCTATTAAGATGCCACAGGCTTCCTTTCCCAGCTCAAGTCAGAGAGGCTTGATCGAGAGGGTGGCAAAGGGCCAGATAGCATTACAATCTTTCTGTTCTGCTGGGGCAAGCCCCTCATCTGGGGTGCCACATGTGATATCTTCTCTAGCAACAACCTGTTGGATTTAGCCAACAGCTCAAGCTCTGCTGCTCGCCAGGCCAAAGAGGGCAAACTGTCGAAATATCAGCCTCTTTCTGATAGGTTTGTGGTTGAGCCTGTGGCAGCATAGACTTCTAGCATTCTTGGTGCCTGGACCACATCCCTACTCACTGCTATCGGAGCGGAGTTGGCTACCTGCAAGCATGAGCCATGGGAGGTGAAGTGGTTATTCCAGTGCCTCTCCCTTGCCATCCTCTGAAGCAATGTCTTCTCCATCCTGTCTGCTGGGACCACAAGGTGGACTGACCCTTGAACAATGAGTGGTAAATACAGATCACACATTAAACAGTATTTATTTGAAAAAGAAAGGATTGGGAAAATCAAAACTTTCCAAACTCATTGATAGGCACCAACGTACATATCTTTTGATTAATCTATAATTATCATCCTTATCAACACCATAATCACTCTCAGTACCACCACAGTCACCATACTAGCATAAAATCCGTAAATCGTCGTCTATCAGACGTGCAGAGTTACCTACCTTTCCATGGAAGCACAATGCAAAATTTGAACGTATGACTATTTAGCTTCTGATAATGTTAATAATATTGGCTACATAAACTTCGGTCGGGATTTTGAGAATAGAAGAGAAAACATCTATATGTTATGATAATCTTCGATATAATAATAATTGCACCATATAGAAAGGAGTGCTGCTTCTATTCTGACATAAGTCTGGTCAAGCAATCGAAATGGATATTAGACAAGGGGCAAAGAACCTTTTCACTCTGAAGATCCATTTTTAGCCTAAAGAAATAATTGAGACTATCAGAACCACATAATTTATTATAAACAAAATTACTTTCAAGAAAGAAAACAAATTTAGCTGGCATTTTTCTTACTTAATACAATTTTTTACTTTGAATTTTATCTAAAATTATTTGAATATAGTTAATTTTTGATGTCTATGATTGGTACTGGATATATGAACAAGCTGGAAAATTTGTGTTTACATAAATCAATAGTTTGCATAAAAGAGCCCCTATTTTTTTCTTGATTACTGACATGTGGAAATAATGTATTTCTAGGATATAATAATATATTGTTCAATGTAGATGTACAAATGACACAGTATTAAATGTATGAGTAACTTTGGAGAAGTAACTGATTACAGAGACACATAGTGTTAGAACCTAGAACCTTGCCTAGCGAGTAAAGTTGCACCAATTAATCAAATATTGGCTTTTTTTTTTTTTCTTTTGCTGATTAATTGGTTTTGATAATCAGTCATTACTCTTTTCTTTTTATTATACTGGAATAGAAAAACCATGGATGACAGAAATTGGAAAAACATTTGATTCAACCTATTGAAATACATGGAAAACAGACATTAAATGGTGATGATATGATGTTATTGGCTAGGGTACACAATCTAAGCCCACCATTGTAATATAACTATGTTCCTATTATTCAAATGTGCTGATCTACATGACTAAAAATTATTTGGAACTGCTCAAGGAGTGTCATTCCTAGTAGGTTAAAGGGTGTCAAAGTAGAAGAAAGATCTTCCTACCCACCTGAAAGGATATGGGATTAATTGATGTTTGAAAAAAGAATTAAGTTTAAAATAGATTCTCTAGATAAATAGAGTGTGGTGAGTTGACATGTTGTAGATATCAGCAGCCTTTACCATTGCCACCCCAATAATACAAGCCCAGACAATGTGGAAGAATGCACTCTGGTGTGCAGAACCCTAGGTGCAAGATGCCTCATTGTCCCTGTGGACAGAATGGAGAAAGTATTATCCTAAAGGATAGCAAAGGTGAGGCATTGAAATAACTATTCCAACTTGTGGGCCTTACTCCTGCAGGTAACCAACTCTAAAAGCAGTGATTAGGTAGGTGGTTCAAGGACCAAGATTGCTAGAAGTTTCTGCTGCTGTTGTGTCAATGACAAATTGCATCCATGATAAAGTGCATCCAGTACACTTTGTAAAGTGGTTTTGCTGGTGCCACAATAAAACCCCCTCAGCACACTTTGTAAAGTAGCTGGTATTAGGAAGGGCATCCAGCCCTAGAAATCATGCCAAAATATAAAACATGAGCAAGGCATGGTCATCTGACTCATCTGGTTTCAGACTTTGGTGGCCCATCCAACTCATGCCAGTATGAAAAATGGATGTAAAATGATGGTGATTCCCAAGATCAGCTGAAAAATTAGAAAGTTAAATAATAAATTATTTAACACTAAACCACCTGAAACTGCCCCTTTTTCTATGATACAAAACTGTTTCAAATTGCTTATATCTATTTTAAAATCTTCCATCATAATTTTGTATAAGAACCTTTAAGCTATGTTCCAAACACCAACTTAATCATGAGAAATTTATCCTACCAAATTCTTGTTTATTTTCAAAATGATTTGAAAATAATAGGCAGTCATTCATTAGAAATATGGTAACAAAAGTATTAAAATTCCTCCAAATTCTTGATTATTTTCAAAATGATTTGAATATAATAGATAGTGTTTTTCATTAGAAATATGGTTTCAAACAGGTTTAAATTCTGTAACATAAATGACCTAACTATTTACAACACTAACCTCTGAAAAGTAGCTAGTCACCTGATCATCTACCATTTAGGTGAACAGCAAAATAAAATTCATATCAGTAATTAGTCAACAACAGGTCATAAAAACTAAGTTTTTCTCCAGTGAAGAATGTATCACTTAACATAGACCAGTGGTAAATGTAAGAGAGATTAATTCAGAGACAGAAAACAATCAGGAGGAGATAAAGACATATAAAATAGAACACAACTGAGTGTTTCTCCAAGACAATCTGCTGCAAGCCAGAGATCAGATTTGTGAGTGGAACTAGGTTTTGACCAGACAGGTGATGTGGTAGTTGTAACTATTTTACTTATGTACAGTTAAATAATAAAAGACACTGCATATGATTTTCAAATAATTTTGAATATTATCAAGAATTTGCATGGATTTAGCAATATTATTGATTTTCATATTATTACATTGGTGTTTAAAGTATGATTTAACAAAACTTCTAATACAAAATTATGATGGAAGGTTTTAGATAAATACTAGCAGAGGTACCCGGTATAACTCTCAATGGAGTAGTCATTCAAATGAACCAAAAGACTTCTGTTAAACGCGACTATAGAAGTAACAATTTATAGGTGTTGGCCCTAAAGAGGGCCTTTGAACGTTCACTTTGAAATATCTCTGCGGCGGTGTTGCCAGCAAAGACGAATCCGATGGTAACAATTTAAACTTGGTGGCCTTGAAGAGGGCCTTGGATCGTTCACTCTTAAAAGTCCTAGTGGCAGAGCTGTCAGCAAAGACGACTCCGATTAGAGGTGGTGGCCCTTAAGAAGTCCTTCACACCTCTTTGGTGTGTCGTATTTGCTTTGCTTGTTATTTGAGATTGTAACCTAGAAAAGCATGTAACAGTCGGTGGCCACAAAAACGGCCTTGGCAAGATCACGCTGGAATGTCAAAAAAATGTGTAAATAAGATGGAGGGAAAAGTAGATTAATTAGGTTAAAACTACAGAACATCGATAGCAAAGCGTAATAGCAACATATAAATGCGTGAAACGGAGACATTGAACATTTATAACGTATAGCAAAAGCAACCTCAGAGGCGTACGTGGTATTGTCAAAAGGGCAAAAATAGCACACGGATACAGCAAATGTAAGCACTTATACAAAGAAAAAAACGATTACTTGTTGGCGGATGGGGTGCCTACAAAACTTCCTTATAGACTATATTTTGGGTTTTCTCGAGAGTTGCAAAAGCAAATAGGTTATGTCGGCTCCCCACTCGAGAGCAGCCAACATATAGTTGACCATGGGAGAAGCACGGTTCTTCTAAATTAAGCCCTACGGCCATCAGCGTCTGACCCTGTGATTTATTAATCGTCATGGCGAAACTAAGAGGAAATTGCAGCCTTCTGAATGTGAAAGGAATGTCTTTACCGGATGGAATGAGAGGTATCCTTGGTATGAAGACAGTATCCCTCGTACCACATCCTGTAAGTATTGTTGCCTCAATAACATTTTGGACGACCAGACGCGTGCCGTTGGAAAGCCTTCGGGGTTCCAAATTCCTGAGGAGGAGCATGACAGGGGCACCTTTCTTAAGTTGCAGTAAGTGTGGTGGCAATCCAGAAGGGTCTAGAAATTCTGTGGGGTAATTAACAACTTCGTCCGGATCAGCCATAGAGTCAAGGGACTTGTAGTCTGCAAGTTTCAGGCAAGCACAGCGTAGTCGAAGGAGGGGGTCGTAGTTAAAGTCCTAGAAATGCCACATAATGATGATCGCCGCTGTTCATTTTGCAGAAGTCGGCCACATCATTGCTCTAGGGTTTCAGTATTTCATGCAGCGGCGTCCCTGCTTCGTCAAATGGCGCATCATCCTTCATCCTTTCGAGCGCGAACAGTGGCATCCCTGCTTCGTCGAATGGCACATCATCCTTCATCCTCTCGAGCGCGAGCAGCAGCAGTTGTGGCAGCATCTTTGTTCCGTCGAAGTTCACACCGACTGTCATCCTCCTCCGCTCTTGTAGCTGCCGTCTGCACAGCATTCTGTGACAGCCTGATCGCAGTCGCATTTACATCTTCGGTGAGACGCCTTCGCTTAGACCTACTTGCATCATTAGATAATCAACCAATGAAAGTTCTTTTCTTGAGGGGCATTGTTTTTAGAAAATTAACCAGGGAGAATAATAAATAGTAGACAAATAACGTTTAAGTAAGCAAATCTAAACACGGATATAAATTGTGAAAAAATGTGATAAATCTATGTGGTGTGAGAAAGTGGGTATGTTTTGCAAGATTTTGTGTACCAGTCAAATTTCAGGTTTTAAGTTAGGGGAAACACAGCGTATGGACTACCTATGATAAAGGAAATTAAATAGTGTGGCTACAGTGGTAGGTATATAAGTGTCAGTATGTTTGTTCAGTTCAAATATAGCAATAAGTACTAACTATTGAAAGCATACAGGCAAAAATGGCCGAAAAATCACAGCATGATAAACTGGAACCTTATGACCATAAACACATTAACTCAACCTCCTTTAAGGTGACAAATGTTGAAGAAGCATGCGTTTCAGAAACATGGGGTAGCTTATGAGAGTACGCATGTAAAAAAATCTACCACTTGTCAAAAGCCAAAAAAGAAGTGTGATCCTAGGTCGAAATTGACCGATATAAATAGGAGTGATTTCGCTCAATGAACAACACTCGAGTTGTCTGATTGGTTAGATAATACAAATAAATATGATGAAATCTACTGAACACAACTCACTGATGTGTGGTTGGCCAGAGGTCGCCATTTCGCACTTAATTGAGGTGCAATTAAACGGGGGAGACAACCGGGTGCAAACTAATCAATCATTCGCACAGTTTAGGCATGAGTGTGAAATAGGACAATCCACATACAGTAGGCATTAAAATTTACACCTGCGTTAAATCGCGCTTTCTTGGTTAGGAGTGTGAAATGACGGCAAAGTTCAAGGAATAAAATTTAACTCCTCGTTCTGCACTTAATTGTGCAATTACACGGGGGAGACAACTGGGTGCAAAATTAAATTCAATCATCCTAAAGTTAACTAAACAAACTAAAGTTAAGCCAGGGGGATTTTTAAATTTGCTACTCCATTTGTGGGACATGAGTAACCGATGCGTCAACTTTCGTTTAAATTGACTTTTATTTCCAGAAGTTGAAATGCTTTGCTGCAACCATAATATGAACTTTAAAAGTGGTCTAAAAGGGCTCACTGCTCTCCCCAGGGGGTTCCCTTAAAAATTCAAGTGATAACGAATGTGTGGTGCTTTATCTTATGGCAGGCAATAACCATTTCGTTTACTTTTTGTAAGAATCAAGGTCATGGTGCTTTTTTATTGTGGTAGTTTGAAATTTTATAGGTTAATGGATTGGGCTAATTGTCTCCGAGGGGGGGTCCTCTTGCTGAATTGAAATGAAAGTAAATGTGCCTCACTGTATCTTCATCTGTAGTACATGAATAACAACTAAGTCGAAATTCGTTTTATTGGACTACCAATTATCGAAGCTATGACGCTTTGCTGCATTACAATAGCCAAATTCAATAAATGACCCACTGGGGCTTACTGCCCCCTGGGGGTCCCCTTGCTTGTTCCAGGTATAGACAGTGTCTTCAACATCATCTTTAGGCAATGGGTAACCAATGTGTCCGGTAAAGTTAAAATCGAACGTAAACTTCAAAAGTTATCAGGTACTAATACAGTGTTAATGTGAACTTCAATAGATATGTCGAAGGGGCTTACTGCTCCCCAAGGGGTCCCCTACCTGAATTTCTGCGCAAGTGCATGCCTGCAAATTTATTTGTAGGCCATAAGCAAACGAAAGATAAATTTTGGTGAAGATGGGAGGCAAACTGCAGGAATTATGGGGCCTTTATGCACTAGTACTGCTGACTCCAAGCGAGAGGCTTAAGGGGGTTATCTGCCCCTGGGGGACCCCACAATCGATGTACGGAAAAATAAAATAGCCTACGACGTATAATAGGACTTCAGAAACCTATGTATGAAATTTGGTGCAAATCGGTTGTAAAATGTAGAAATGCATGCGGTTACACAAACAGACAGACATCTTCTGTTTTATGTATATAGACTAGCAGAAAACCACCCGGTGGGCGGTTTTCTGCTAGCAAATCTAGTGTATATACTGATATTGTTGAGATTTGGATGAGAAATGTTTTCGGCACCACATGTTCACCGTCTCTCGGTGTGTCTTTTATGCATGTATAAATATATATGTTATCTATACGGTGAAATCTTTGAAATAAATATATGTTAAAACGAAAAAGGAGAAAAAGAGATTAGTGACGGAAATATAAACGTTATGATACATAAACGTTATGATATAACGATGGAAATATATCTTCAAATGGTCCTTGGCATGGTGTCAAGTCAGAACCGCCTCGAACTGGTTACTTCTGGCTTGTGCAAGGTGTCTCTATAGCAACCAGCGATTCCCTCGGCCTCAGTGACCAAAGTCAGTGGAGAGGGGAAGGTAATGTTTCTATTATAGCAACAGTGTTTCTCTTGGTAGTACCAAAGTGGAGAAAGGAAGGGGAAGGTAATATTTCTGTACCACCTACATTTGTTTTAGGGAAGGACAGACAGACAAACAGAGAAATGCCCATATATTTCTGTGTGTGTATATATATATTACACACACAGAAATGTATATAGATTTCTGTGTGTATATATATATATATTACACACACAGAAATGTATATATATATTTCTGTGTGTATATATATATTACACACACAGAAATGTATATAGATTTCTGTGTGTATATATATATATATTACACACACAGAAATGTATATATATATTTCTGTGTGTATATATATATTACACACACAGAAATGTATATATATTTCTGTGTGTGTATATATATATATATATTACACACACAGAAATGTATATATATTTCTTAGAACAAAATTATTATTAATGTTTTGCTGTTCATAACAATTGGAATTGAAAAATTACTTTTGAAATTATTAGTTATTTTACTAATGCTTAGATATGTAAAAATGAAGCAATGTTTCTAATAATTGTTTCTACTTTTGGCTCAAGGCCAGCAATAACCCAGTACATTACTGGTACTTTATTTTATCGACCCCGTGAGGATGAAAGGCAAAGTTAACCTTGGGGGTATTTGAACTCAGACCGTAAAGGGACGTAACTCCATGCTATGAAGCATGGTGTCCGACTCTCTACAGATTCTGCCAATCCACCACCCTAATGTCTGTACGTAATGAGGGAGTGAGAGGGGAGAGAAAGAAAGGCAGAGGTGAAGTGACGAAGTGACTCTCTCCTCCTCCTCCTCCTCCATCTCCCCATTCGTCACAGCGATAGAGGGGAGGAATGTTAGTGTGTTACAAAGAGAAAGAGTGAGAGTGAGAGAAACAGACAGACTAAAAGAGAGGGATAGCTGGAGAGCGATAGCAACCACGCGCGCACGTGTTTCCACTGTCGGACAGACAGACAGAGAAATTGTTGGTTATATATTATAAGGAGATAAAAACATTAAAACAGTTTAGTATCCCAACACTGAAGGTGGTTTGGTATCAAAAGGGTTAAGAATACATTTTTATCTTTGCCTAAAATGTCAGTCTATTTCCATTTTTTTGGCTGGGTGAATAAAATTATATTGACTGGAGAAATTGCTGTGATTAAGAAGTTTATTTCGCAACTCAGTGGTTCCTGGTTTGATCTCATCTTGGGGCATTTTATTCTTGTCTTCTAGGGCAGTATCAGTAGAACAGTGGACAACATGCTTTCCGGCATATAGTTATGGCCCTTTACATTCCAACTTCAAATCCTGCCAAGGTTAGCTTTGCCTTTCATCCTTACAGAGTCAATAAAATAAAGTACCAGTAACACACTGGGGTTGATGTAATCGATTTTCCCCTCCCCCCAAAAATTGTTAGCCTTGTGCCTAAATCAGAAATCATTGAGGGCGGTGGATTAACAGAATCGGTAGAGCATTGAACAACATGCTTAGTGGCACAGAGTTATGGCCCTTTACATGCTGAGTTCAAATCCCGCCGAGATTAGCTTTGTCTTTCATCCTTATGGGAGCGATCAAATAAAGTACCAGTAATGCACTGGAGTCGATTTAATCGACTTTCCCTTTCCCTAAAAATTGTTGACCTTGTGCTTAAATCAGAAACCATTATTGTCTTCTAGGGCAGTGGATTGACAGTATCAGTAGAACAGCAGACATGCTTTGTGGCATATAGTTACGGCCCTTTACATTCTGAGTTCAAATCTTACTAAGGTTGGCTTTGCCTTTCATCCTTACAGGGTCGATAAAATAAAGTACCAGAAACACACTGAGATCGATTTAATCAACTTTCCCCTCTCCCAAAATTGTTGGCCTTGTGCCTTAATAGGAAACAATTATTGTCTTCCATCATATGTTGGGATTAAATAAAGCCGTAATTGAAATTTAGTAGATAAAAGCTACAGGGATGCCCATGATATGTATGTCTGTATAGCAGTTCCATGTTTGATCCCACAGAATGGCATCTTGACCAAGAGTTTTGAGTTGAACAATTTTATGATTGAAATTTGGTAGATCGAAATTATCTGGATGCTCATCATGTGAGATGTGATGTGTGTATAGCAATCTTGTGCTTGATCTTGCTACATGGTATCTTGAGCAAGATTTTTTTTATCATGGAAGAGCTTAATTTAACAAAGTTTCTTATATAAAATTATGATGGAAGGTTTTTAGATATATGTAAATATTTTAAAATAATCAGTTTTGTATTGTAGAACCAGGGGCGGTTTATTATCAAAAAGGTTAATGACTCAACTAACTGCAACTCTCTTTCTCTCTGACCAAGGTTATAGTGAACAATATAAATAACACTGACTGACTACTTCTTTCTTCCTATGTAGCATATCTACACACTATACACAGCCTTAAAATATACCTGCAAGCCACCTCCTCTTGCAGTTCTTTTGTTTTATATATATATTTATAGATATATACATATATATTATTTTCTATCTTGCTGCACTGCAGTCTCCACCATCTTCCTACAACAGAGCTACTGCTTAGAACAGCCTGTGTACATGCATCTGTTTACCTGACTGAATGACCTAATGCCTTCATAGCTCATCTTTCCTGTTCTCTCCCATTCCCACTCCTCTCACACTATACCAATCTACTCCATTCTTAGGAAGAATTACCATGGTAACACCTTTTTTTCCCACCTTTTTTGTGTGTGTTTGTAGTACATAAAATAAAAGATAATTTTGTTATGGTTGCTGCCAGAGCACAGGATTCATCAATAGCTTTTGCATCAATAATTCCATCATCATCTCCCAATTTTGGTGCTATTGTTATTGTTATCTTCTTTTTTTTACACTTATCATTATTGATTTTGGGTAAGTGGTATTGGTGGGGAGGAAGTGGCTGTGCACAAAGCCATTTCTTTTTTTTTTTTTTTTTTTTTTTTGTAGGCAAGAAACAGAGTGAAAGGAATCAATCCTAAAGTATAATACTGGTACTTATTTTATTGGTTCCCTGATCGGATAAAAAACAAAGCAACAGCTAGTACCACTGTTCCTACACTGTACCTACTTAGCATCGCTTTGGAACAAGTAATAATAGTGGCAGACTGGCAAGATGTGTAGGACATTGAATTAGATATTTTTCCAATATTTAGTTTCATCACAGTTTGTTGTGATTGCAAATCCTGTCACAATTTTTTTGGGATGTTCTTACATTTAGAGTTTAACCCTTTTGATACCAAACTGCCTGAAACCAACCCTAGTTCTATGATGCAAAACTGTTTATTTTAAAGTGATTATATTTTTCTAAAACCTTACATCATAATTCTAAGAACCTTTGTTTGCTTTCTAAACAGTGCTAGGCATCTTGTTTCATGACTTAATGGTTCTTCCAATACACTACCTTTCTTCATTGAAATAATATTTTCTATCTTAGACACAAGGCCAATAAAGGGAAAGTTGATTACATCAATCCCAGTACTTGACTGGTACTTTATTTTATCAATGCCAAGAAGGTTGAAAGGCAAAGTTGACATTGGTGGGATTTGAAAGTAAAGTGCTGGAATAAATACTGCTAAGCATATTTGTCCAATGTTCTAACAATTCTGCCAACTGACCACCTTCTTGATTGAATTAACCAAAGAAACGGAAGATATGGACTTCCATCAGTTTCGACGATGAGTGTTCCAGTTGTTTAATCAAAGGTATAGCCTACTCATGAAATTAATGTAAGTGGCTGAGCATTCCACAGACAGATGTACTCTTAACATAATTTTCAGGGAGATTTAGCATGACAATGAATTACAGGTACAGTCCACAAAATAGGCTTCCAAACAATTTCCATCTCCCCAATTTCACTCACAAATCATAGGTTGACATTTGCCCAAGATGACATGCAGTGTAATCACACCTGGGACTGAACTTAAACATTTGGCTATGCTGCATCCAATGAAAGAAAAAAAGTGTTCATGTACCCTAACTTAACATCAAAACATCACATCTTCATAATATACCTACAAGACATATGGGTGCAAGCATAATCACATAATCATATGGTTAAAAGGTTCACTTTACAGCTATATGGGTAGGGTTCAATCCCACTGTGTAATGCCTTGGGTAAATATCTTCTGCCATAGTCTTGGCTTGATCAAATCCTTGAGAGTAAAATTGCGTTGATGGAAACTATGCAAATGCCTGTCAGAGGGATTGTTTATGTTAATAATAATGAAATAATAATAATGATGAAATTATTGTGTACAGTGCTCAGGTGCACTACAAATGTGCATGTATAGTACATAGAATAATGTTCAACTGTCAGGAAAATGAACAGTGTAAGAGTCATGAAATACATGTGTGCATATGTATGGAGGGGGGATATCAGGTGTAGTGTTGGCGAATTTCAGGAAGCATGGAGGTTTTAAAGGATGCAGTGTCTCGACAGCTAACAACTGTTGCAGGTTGTTTGTTCCATGCTTCAGCAACTCCGAGCGTGAAAAAATGTTTCCGAAAGTCATGGGAGCTGTGCTATTTACTGACTTTGTAGGCATGCCCACGTGTGTTAGACACGTTCTTGGGTTGTAGACTTAATCCACTGTCCAGTTTAACATCAACACCTGACTCTTGGATACTTTTAGCAAGGCCTACTCTTGCAAGCACTTGGGCAAAGTTTTTTCTTTGGGGGTAATGTTGTAACAAACTGTTCTTGTTTTTCCGCCCACGTTCATGACATCACCACATTGGCTTCTTCATGGTTTTTGGCAATTTACACTCAAATGTTATGCTGTTCGGAGAATTGGCAAGAATACTTAGCTTTCTATAAAAGTCCAACTAAAAAGAAAAAAATATTTTACTGAGTGTATTGGGTGCGTTTTACTATAACATCAATACTAGGGAGATTTTCATTCCTTTGATACAACTGAAGATTTCACCTCAACCCATTGTTTAGCATCACTCCTCACTGTGCCAGATTTACCATTGTGCTTAGGTTCTGTTGGCTGGGAGAGGGAGGGGGAGCGGGTCATTTTCCTGCCAAACAAATTTTTTACAATGAATTTTATGATGAAAGAGGCCGCATAACTTAATTAGTACAGGGTCTCATTTGTCCTAAATCTGGCACTGACTCCTCATAACAAACTAAAAATATTCTGTGTTCATATTCTTCATATTGACTTCTTGTCTGTAACCTGCATTAAGTAACTTTTAGCTCTTCAAGGGATATATTTCAATATATTCTTTAAACTGTAATTAATTTCTCTTTCAATTTGTGAAAATCAAATAATTTCACTAGTAGAAATAAATATTCATCATATCAAACTCAAATTGAGTCTTAATTCTTGCTTCATTGCTTGCATCTCATGAATAACAAGATTTCTTCTGCCTGGTAATGGCAGTGAATTGGCAGAGTTGTGAGTGCATTGGTATTTATTTCAGCATAATGGTTAACCCTTTAGCATTTACATTACTCTATATTTACTAGTGTATTTTCATGGTAAAGGCTTTACCTCACGTAATTATCACATAATATCGAATCTATGAGATTTTGATATTATTTATTTTGAAAAAAATACCTTAACATAAGAATGAGCAGCGAGTTGCAGCAGGTTTGAAGAGAAAGAGGTGAAAGAAATCTGGCTGGATATGGCCGGTTTAAATGCTAAAGGGTTAAGAGTCAGACAGGATACTTTGTGGTGTATCATGTTGAACTCTGAATTCAAATCCTGTCTTCTTCTACCAGGAGTTGCAACAGGCAAATAGTATCAGCAATGGAAGCATAGTTCCCTGATCTGCCAGTTGGTTCTTTTCCCTTCATTTTTTATCTACCAGCTAAACTTCTGCTAAATATACTCTTTAACATTTGGTTAAATTCATAACCCACATACAGGCAGCTGGACTTGGCACATCTTTCTCTTTTCCTCCCCTATAATCAGTTGTGAAAGATCTAAGGTACAGCTCTTCCACTTTTAAGTCATTTAAATATAAAATTTAAGAAAACACTCATACACACACTGTTGCATGGTCACAAATATCCCCATTGCATCTACCTTTAGTTTGTCACAACAGGTGTTTCTGTAACATGTTATCATAACAACTCAATACATAGATTAAACATGC
The DNA here is from genome assembly GCA_964016885.1 of Eledone cirrhosa. Taxonomy (NCBI): domain Eukaryota; kingdom Metazoa; phylum Mollusca; class Cephalopoda; order Octopoda; family Eledonidae; genus Eledone; species Eledone cirrhosa. The sequence continues at coordinate 184,989,003 of OZ024743.1, forward strand.
AGACATATACACATCCCATCACACCACCCTACACACACACACACACACATTCCCAGTGGCAGCTGTCCATGCAACCCTACCACCTTATCATGATACTATATTGATGACCTACATACAGCTAGGCACAAATTTGTCCATGTACCCTACTATACATCATACCATCACCACAACACAACACCCTGATAACAACCTTCACACACACTACCCTACTGCTCCAGGGGGAGGCGGGCTTCTTTGTCACATGTGCATATGTACTCTATACTATATTACCCTACCAGCACTTCTACCCAGATGGCATATTCCACACACACACAGACTCACACATGTACAGACCCACACACACACTGGCATGTAAGAGTCCCTGTACTTCCATGACAAGCTCTCATTCATGCAAGAGTCCCTGTACTCTAACTACCATATAACCATGACAACACACCTTGAAGCAGGTACACAACCTATCACCCAGCTAATCAATAAAGAACTATATAAAGCACTCTTCTAGTATTTTCTAGAAATGTTTTCTACTACCACTACTTCAACTACTACTACTACTACTACTACTACTACTACTACTACTACTACTACTGCTACTACTACTACCACCACCACCACCACCACCACCACCACCACCACTACTACTACTATTACTACTACTATCACCCCCACCCCCATTATCACTGTTGCTGCTGTTGCTACAGCTGCCCCGCCTACCCACCACCACCACCACCACCACCACCACTCCTATTGCTGCTGCACCATTTCACACCTCTGGACTGCATGTGTGGATGTATGCATCTTCTTACATATGTGTATATTTCCATATGATTTTGTGTGCATATTCTTGTATGCATGTAAGTGAATGTTTGAATGTGTATTTATTTTATGTCTATACATTTGTGTTTGTATAATCGTTACATGCATATAGTTATGTGTGTCTCATTGTGCAACTGTACATCTATCTCATTGTATGCTTGTGTGTGTGTATATATATATATATATACATGCATATATATACATAATATATATAAATATGTATATTATGTATATATATATATGTATGTATATATGTATGTATATATATATGTATATATATATGTATATATATATATACATATATATATATATATATATATATATATACATGCATATATATACATGATATATATACATATGTATATTATGTATATATATATATGTATGTATATATGTATGTATATATATATGTATATATATATATGTATATATATATATACATATATATATATATATATATATATATATATTTATATATATATATATATATATATTTATATATATACATCATATAATATATATACATAATATCTGTATGTGTGTGTAGATTCCTGAGTTGTGTCGGAGGGGGTGAGGTAACCACAGTTAAAAAAGCTACTCAATACATTGGTAGCGTATAGGCATCTTTATTATATATATAGAAATGACTTCTACAGGACTAGAACTGTTTCATTAATATGAAATCATCATATATCATCATCATTTAACGTCCTCTTTTCTTGCAAGCAAGTGTTGGATGAGCCTCCACAGACCATGTCAGTATTAAGTGGGACTACTGACCTCTCAGAATGGCGGAGGTCCCACACTCTACTGAGTGCACTAAGTGCATTTTATTGTGGCCTCAGCACTAGGGAAGTTGCTGAATAGACCTTATAACTGTCTGGCACATTTTCTGCAACTTGATGTCCCTCCTATCACCGTCCACTTTACAGAGTGTAGTAGGTGTGTTTATCATGTTGGTCATCTACACTAGAGAGGTTGTCCTGTCATTCACACACCTGTAGAGTCTTCTTGACTCTTTCTGATATGATTTCTAGAACACTAGAAAGGTTGTGATGTGATGTCTGGCAACTCCTCTCAAGAATTTTAGGTATGGTTTCTATGGTTGAAGCCCTTACCAAGACCAACCATTTTACAAAGTATGCTGGATGCTTTTTATTATGACACCTGTACTGTGGAGGTTATCAGTCATAGATTCAACAGCATGTTTTATCAGAAATATAATGAAAGAGTTAGGTTCGAATAAGATGCTTTCCCTAGGTTTTGTGCTATGATAAAAGGCACTCAGTACACTTCGTAAAGTGGCTGGCAATTTGAAGGTAAACTACACAGGGTAAAGAAAACTCTTCAATCACATCAATGACATGGCAATCTTTTTAGTGCTGGTGTCATGATAAAATGCACCCAGTACATTCTGTAAAGTGGTTAGTGTTTGGAAGGGCATTAAGCCATAATATAAATTTATGTCAGCATAGAAAACAGACATAAAATGATGATGATGATGATATGAATGCAGGCTTACCTGAATGGTTTAAAAGTTATCTTTACAATCATGAAGTTTCAGGTTCAATTCGACTGCATGGCATTTTGAGCAAATGTTTTTACCTTAACCACGGATTGACTCAAGACTTTTTTTTAATGTAGCTTACTGAGCTAGTACTATTTTAATTTATAAAGCTGTTTATACAAAAACAAAACACATTATTAAAGAGAACAAAAAAAAGGAAATGGAAAGAAGAAAAAGAAAAAAGAAAAGAATTAAGCAACGAAAAAAGGGAGGGACAGACATAACACCCCTGTCTGAGTGGTGTTTCAACTGTGCACAACAGACAAAATGGCTAAGGCAGAGAATGGCCAGATACCCGCTGCAACAGCCATCCCACCTCATGAGGCTCCTTCCTCAAGCAGGCTGCTGTCTTTCCAATTTTATGAAGGAAATCAGCAGCAGTGCAGGGACCAAGAACACCAATTGGGTTGACAAAAATTGTTTAGAAGGATGGATTGTAATTCAAAAATTCCAGCCCTGTCATGTATTGTGTCACACTGATTATGCCTGGCAATTATATTAATGGTACATGTGTTTAAAGTATATTCACTCACACGTTAATTTACAAGTTGAATGTTTAGTTAATTGGACAATGAATTGATGGAGGATCCATCATGATCCATCATAACTGTATCAGTAAATCAGAATTTGTATATATGGTTCCATTTATGTATGTATGTAAATATATATGCGAGTGTGTGCATATATGTTTTTATATGTATGTATAATGTGAAGGCATACTTAGTGGTTAGAGTGTCAGGCTTACAATTATGAGGTTGTGAGTTTGAATCTCAGACTGGGCTTTGTATTGTGCTCTTGAGCAAAACATTTTATTTCATGATGCTCCAGTTCACTCAGCTATAGAAATGAGTTGCGACGTCACTGGTGCCAAGCTGTATCGACCTTTGCCTTACCCTTGGACAACATCGGTGGCATGGAGAGGGGAGGCTAGCATACATGGACGACTGCTGGTCTTCCACAAACAGCCTTGCCTAAGCTTGGGCCTCGGAGGGAAATTTTCTGGGTTCGAATCCCATGGTCATTCATGACCAAAGGGGGCCTTTACCCTTTACCCTTATCTATATATAATAAACATTGCTTAACGTCCATTAAACTAGAAAACAATATTTACATATCAAATGTAAAGTTCTTTTGAGAGATTTCTATGAATTATTATTGTAACTGCAACATTCAGCATATGATCAGGAATAAGGTTGTAGCAAGCTACTTTCCTTTGGCACATTTGTGGACTATTCGCATGTGATTTGGCTAAGTCAGGCCAATCGTGAGCTGCACACGGATATATATTTCCAGCTTCCGCCTAAACAGAGATTTTCCCGCTTTCTTTCGATATACTGTCTCTTGTTGCTTCAATTATGGAAAGGTAAACACCATTTTTCTTTTGTCGTTTGACCACTAGCCAATATGTAACAACAACAACATAACTACGACCTGGCCAGCACCTCAGCCAGTCAACTGTACCTCCTAAACTCTTAATTTGTTTATTCCTTTGTTTCGCATGCCAGCTCAAACTTTGTAATCGGTTTGGAAATAAAATATGTAAAGACATTGTAAAGTTTTGTGATGCTATTACCACAGCCATAGCCTTTAAATGTGATATGGAAAGATCCTTTCCAGAGTTATTATCACTGCAGAAACAGAACCTGGGACTTACAGCCGAACCTCAATTCAACTAACATTACCATATAACAAAACCATTACATTTATTGATATAACCAAACCTTTCCTGCTACAACAAAATACATCATTATTATTATAAAGTACCAGTAATGCACTGGGTAATTGCAGGCCTTGTGCCTAAAGTAGAAACAATTATTATTATTATTGTCGTTGATATTGTTATTACATGGCATAATATTATTTTTCTGCTAAACTGGTGACTATTAAATGTCTGCTATATTGGTGACCCTTGTTGATACAAATATTATTATCATTACTATAAATCTGCTAAAAGGTTAATACATTATAGACTGTTTAACACCCAAGTCAGTTCCTATCTTGTAAAATCGTTAATGATGAAGGATTCCAGTTGGATATCTTTATCCTATCACTTCTACCATAAACATTTAATACAGCTATAGAATGATTAAGCAAGTGGACAAGGCTGGCACTGTTAGGTCACCTAGGGCTCAGAATTTAGAGGGGCACATTATAGTTTCATACAAATTTGTATAATTGACTTAAATACATAATAATTACATGTAATCAATAAATAAATGGTTATCCCTTTAGCATTTAAACCGGCTGTATCTGCCCAGAATTCTCTCACCTCTTTCTCTTCAAATCGACCATAACCACTCATTGAGGTATCATTCTCAAAATAAATAATATCAAAATCTCATAGATTCGATATTATGTGAGATAATTATGTGAGAGAAAGCCTTAGCTGTGAAAATACAATAGTAAATATAGAGTAATGTAAATGCAAAAGGGTTAAACATATTTGCCATGTAACACTGTTGTGGAAAGGGTTGTATGGTGTTATAATAATAATAATAATGATAATAATAATGAAATTATTGTGTACAGTGCTCAGGTGCACTACAACTCATCAAAGGTGCATGTATAGTACATAGAATAATGTACAAATGTCAGGAAAATGAACAGTGTATGAGTCATAATATAATAACAATAACAATAAGGAAATATTGTGTACAGTGCCCAGGTGCACCACAACTCATCAAAAAAGTGCATGTACAGTACATAGGGCAATGCACAAACATCAGTAAAATGAACAGTGCACGAGTCATGATACACACATGTGTGCATGTGTATGGAAGGGGTACATCAGGTGTAGTTCTGGCGTATTTCGGGAAGCATGAGTGTCTTAAAGGATGCAGTGTCTCGGCAGCTAACAATTGACGCAGGCAGTTTGTTCCATGCTTCAGCAACTCTGAGCATGAAAAAATGTCTGCGAAAGTCATGGGAGCTGTGCTGTTTTCTTATCTTGTAGGCATGTCCACGTGTGTTAGACACATGGAGATCAAAGAGGCGCTCAGGGTTGCAGTTGGCGAGATGGTTAAAAACTTTGTGGGTATTCACCAAGTCCATTGCCAGACGTCGGAGCTTCAATGAATCCATGCCCAGTAACATAATTTGGTGTGGGTGAATGTGAACAATGTAGTAGAAAAAGTAGGCTAAATAATTTCTTTTTATGTGGTCAGAGCAAGAAGTGTCAAAAATCTAGACTCTTCTGCTGAAATTATTTTATTTGGGAAAAATGTGAAACGTAACTGGATGTGAAACTCCTTAGCTACTATTGATAATCATTCTTTTTCAGCTGAGTGCACTGGAGTTATATGAAATGAAGTGTCTTGCTCAAGGACACAACGTGCCAAAAGAGAAAGACCAAGGAAAGCTTGGGATGATGTAGTAAATTCTGATTTCTTGCAAAGGATGGAGTTCTCTGATGATATGCTATACAACTGAAGACCTGCCTTCCTACATGTACAGGACGAAAAAAAATGGCGGTGACAATGATGATGACGACGACGATGATGATGACGATGATGATGATGATGATGATGGTGGTGGTGATGATTATGGTAACAAAAAGGTATAATATGTTTTTCAGCTTTTGTTTTTTTATCCACTCCAGTAGCCACTGGGCATTACTCAAATTCTCAGTCTGCTTCTGCCACTAAACAGCGTGTGTATATGCCAAGGAATACATGTTTCACTTCTGCATCCTTCATTCATGAATACTTTTTTACACATTCTCTGGCTTGTTTATCTTATAATTCTGTCTCTCTGTTACTTTATCGCCATACCCTCACTTTCTTCCTACCTTTCTGTCTCTCTGTCTCTCTCTCTCTCTCTCTCTCTCTCTCTCTCCCTCTCTCTCTCTCTCTGAGACATCCTCCTCTCTCTCTCTCTGTGGATGTGGATCTGTTGCTATTCCCACATAAAGGCCAATGAAATAACGACAATCTATTTGAAATATATTTTACAGCACATATTGTTTCAATAATAATTCTTCTTCTTCTCCCCCCCCCCCCTCTTTCTCCCCTCCTCGCTCCCTCCACCACAACCAGCAAAACTACTACTACTACTACTACTACTACTACTACTACTACTACTACTACTACTACTACTACTAGTAGTACTACTACTACTACTACCACTACTACTATTACTACTACTACTACTATACCACCACCACCACCACCACCACCACCACTACTTGATATTATCACTTCATTCTATTCCTCTTCCCCACCATCACCAATATCTTCTTCGCCGTTGTCATCATTGTCATCATCTTCATGACACTAGATATATTGTTAGATTCCACATACACTCACATACATATAGAAAGAGAGGTAGATGTGTGTATGCATTTATATATGTATGTATGTGTATATATGTATGTATGTCTATACATTTTTTTTTGTGGAGCAAAAGACTCCTAGTCTTCATTAAGAAGGTCACTCTGATATAAAACCTGCGACTTCATTTGCATCCAATGATGTAGACCAGTTCTTCTTTTTGCGCAAATGCATTTGATGTTCAGAGAGTGGGATTGGCTCCGTGCAAAGCCTTTCCTCACTTAAAAAAGCTTCAAGCACAGGCATCGCTTGATATGTGACATTTTTGCTGGACATAGGCAAGACCCTAGCAGGACTAAAACACCATGTCCATGATGTTCATGCTCAAGTATCAAGCGATGGCATTACTCAAAATCAAGTTGCAGCCATCATCATACATACATATATACGGGCACAACCATCCAGCAGGTGATCCAGGGGTAGATCCTGAGCAAGATGGTAGGATAATATCCATGAGTTTGACTGGTCTTGCTTGGGGATCCAGCCAGATCAGTTGGAAACAGTTGCTTTTGACAGAACCTGGTGGAAGTGTTTGAAGACTCTGCCCCCACAACCCTCTCAGGAAGAAGGAGAAGAAGAAGAAGAAGAAGAAGAAGAAGAAGAAGAAGAAGAAGAAGAAGAAGAAGAAGAAGAAGAAGAAGAAGAAGAAGAAGTTCTATCATTTTCTTCATTCATTTTCTTATTGTACTGTTTGTTGTTTCTGTCTATTTTTTTTATTCAATGCTGTGCACCTCTGTACTATATAGCAAATCAAATCAATAGAACCGGTCAAGTTATTTACTTGTCTATTTTTCAAGACATCATTACCATGAATTTTTTTTTTTTTTTTTTTTTTGTTGCTAAATATCATTTGTACTTCTCAATTCCGTTAATGAGAGTAAATTTTTTGTTTGGTAACTTTTCCTTATTCTTTCAACTTTCTTTTTCATTCCATATCTGAAAATATTAAACATTTTACCTGTAATCTATACATTTTTTTCTTTTTGTCTATAGGTCTTTACTTTTGTCTATTATTATTATTATTATTATTATTATTATTATTATTATTATTATTATTATTGTTTTAAAGTTTTTTACTAATTTCTTCTAACATCAAATCACTCAGCTATTTTTTTTATATCGTTTGATTTGGTGCTTTTGATCTCTGAATTGTGTTCCGAAGTGGGAAACATGCCAAACACTTTCTATGTACCAAACAACAACAGCATCATCATCATCATCATCCTCATCCTCATCCTCGTGGTTGTTGTTGTCATAATCATCCTAATCATCATCATCATCTCCATCATTGTTGTTGTCGTCATTGTCATCATCATCAACATCATGATCATTATTATCATCGTTGTTGTCATCATCGTCATCATCATCACCATCATCATTGTGGTCATCATTGTCATCATCACTATTATAAGCAAATGGGGGCTCATGCGCTGGCTGCCCCACAGCCGTGACAGACAGGCGTTTCTCCAGAGGATAGTGAGGGAGATGTATTGGAATAGCCAATGCTAACATGTTCACAGAAGTTCATTTTTCATCCAAGTTATTTTGATTTGTGTGGGCTCTAAGTCATAATTCTCTTACAGTATAGCTTTTAATCCTTTCACGACCATATTTCTAATTAGTCTGTATTCTCAAATTATTTGGAAATAACTAAGAATTTGGAGTGATTTAGTAAAATAACTAACTTTTTCATTATTAAGCAGGAAACATAACTTAATGGTTCTTACATACAATTATGATGGAATGAAATAAAAATATTTGTATCATAGAAACAGGAGTTGTTTCATGTGTTTTGGTAACAAAAGGGATAAGAAAGAAAAGGTTCACATGTGGTATTTGTCCCTGGCACTTTGCCAGTTTAGGAACGAAACTGGTGTTAAACCACTGTTGTCCTTTTTAAACTATTTAAATGAACAAATTATATTTTATAAGTTCCCTTTTTGAAGTCATGAAGATATAGTAGCTTTGGTGTTGTTATTGAAGTTGTTTCACCATGATGACTACCATAACAAAGATCTCACATTCTTCTATGAAGCTATATTAAAACTCCTCAATATCTATAAGTATCTTTTTCCCATAATCACTGCTAACTGCTCCTAGATAATGATCAAAGCAAGTTTTAGGGAAAAGATCAGTGTTGTTGAGAAGGTGTTAACACTTTTGATACCAAACTACCTGGAACTGTCCTTCGTTCTATGAGGCAAAGTTGTTTATTTCAAAGTGATTATATTTATATAAAAAATCTCCCATCATAATTTTATGTAAGAACTTTTGTTAAGTTATGCTCCAGACACCAAATTAATGAATAAGATAGTTATATTATTAAATCCCTTCAAATTCTTGATAATTTTCAAAATGATTCAAATATTATAGGCAGTATCTTTCATCACAAATATAGTAATGAAACAGTTGAAGTGTTTATATTCTTTTAAAATCACAACCAGATTTTTTTTTAATGTAAGCCTTTTCTTTTCTTTCTTCCTATATTAGAAACACTCTATTAGTGAACTAAATACTTCATAGAGTAAAAAAATGTTCACATCTAAAAATACAATAATGCTGGCAATTGTAAAATCTAGAAACACTCGCATTTCTCTATTCACAGATGTATGCCAGATTGAATTTTAAAAAAGTACACTTAGATTTGACAGGACACTGGCATAGTGTTCTATTTGATAACTTGATACTTTAATCATTTTAAAGTCTAGAGCAGCTGGCAATGCTCACACATTTTCTTTCTCGTAGCAAATTACTAGAAAATAACAGAGTCCAAATTGGTTTATTTATCTATCTATTTATTTTTGTTACATTACTATTCTTCACATCAATTTAATACATTAGCAATGATACTTATAGCTAGGTGAATGACACAGAGCAAGAGGCAAGCTACTGGCAAGTAAAGCCCAGGAACCAATGTGTTCCTTCTAATTTCTCCTAACCACCAAGTGGAACATTTTGTGCATTGAGCAAAAATATTTAAAATTCAAAACTACTGCATGAAAATATTTCAGAGTTATTGAGAAACAACATTTTGATGTAAGTGACACTAATACAAAAACTGCATTACTACACAGCTCAAAGAGAAATTTGCCTTAAACCCATTTAACTGAAATTTACTTCTCTTATGTTGCATATTGTCCATTAGAATTTCTAAATTGTAATAAAGCAGAGAAATCTCTTAACCTCTGTTGCATTATAGAGTTATGCTAGTGAACATAATGCTGAGAATAGCTTTTGTGTTCTTGACAGCAGATACAATACCTTAGCAAAGTTATTGTCCAGAGAGCCAACTTTCTCCTTCTAGCATATCCCTATTCTTCAAATAGTGATGAGATGCAAAAGAATAGCAAATACTAAATTCCAAGACACTAGTTCAGGAAGAATTCATGTATTCTATGAATTATCTCTCCTCTGAACACACTTCCATGACACTGAGTCATGTAAAAGAAGCCTTGGTACATTTATTTATTTTTATGTTCTTTTTAAAATATCTATTTATAATTCTCTTTTTTTTTTTTCAGTGAAGCACTTAGCTTTTTTTTCTGAAGCTTTAGACAGACTAAAACACTTTACCATTTGTTTAAGCCTTATTCCTAATTTGATGCATTTTGTGTAACAAAAAATTTTGTATAGTCCCCCGAAGGAGAGATAAGTTCTTTTGAAATAGTTATTGTCTCTGAAGGGGAACATATCAAAGTAAATCAGATGCTAAGCCAATCATCTAAAGAGTATTTTTAAAACTATATTTGTACATCAGTTATTGTTTAAAGGATAGATGTTTTTAATCCTTTAGCATTTACATTATTCTATATTTACTATTATATTTTCATGGTAAAGGCTTTATCTCACATCATATCGAATCTACGAGATTTTGATGTTATTTATTTTGAGAACAATACCTTAGCATCAGGATGAGCAGCCAGTTATGGCTGGTTTGAACAGAGAGAGGTGAGAGAATTCTGGCCAGATAAGGCTGGTTTAAATGCTAAAGGGTTAAATATATTAGAATAGTGTTTAAATTATCTCTATGTCCAACAGGATTAGCTTTCAGACTGTTAGACTGTATTCATTATTACATTACATTACTTGTGTGGATATATATCATCATCATCATCATTGTTTAACGTCTATTTTTCCATGCTAGCATGGGTTAGACGAGTTAGATGGTGAAACAAGCCAGATCAGATAACCATGTCATGCTCAGAACTGTTTCTGGCTTGGTTTCTTATGGCTGGATGCCCTTCCTAACACCAATGACATTTACAGTGTGGACTGGGTGCGTTTTGTCATCACACCTACACAACCACATTAAAGTGTGGGACTTTGGTGGGAAAGGTGTGTGAGGATTGGCGAGATGGGTATATGGGTATGTGTGAGGGACGGAGTGTTAGGACGTGGGAGGTGGTGAATGGATAGGGTGATGGAAGGGAAGGTGGTGCATACTAGATGTATGCTTAGCCTGTGCTCATGTGAAGGTGAGTCTTCTGTATTACAGCATAATGCCTGAGACCTCGGTCCTGTGTCATCACATTTGAGAGATGCAATTGTGCAAGGTCAACTTTTATCACCTCATCCCAAGTCCTCCTGGCTCTTTCTACTCCATAGTTTCCATTAACTTTGAGTGATTTTCACCTTTTTATACAGCTGTCATCCTTCATACACATCACATGTCCATACCAATGCAATCTCCTCTCCTGCACACTGCATCTGATCCTTCTTATGACTCAGTTTGTTTATGCTTTGCCATTCACATATATTACTATTACACATCCTTCAAAGCATGCAAGCTTCAGTTCTTTCCCATCTTTGCAAGGCCCCTCCCCACAGTGCCCAGGCCTCACTACCATGCAACATTGCTGTTTGTATACATACACCGTACAATCTGCATTTCATTTTGAGGTAGAAACCTTTTATAGCTTGCAGTGGTAGTAGCTCCCTGAATTTCTTCCATCCTGTTCACACTCTGGCTACTGTACTTTCTGAACATGCACCTCTGCTGCTAATTTGGTCAACCAGGTAACAGAAGCTGACTATTGCTTTACCAAACTTTCCCAGAATTTAATAGCACTTGTTTCCTGTGGTCATTGGCTTACTGTTCTGCTTACGGTCCTGCTTACTGTTCTGATGCAACAGCTACATGTAAAACCTATGTTCTTAGCTAAACTACCTAAAATTCGACTACGTCTCTTGTGTACTCATAGTTTGCATTTGGGACAGAAGATGAAATTTTTACCTACACCTTTCCTACACATTGAGCAAGGCCATTTCCCCGAGGAGATCAGGGCTCTGTTTTCTCTTTTACTTACTAGGACCTTAGTCTTTGTTAGGTTGATTTTAAGACCCTTTGTTTCTAGGCCATGCTTCCAGCTTTGGAATTTTTTCTCTAACTCTGCCATAAATTCAGCTATGAGTGTAAGATCATTTGCATACAGGAGTTCCCATGGGCAGCCAATCTTAAACTCCTCTGTTATAGCCTGCAGAATGATAATAAATAGGAGAGGCCTAAAAACAGAGTCCTGGTGGACACCAACTTGCATGCTAAATTCCTCGCTATGGTCATTGTTAATCATAAATTTGCTGACTGCTCCTCTATACATGGCTTGTACAGCCTTCACAAGCCACTCATCTACCCCTAGTTTTCTAAGAACCCACTAGATTATGGCAGAGGGGACTTTGTTAAAAGCTTTCTCCAGATCAACAAATGTCAGATCGAGCAGCTTACATTTAGCTAGGTACTTCTGTAGCTGCTTCACAAGGAAGGGAGCATCTGTGATGCTTTTATCTGGCACAAATCCGATTTGCATCTCATCTAGATTAACCTGGTCCCTAATCTGCTGTGATATAACTCTTTCTGTTACTTTCATGACCTGGTCCATCAACTTGATGCCTCTATAGTTTCTTCTATCTAGTGCATCTCTTTTATCCTTGTAGCAGTTGACAATGATGCTGCTGCACTAATCATTCAGTGTGACACCATTCAGTATTACTTGATTTATAATACGAGTGGTTAAGGCGTGACCCAAATGCTTTCAGCATCTCAGCAACTATCCCTGATGGACTGGCTGCTTTCCCAGTTTTCATATCCTTATATATATTTGAATTAAAAAAACCAAGGTTTTTAAACCAAATCCATCTTTAAAATTAATAGTAGAATATTCCGTTATAATCACTCACACATGTGAGTGATTCATCATTTCATTTTCAATGAAAATGAAATGATGAATCACTCACACATACATATATATATATATGGATCTATATAAATATATAGAAATCGAGCCAGAATCAGTTCCCGTCCCACCCTTGCAAGCAGAGAAAAGCGGACGTAAAATGATGATGATGATAACTGACAAAGCAATTACAAACATGAGATTTAGAAAGGTGATCTCAAAGAAATGTTTGACATTGCAAGCCAAGACGTTTTTGAACAAAATGATGTTCCATCTGAAGACAAAACTTTCCTTTTTTTTTTTAGAGTAATTAGGTTTATTTACAACTAGCAGTGTATCCCGGTATTGCACGAGTAAGAACATTGGTAATAGCACCTCCAATGAGAAACATTTATTTGTGAGTGCCTGTTAAAACTCACGAAAATATACCGACAGGAAACTTGTTTTATTTGGAGAAAATTAAGAAGTTGAAAGTACAGTTTAGCTGTCTACGTGCATTGTTCATAGAAATATTGTTGAGCCCCTTCTTTTCATACTCCTCTGTTTTGGCCTATTGGAGTAAATGTGAAAGAGAAAGTCACAGGTTAAGTTGGCAGAAGGTTCCAGTGCAATAGCAGTAAGGCGTAGGCTACTTACCTCAAAAGTTCATTTACACTCTCTTGTCACTAAGTTACTCTTTCTCTCTATCCCTCTCGGTGCAGTCGCTTGCGAATTTCTTGCGTAGGCCTGGTGTAGATTTGCACTCGATCCATCTGCCCAATGCACATGTTCGCTTTGTATGGCTTTTGGAGGAAGGAGTGACCAGCAGTACGTTGTTCGGTATTATTACGAAAAAGTGTAGCAGAGAATCTTGCATAAACTAACAGCTCAGGAGGAAACTGCTTACCTCGAACATTCATTCACTATCGTTCTTGTCAACTCTCTGTTTAGTTGGTATTTGTTGGTCTACAGTTAGATGAATGGCGTACAAAGGGTTAATGTTTATTGGCAAGAAGTGGCAACTGGGCTGGCTTGCCTTGCTTATATTATATATTAAAATAACAGATTAAAGTTTAAGCAAAGAATCGTTGCTTTCACCCTTAATGGGATAGTCTGAAACTAAAAAAATCAATCTGTGAACGCAGAAGTAAATATTTCGAAAAACGTTGCAACCGAAGGAAAACAGGAAGACGATACTTTGGTTCGTGAAGACGTTCCCTGGCAATGAACGGAAAATACCGAACATAATACGTCATCAACGTTTGTCATAATGTCCTAATGCAGACAGTCAGACATACAGACAGATATTATAAGGGCACGACGGAGATCGATAACCGGTGCCTAACACCCCTTTAACAACAGAAAATTGAAAAATAAAAGCTGCAGTTAATATCTTTATACCGCAAGGAATATATAAATGCAAGTTTGAAGTCAATCGGAGTAGAAATGTGGATTTGTATAGACTTTGCAAAAATGAGGTCACACACACAGACAACTACAGTTTTATATATATGTATAGATAGTTTATAACTTTGCCTATTAATCCGTATGGTGGGCAAATGGCGTCCCACGTGCCGGCCTCCCCACAGCCCTGGCGGACAGGATGGAGAAGGCGTTTCCCCAGAGGATGGTAAGGGAGATGCACTGGAAGAACCATTCCAACTCGCAAAGCTCATACCTGCGGCTGGCCAGCTCAGCTCCTATGGTGGTGAATAGGGCGGTAGTCTTAGAGCCAAAGACATCAGAAGTCTCCACTGCCAAGGGCATGACCACGAACCTATCAGAGAGCGACCGGTACTTGGAGAGTTTGGCCTCCTCAGCCCGACATGCTGCAGTATCTGGGTTAGTCACAGACTGCACTAGGTTGTGGCTGGAGCAAGTGTCGCTGCAAGTGGCATCCCAGACGAGGGGTTTGCCACCGCGGAATGGAAAGATGGTCATACCGTCTGGCCTTTTGCCATCCCTTTAGTCCAACCCCACTGGCTCGAGCTGGGAGGGAAGCCTGCAGCATCCAAGCCATGCTTAATGACCTCATTGAGGGCAGCATAGCATGGAAGGTGGCCGGCACTGTGGCAACAGGAAAGCGGGTGGAGGCTGCACAGCAGGAATATCAGATGTCTTCGTTCATGGCTGGTGAACATGTGAGAGCCATTCAGAAACAGGAAAAGAAGATTCATGATATGAAAGTAAGAAAGAGAAAGCAGGAATAAGAAGTCAAGTTGTCCAAGAAAGTAGCTCTTGAATGTTAATCATCCAACTCAGCTATTAATGATGATGATGTCAGCACTGCCCCGAAAATCACCACGAATAAAGCCGACTCATGATGCCATTCTTGTTTCCACATGGGAATGGGAGAAACTATCGGTATGACAAGCATGTATTTCTTACATTACAATTGCGAAGAGTCTTTGTCATGATGTATCTGAAATCTTGGATTCCTCTTCAACTGATTATTGAGCAAGAAACAGTCACTGTGAGAAGATGGCTTAGGAAATCGAGTTATCTTCTTTCTCACCTGAAGACAGATCCTGGCTAGTCCTCTATTTGGATGGAGAATTATCACCATTGTCTTCTCAATCCAATACACTTGAAAATTGGATTGCAGTTTTAATTACAGGAAAAGGAAAGGAGGAGCACTTAGATGTTCCGATTGCAAGAGATGGAACTGGACAACAAATTGCCAAAGTTGTTTTGAAGGAAATTCAACGACTCAAAATTGAGGATAGAATAATTAGTGTGTCCTTTAACACCACCAGTAACACCAGCATGCACCAAGGAGCTAATAAGCAAATTGAAGCAGCTCTGAAAAATCCCTTTTGTGGCTGGCTTGTCATCATTTCATTCTTGAAATGGTTTTGAAGAAAGTCTTTGAGATATTTTTCTCATCATCTGGTCCTGGTATCCCAATGTTCAAAATGTTCCAGTAACTTTGGAACTTCATCGATAAATCTCATTATCAAAATATCCTGGATGATGTTGAGCCCCTGGAAGATTTTTACAAGCAAAGGAGATGGTTGAATATCTACTGAGTGTATTGCTTTCTGGAGACCATCCTCGAGAAGACTATGCTGAGTTAATAAAACTCTCCCTTCTCTATCTTGGTGGTTAGCCATCCCTAGTTCTCCCAGGCTCGTTGGGTGGCTAAAGCCATATATGTGATCAAGATAATTCTGTTCAAAGAAAAACTTTAGCTTACACCACGTGAATTGAGAGATCTAGAAAAATTAGTTTCTGGTTATAAATTTCATTCATAAATGTTTCTCTTTTAAACCCCCAAATTATTGTATATTTAGAACATCTTTCTGCTTATTTCCATTTCATTTGCCTGCTTATTATCATTTTAACAAGTTCCCCAGAGGACAAAGGGAGCTGTTTCTGATAATAAATTTCATCCATAAAAAGTGTTTCACTATTTAACCCCTATATTATTGTGTATTTAGATTATATTCCACATTTTCATTTCATTTTGTTCTGTCGTGTGATTTCCTCATTGAATTCAGTAAAGTGAACAGAAAGGACCAAATACCACTGGGTAATTAAATAAATAAAATGATGTGAAAGTGAGCAACCCCCAAATATTATTCAATTGACCTACAATTTGGTATACCTCGTTATTTTATCAATTTGAACATAGGCATAATCAAGATGAGATGTTTGGCGAATAGCTTGCAAAATAGAACACCTTAAGATGGACGCCCTTCTTAATGCCAATCACATTGCAGTGTACTGGGTACATTTTTTTGTGCCATCAGCAATTCCACTTTACAGTGTATATTGGGTGCATTTTATGGCACCAGCACTACCACTTACAGAGTATATTGGGTGTATTTTATGATGGCACCAACACTAGAGCATCCATTATGATCTCAGCAAGGCAAAGAGAGGCAGTAATGAGAAATAATGAGATTATGGAAGCAGAGGCACACTGGAGGGCGCAATAGTAACTATATATTTGCTACTGGAAAAAAGGAGGAGAAAAAATAGGGAGAGCAAGAACATGTGTTGCGTGGTGGATGTTATTAGAAGTAGCTTTAAGGAGATGGAGTGATGGCTAGCCAATCAGAAAGTGTTGCTTTGGTGGGGATGATGGGTGAACAGATTCAAAAGATTGTAGGGAGAGAAATTGGATATATACAAGATTAAGTGTATCCCTCTTTATGTGGGTATGACCAAACAATGATTATGGGTATGGGTGGATGAGAAATCAATTAGTGGTGGGAGTCTGGCTTATCCTAGTTTTGTTGGCAGTATGGATTGGAGAATAAGAGACAGTACACATAGCAAAAATCTTGAACTCAAGTAGAGAACAAGAACTGCATAGCATCATCTAAAGTCAATTGCTAAAAGTATCACCTTGACACTAAAAAAAAAAAAAAATATATATATATATATATATAGAGGCAACAAAAAACAGGATAAATATAAAAAAATAGCAAAGAGACTGTGGAAATGAATAAAGAGGACAGAAGAACAAACAAAATATAACAGGGACCTGGTCAGTTATTGGGTGTCTATTTGAGACATTTCCAGATCTAACAATGAGCATTTAGTTGTTCAATCAACTAAACATCTGATCAATGCATTAACGTGTTAATAGCTTAATATTCCACTGGCATGTATACACTCAACATAATGTAGAATCAGCATGACATAATTTGTGACAAGGCTGAACCTTTCAATTATAAGTACAGTCCATCTGATAGGCTTCCAGTTTCTACCTACCTAATTTCACATATAAAGCTTGAGTCAATCTTAGTCTATGGTAAAGACACTTGTTCAAGATGCCATGCAGTGAGATTGAATCCAAGCCCTCATGATTGTGAAACAAACTTCTTAATCACTCATGCAAACATGAATGGCTTCTGACTGCTATGAACTTACATATGGCACAGGATAGAAATAAGTGTACAATGACACACTGAAAGGGGCTTAATGTAGGCTTAATCTGTTGTTTGGTTTAATGCTACCACCAGGCTCTTGAGTGCTTTTGGCAGACTCTACTCTGTTGCAAGCATTGTTGATTTCAAATGATATGTAAATCTCTTGATTATCGAGTGACAGTGCCTCAACATTGAGTGACCACATAGAGTCATCCTCATTGATTTGTCGTTAAATATTTTTTAAAAGGAAGCATTTAAATAGTATATTTTATTCCCTGAGAATGTTGTGAAGAGAAATGGAATGGAATGGTTAGATCATGTGTTGAGGAAGGGGAAAACCAAAACAAAAGACATGGCTAAAGATGATAGAGGAGGAAATAAAAGCTCTGGGTAGTGATGTAACCAATAGGACAAAATAGAGAAGCTTGTGATGGGGCCCACAAAGCTAATCCCTGTTTTAGCTGAGAAAACAAATTAAATATGCTGGTTGTTGTTATGTCTTTACTCAAGGGTGGAGTTGACTCTGATAGGATTTAAAATAAGAGTTATGTTGCAATTTAAGGTGGTTGGTTTGGCTAAATTAGTGGAGTGTTGAAAATTTCTCAGTGCCCTGAGTTCAAATCCTGCCAAAGTCCTCTTTGCTTTTCATATTTGTAGGGTCGATAAGGAAAGTGCCAACCCAGTACTGGTCCAACCCTCTTTCTTTCCAGCTGTCACATCCTTTATGTTCAGATAGATCAACAGAGGGTGGATTGAGAGCATATCTGTGTTTGATCACGCCTGCATAAGCTCCTAAAAGCATGGTAAAATACTAGATTATGAGTGGCAGCTGTGGTTTTAATATCAATTTACTTTTAACTGGCAACTAAGAGCCTTTACTTTGAGAGGAGAAAATTAGCAGTAATGTGAGATTGTGATAAGAAAAGTGAACTTCAATAGACAATTGAAGCTGTGTTACAGATTTGACTCACCAAGGGTTTATCTCTTGTTCTACAGCATTTGAAAATATAGTTTATTGAATCAATGCCCCCCCCCCCCCCCCCTGGTACATTTATCTTTTTTTTACCATTTAGCCAGGGAGGGAAGGACAGCACCCATAACTCTTTAATAATCAGGCCCTTTGAGATTGATGGGAAGAAGTTATCCTTAAACAAAATTCCTGGCCAAAATTCTAGTAATAAAGTGGTCCACTGAGCAGGTGAATAGAAATAAAATCACTTGAAAAAAGTCAAACTTTTGGCTTGGTAAGAAAGTTTAAGTGCTTTCAGATTTTTTTTCTTATATCTTTATATATTTAAGTTTCTATCATTTTAAATACATTACTTACCCTTTTCCTGGATTTAGTGTAGTTAAACAAGGCAATTGATTAATGTTACCATCTAAGAATTCAGAATGCAAAGAGCTGGAAAAATACTCCAAAGTATCTCGTTTGCTCTAACCATTCTGTTAGTTCACCTTCCTGGACTTGTACTTGACTGACTGCTTTCATTTCATGCTGATTGCCAACACCTCCAGTCTTCTTGGTCCCCAAAACTGCTATTTTCGTCAGCAAAATTGAGAGGAGAGCAATCTACCTGAAGAAGCAACTATAGCTGAAGCTGAAGGGTTTGCTGGCTGTTCGATTCAGCCATGCTTTCACTACCTTGTTCACAAGGTGTAGCTAAGAATTTGCCCTTCTCATTTTCATTATTTAATTTTTTTTCCTTTCTTACTATGAGATTATTTCAAACTATTTATTTTTATTTTTATTTGTCATTATACTTTGCCAGTCTTCAGTATCTGTATCTCACTGCTATTTTTCAGGTATTACAACAGTCAGTGTTTCTGAATTAGTCTGCTAATTATGAATGTAATCAGTACCTCCACACATAAATACACTCACTATACCTACCACATCCAACTCCTGTTATTTTTTGTATTTTTCTTTTTAGCCTATTTATTCTTGAGTCATATAGGCAGGGTCCCCAGACATACCTTCCAGAAGGTCCTAGCAAAAGCAACCTTCTCCAAATGATCCAGATAGATCCCCAAGCGAGATTAATTGAGCTTATGGATGTTATCCATCTTCCTGGGACTCCTGCTGGTTGGCTTTGCCTGTAAAATATGCCTAGCAATTCATTCCTTAGGCATTCTGGCTACATGATTGTAGTACCGGAGTTGTAATTTCTCAATTCGAAGAAATAACAACTCTACTCTGAGCTTCGCACTCTATTGAGTAACATTAGACCAAAACTCTTTTGGAAGAACCCTATTTCAGTAAATGTATTTGCAATCACGACTCAAGATTCATAACAATAGGTAAAGATAAGCACAAATACAGAATTTAAGATAGTGAGTTTGGTTTTTAGACCTTCACTTGATGACTGAGTGCTCCAGCAATTTAAATTTTTTTTTTTTACTTTATTAACGATGAAATGCAAAGTTGAACTCATCAGGATGTGAACTTGAAGTGTAAAGAACTGGAACAAACGCCATATGACATTTTGTCTTTTGCTCTAACGATTCTGCCAAATTTCTCGCCTGGTATATATTTTATCGCCCCTTAGAGAGAGATGGGGAGAGACGAAGTTAACGTAAGTGCGATTTGAACTCAGAATATAAAGGGGCGTAATTAAATGCTATTGAGCTATTTAATCCAACAATCTGGTGTTTTTATCATTCTGCAGTGGCAATAATATATAACAATACGGAAACAACAGCTTTTAAGCAATTTAACTAGATGCTGGTCAAGAGCTTAATTAATATATACATATGGATCCAAGCTAGCAGCAGGACAACGGACTCTTATTTTTTTTATGGAGAATGCCGAAATAAATGTAGTGTAA
This sequence comes from Eledone cirrhosa, assembly GCA_964016885.1. Lineage (NCBI taxonomy): Eukaryota > Metazoa > Mollusca > Cephalopoda > Octopoda > Eledonidae > Eledone > Eledone cirrhosa. The sequence goes on from OZ024743.1 coordinate 185,009,565, forward strand.
TGTTTATTTTTTGTTACCCTTTTAAAAAAATAAATTATTTATTATAACAACTGAAGCTAGGAGAAATAATAATGAAATAAGAGGGAAAGGGACAGCATAATTAAATTGAAGTATTTAAGGAATTAATTAAAAATATATTTCGGTATGAAATTAAATCAAAGGAAATGTTTGATGATTGATTAATTAGGAAACCTTTGATAACATCCATTCCAGGAAGGATAAAGATATAGGAAGTAGTTTCATATATTTATGTATTTGTGTGTGCTGAAGAATATATATATATAATATGCTCGCACACAAAAAGATGTAGAAATTATTTAGAAGAGGGGAGTGATGTATAACGAGGGGGAAAATAAAATAAAAAGAATAATACATGCACAAACGCAGGAAAAGATAGAAAAAAAAAGAAAAAAGTAACGGACGTAGTATGAAGCATGAATAAAAATGATGTGAGCGAGAAGAGAGGGCAGAGAGAAGGGAAAAAAAAAATTGTGTTGAGTGCAAGGTCAGCCAATCAGTTGGGAACGGCTTGCCAATGTCGGCACTTACATCGTCTCTGGCAGGACGGCGCCGCCTTACAAGCTAATCTTGCCTCTGGTAAGTCGAACGACACCTTTCACATATTTGGACATAGTTGGGTTGTGTGTGTGAAAAAAATTTTTATTTATTTTTTTTTTTTTCTACAGCTTGAGATAAATATTGGCCATGGTCAGTTTCAGTTGGAAAAGATGATTGGAAAACAGATTCTATATGGAATCTGGACGAGCGAAAAATTTTAAATGACTCTGTTTGTTTTTTGTTTTCTTCAATGGTTTTTCCGGCCCGGAAATGTCTTTCTGGTTGTATGTTGTTTCCAGGAATGAGGTGTGTGAGTGGCGTGTGGTATGTGATGGCGTGTGCTGTGGCGACGAACAGACAGAGTGCCGGCAAAGGGCGGCCATTGAGAGAGAGCTAGCTACAAGAGAGAGAAGAGACATATAATATATATATATATATTCACACACACACACATTCACTCTCAGACCAGATGATATTATTACAAGATGGCTGATCTATCAATTCACAACGACATAGTGCCGGCAAAGGGCAACCATTGAGAGAAACACACACACACTCCTCTGTCTGACCAGATATTATAAGATGGCTATAGGAGAGAGACATATGCATGCATACACACACACATTCACTGCCAGACCTGATGATATATTATTACAATATGGCTACAAGAGAGAGAGAAGAAGCAAACGTACACACGCTCATTGTCAGACCAGATGATATAAGATGGCTACAAGAGAGAAACAAACACACTCTCACTATCAGAGCAGATGATATTATTACAAGATGGCTGATCTATCAATTCATAACAGCGAGCGGCATGGTTCTATTTTCCCCTCTCTATCTCTCCTATGCATAGTTGCAGCTGTCACTTTTTCCAGGCTATAAACATCACATCTCTTTGCATTCTCCTATCGAAGCAGCAATGTTTATAATTTCTATATCTTCTGATCCCCTCATCTCATTATCATCGGTCATATTTCAGACGATCATTTTTTTAATGAATTATTTAATCTTATAAAAATTCATTTCTATTGTTGACATATTTCTTCTTTCTATTATTGTATAACTGTCAGTTTTTATTCTTATTTCTGCATTCGATTTTCCTCTTTCATCAAAAACATCTCGAAATATTATTTCAGTGCCTCCAAAACCTTTTCATTCCAACACGTTCTACTTTTTCGTATTATTTTTTTTAACGTTATATTAAGTGTTGTTCTTCCGAGAATTTTTAGCTTGGCATTCTTATATTTCTCCAAAGAGTCTTTTACGGAAATTTCCCACTGTGATGGCGGAACTTGTAAGACTTCAATCAAAACATTAGCAGCAGCAAGGCGATGATGGGTGAGAGCTGGAACTGATTTATTTCGTTGATGGGGCATAACACATTTTAGTTCCCTATAATCAGTTTCTTAATTTATTTTGGCCAATTAGATTGTCATGTCGACATTTCTTTTCATATTCTTTCTATCTTCTGTATTTTTCGTGTTATTTTATTACAGTGTATTCGGGTGTTGCCCTGTATTTTCTTCTGTAAATATTTTGTTTCATTAAGATAGCTTTCACTATAATCACATTGATATTTCACATTAATGTTTTTCTCTCTTTTTTTTTTTTTTTTTTGTTAACAATTCAATGAATTTGTTAAATCAAATCGATAAACGTGTTTTTTTAAATCGTGATTGACAATGTCTTGCTCCAGTGCATCATAAATTTTCGTGATACGTCAAACTTATCTATTTTGCATTCCAATAAATATGTTTCATTCACAGTTTCAAGTATTAAATAATAATAAATTTAGTGAAAAAGATGTATATATATCATAAATAGAATTATTTGAATCAAAAGTAAAAAGAAGAAAAATAAAGCCAAACGTCAACATATTTTGCAGAGAAGCTATGTGTAAAGTGTCATGTCTGAATCTTCGGTGAACTGTCCAAAGTAGCTGCTTTCGTGTCCACTGAGGGAGAGAGCGAGAGAGACTTTTCTTTCGTAACTGACCCCAGCTAGTGTAATCGGTAGTTTCTACTGCTATTTAAATCATGTCCATTTCGTTATAAATACCTTTTTTGTTTTGTTTTAGGCTTCTTTAAAAAATGTTTTCAGTCTATTGCTTTGGTCGGGAGAAAACATTACTGAATCGACGAGTCGTTACCGATTCCTTCCTTGTTGGCTTCCTCCAGCCAGACTCCGGACCAAAGTTATGGTCACTTCGGCCGGAATGTCCACTTCTATATATTCTCCTCCCTTTCCCACTACTCTCTATCTTCCATTTCGCCACGTCTCTGTCCCCTCCCTTTCTATCAATATTTTATGTTAGAAATCCTACTGTCTATCTAAAGCTATTATTTCCTCATCTTTTTATTACCACACACACACACGTACTTCTTCATTGTCATCGTTTATATATATACATATGTATATATATATATATATATATATATATATATATATATAAATTAGATGAGAATGCTATAGCATTTACTCAAATGCCTAGTGTTTCGTTCCAAAGCTTTTACGAATGAAACACGCACACACACACAGCTATGTCAAGGTATATCATAAGAAAGTATCTAATTCTACATTACGTATTGAGTTCTTTATCACACAATGTTTCAATCAATGTTAGCACACCTGCATATATTACGGTATGCGTGTATATATATGTGTGTTTGTGTGTGTGTGTGGGGGGGGGGGTACGAGAGTCGGCTAAAAAGTTCATAGGCTGACCAAGATATTCTTATGGAATGCAATCAAATGAGGTTTATTTTTCAGCATAACGTTGCGGTCCACACACTTCTATCAGTGTTGGATCCCATTGGTAAAGAAGCTTTCATGCTGTTGGTAAAAAAAAGTCGTCAGCAGCAGCTATGACATGATCATCATTGCGATAATGGTTCCCAGCCAAGTGTTTTTCCCCCCAAGTGTTTGGGAACAGATGATAGCCAAATGGGACCAAATCAGGAGAATAGGGAGGGTGATCAACCAGTTCAAAGCCAGTCATGCACAACAGCCATTGAAACCAAGGACATGTGTGCTGGTACATTGTACTGATGAAACAAGATCACTTTCGTTAGTTTTCTTGGATGTTTGGTCTTGATAACCTTTCGTAACTACCTCCATAAGTTGGCATAGTACTCTCCATTAATGACGTGGCACTTTTGAAGATACTCAAACACAATGCCTTTTACATCCTAAAAAACTGAGGCCATCACCTTCCCAGCTGATGAAACAACTTTGACCTTTGGAGAAGTGAGGAGGGGTGTTTCTACTGCATGGATTGTCTCTTTGTTTCTGGCTGAAAGTGATGAACCCACTACACATCCTAGGTTAGGAAATTTTCAAGGAAACCAGCTGGATCTTCCTCAAACAATGTCAGATTTTCCTGTGATGTGATCAGTTTGGTGCGCTTTTAATCAGGTGCACCCACAAAGGAGAAACCTTCATCTTGCCAAGTTCATTGAGCAGAATATTCTCAAAACTCTCACTTGATATGCTAAAAGCATAGCTATTTGATATATAGTCAATTGCCTGTCATCCATCACCATGTTGTGATCGCCATCAATGTTTTCCTCGGTGGTAGCAGTTGCAGGATGTCCAGATCTTGGGTCATCTTCAGGACTCTCCCTTCACCTCCTCTGTTGATAAAGCGGAAGCCTAATGTAGCAATAATGGGGGCTAGACCCTTTTTCTGCAGGTACATGAAGCTACTAGTTACTTTTGAATAATCACATGTCAGATATAGATATAGATTGATATATAGAGATAGATATAGAGATAAATAGATAGGTATATAGATATAGATAGGTACATATGTGAAGGCACGTGGCTTAGTGGTTAGATTTGCAATTGTGAGGTTGCAAGTTCGATTCTCGCACCGGGTGATGCGTTGTGTCCTTGAGCAAGACTCTATTTCACGTTGCTCTTTCTACCAGGAGTTGCAACCAGTAGATAATATCAGCAATGGAAAGGCCAATGGAAACGTCCGATTTGACAAGGCCAACCCCACTCGGCAAGTGAATGAGGCCTGGGATGTTGTCAATCGATCAGAGTGAGATATACATATATATATATATATAAACAGATACATATACAGATATAGATAGATATATATTTATATGTATATGATACACATGCATGTATATATGTATACATATCATCATCATCTTACGTCCATTCTTCCAAGCTAACATGGGTTAGACGAGTTGCCCTATTGTGGGCAATGCTAGGTCAGGTGACCATGTCTTGCTCATACAGAACTGAATCTAGTTTGGTTTCTACAGCTGGATGCCCTTCCTGACTCTAGCCTCATTTACAGTTAGCATTGGATGCCTTTTGTTTTGACACCTACACAACCACTTTACAGTGTGGACTGGGTGCTTTTTGTCGTGACACATATATATATACACACTTTACAGTGTGTATATATATATCATCATCATCATTTTATGTCCGCTTTTCCCTGCTTGCAAGGGTGGGACGGGTCCTATTCAGCAAAGCATCTCTCCACTTGTCACGGTCCACCGTGAGCTTCAGCGATCTGAGGTCTGCTCTCACCACCCCCGCCCATGTTTTTTGTGGTCTACCTCTACTACGTCTTCCTTCAATTGGCATTTCTTGACACTTCTTCACCCATCAGTCATCCTCCATGCGCATCACATGTCCATACCATCGCAGACTCCTCTCCCGCACACTACAATCTATCCCTCTCAGACACAGTTTCTCTCTCAACACATCCATGTTCGGTCGTTCACGCACATTGACATTGCACATCTAATGGTGTATGTTTGCCTCATTTCTCTCCAGCCGTCGCATATCATCTGCAGTTGCTGCCCATGTCTCACTACCATGCAGCATCGCGCTCCTCACACAGGCATTATATAACCGGCTTTTCGTACGCAGGGAGAAACCCTTCTTCGTCAGCAGAGGAAGCAGCTCCCTAAACTTCTTCCAACCCATCCTTATTCTAGATACTATGGCCTTGGAACCCCCCCCCCCCTCCTATGCTAATCTGATCTCCTAAGTACTGGAAGCTATCCACCTCTTCTATAGTACCCGCCTGCATTTGAAAAATGTGTCTATTCAATGCGACTTCTACTGTCTAATTTCCCTGTACATCTACTGCATACGTATTTCTCCCAACCTGTTAGTTTGCCTGCTATCCCACTACATCTTTTGTGTACCCAGGATCTGCATTGTGTACATTTTATCGAATTTATGCCAGTTCCTTTTCTGCATATCGAACATGGCCATTTCCCTGATGGAATCAGAGTTTTGTCCTCTTTTCTACTCATCAACACTTTTGTGTTAGCTAGGTTCACTCTCAGTCCTCTTGATTCCAACTGCTGTTTCCATAGCCAGAATTTATTCTCTAGCTCCTCTACTGATTCTGCTATAAGAACCAAATTGTCAGCATAGAGAAGTTCCCATGGACAGCCAGTCTTAAACTCCTTTATTATGGCTTGGAGGACTATAATGAACAAGAGCAGGCTGAGGATCGAACCCTGATGTACTCCTACTTGAATCTGGAATTTCTCACTAAACTCGATTCCTATTCTCACTTTACTGACAGCACCTCTGTACAAAGTTTGCACTGTCCTCACAAGCCATTCCTCAACACCTAGTTTCCTTAGGGACCACCAGTTGTAATTGTCTCACTAAGATGAGAGCATCTGTTGTACTTTTCCCAGGCACAAAACCAAACTGCATCTCATCTAGTTTTACCCTTTTTCTAATTAGTTGCGCTAATATCCTTTCTGCCACTTTCATAACCTGATTCATCAGTTTTATACTCCTATAATTGCTCCTCTCCAGAGCATCCCCTTTACCTTTGTAGCAATTTATGAGAATACTGCTGCACCAGTTTTTGGGTATGACACCGCCATATATAGCCTGATTGATGATGAATGCAACCAGTTTAGTGCCTAAGTCCCCTGATGCCTTCAGCATCTCGGCAACTATCCCCGACGGTCCAGCGGCCTTACTATTTTTCATTTCCTTTATCGCCTCTTTGACCCTATATTCGTCAATCTTAATAGCTGGTCCCTCTGTCAGATCTACTGAAGGTAATTTCTCTCTCCCATTCATTCTTCACATTCATCAGCCTCTCATAATGACATTCCAGGCCTCCTTTTTCTGATCATTCGTGACACTAAGTACACCGGCATCATTCCGGACACATTGATCTCCAACATCCTGATTTGCATTGACACACAGCCTTGCAATGTGGAACACCGCACATCTCTGATCTTCCTGTCGCAGAACATTGGCAAACCTCCTACTCTCAGCCTCCCTGCGTGCTAAGTAGACCTGACGTCTAGCTTCCCTCTTAGTGGCTGTATATCCTTCTCTACTCCCAGCCTTTTTCCAAGCATTCCATGCTAGTCTTTTGTCTCTAATGGCCCTATCTACCATGCTGTTCCACCACCAGGTCACTCTCTATCTGGTTGGAGCTCAGCTACAAGTTTCATCAGTAGCCTGCAGTAAGTTGTCACGTAAGAAATTCTAGTTATCATCTATGTCATATGACTCTAAATCGTCTTCTTTTTCGTCAGATACATCTTGAAGGACTTTCCTAAATTTGTATTTTAGTGAAAGGTCTTTTAGCTTCCAGATTTTTCTTCTCCACACCTTCCTGTATGTCTCATTCCGTCTCTTGCTTACTGAGATATCACTAACGACTAACCTATGCTGTGGGGTACATTCTTCCCCAGGGTATGTCTTGGTATTTGACTCTATCTGCCTGTCCCGCTGCCTAACTAGCAAGAAGTCAATCTGGCTTATGTGCTCGACTGATTTGTAGGTTATTAGGTGGTTGGCAGGTTTTTGGAAGTTAATGTTGCAAATGGTTAGTGCACTTGCATCACAAAATTCAAGAAGTCTTACTCCTTCATTTCTTGAGCCATAACCGTGCTGACCATATCCCCCAGTGTAACCATCCTGGAGCTATCCAACATGACCATTGAAGTCCCCTTCTAGCATAACGATGTCTCCGTCCTCTGTCATTGCGGCTGTTTGTAAAAGTTGCTCGTAAAATCAGTCTTTCTCTTCTTTACCTAGGCCTGCCTGGGGAGCATAGGCAGAGATGATTTTCAGTAGTCTCCTCCCTACAACTAATCTAAGCTTAATTATTCTATTATTAACTCTAACTACTTCTATTGCCTTATCGATCCATCTCTCAGCCAGGAAAATGCCTACTCCCCCTAACTCATCATCCTTACCTACCCAGAAAAGCTTATAACTAAGATGTTTGCCTGCGATTAGTCTCGCAGAGGCACCTCTCTCTCTCTATATATATATATAGAGAGAGAGATGGATATATATATATATGATGGAGGAGGTGGTGATGGTAGTGTTGATAGTAATGATGGTATAGATATATTTATATACATATAAAGGCCCCCATCGGTCACTAATAACCATGGTTTTGCACCTAGAAAGTTTCCCTGGGCAAGGTTTATTTGGGGAAGACCAGCTGTTGCCCATTCATACCAGTCTCCCCTCTCCACACCACTGATGTCCAAGGCAATGGCTGATACAGCTTGGCACCAATGGCCGTAACTCATTTCTACAGCTGAATGAACTGGAACAAAATGAAATAAAATGTCTTGCTCAAGGACACAACGCATCGCCCGCTCCGATAATCGAATTCACAACTTCTCAATTGCAAGCCCAGTGCTCTAACCACTAAGCCATGCACCTTTATATATAGATAGATATAAATAAACTACCCAGAAGGCATAATATGTCCTATCCATAAAGGAGGAAGCAGAGCAGAGGCTACGAACTACAGGTCGGTCTCCCTGACCTTGCATATCAGTAAAGGCAGGGATCAAATCTGAGAAAAACTGATCAATTTCCTTGAGGTAAATCACTTCCTAACCAACACGTAGCATGGTTTTTACCTGGGAAGTAGCTGTCTTACACAGCTTTTACAACACTACAACTAGGTACTGAAACAGCTGCTAGACCACTCAAGTTTGGATATGATATATCTTAACTTTGCGAAGGCATTCGATAAGGTTGACCATGGAATATGTCACAAACTACACAGATTCAGCATAGTTGGAAAATTAGGTGAGTCGCTGCAGGACTTCTTAAAAGACAGAAGCCAGACTGTTGCAGCCAACAGGGCCATCAGGTGCGGATTGCATGATTAGTTAATCAATAAAGGAATTACGGCATACACAAACAGAAAAAATATTTGATTCGCCGTAATTCCTTTATTGATTTACTAATTATGCAATCTGCACCTAATGATGTCACCAGGAAGGATCTTATGTAACCAGGCTGTTGAAATATATAGACTTTTTGCAAGAATTAAACTTTAAAGGAATATCACCAATCCGGCCTTCTGTTGTTTTAATCAAACCTATATGTCTGTGCGTGTGTGTATATATATGTATATGTATATGAATGTATGTATATACGGATATATATGTATATATATATGATAATGATATTGTGTACAGTGCTCAGCTGCACTACAACTCGTCAAAGGTGCATGTATAGTACATAGAATAATGTACAAATGTCAGGAATATATGTATATGAATGTATATATATATATATATATATATATATATATATATATATATATATATACGAGGTGTGACAGAAAAGTTCCAGGACTGATGTCACAAAAGATTTATTTCAAACCCAAACTTCACACTGAGTTTTCTCCTTCAAAGTAATCCCCTGGAGTCTAATGCAATTTTCCATCCTTTTCTGCCACACTTGCATGGACTCCTGGAAGGATTCTTCCGGTATCCTCTGCAGTTCCGTCGGCAGAGCCTTTTTGATGACGTCCACATCTTCAAAACGGGTCCCCTCCGGGTCATACTCAAAGATCCATGACTCATCACTGATGATGACTGTCCCTAGCAAGTCTGGTTCAGTTTCAAGACGCTCGAGGATATCCTGGCACACTTGCATGCGTCGACCCTTCTGGCCATCATTCAGCAGTTTTGGCACCATCTTCGCGCAGACTTTCTGCATGTCCAAATCTTCAGTGAGAATCTTCCAGACGCTGTCCCGATTCATGCCCAGGTCATTTGCCATCAGTTAAACAGTCAGCCGACGATCGCTACACACCATCTGCCTGACGCGCTCAATGTTGACCTCAGTCTTGGTTGTTGAAGGCCTTCCGCTCCTGGGGGTCATCTTCCATGTCCTTGCGTCCTTTAAACCTATTGCACCACTCAAAAACACGTGAGCGTGACATCGTCTCATCTCCATACACTTGCTGCAGCAATCCAAGTGCTTCTGATGGAGTTTTGCCCAACAGTACCAGAAACTTCAAGTTTGTTCGTTGCTCTGTGCTCATTGCTTGACGACCTGAAACAGAGGACATGTATATAAAATTATGAAGAAAAAAGTTTGATCGCTGCAGAGAGCTAAGATTACAGTTACATACTCCAGGGGGATTACTTTGAAGGAGAAAACTCTTAGTGTGAACTTTGGGTTTGAAATAAATCTTTTGTGACATCAGTCCTGGAACTTTTCTGACATACCTCGTATATATATATATATATGTATATATATATATGTATGTATGTATGTATGTAAATATATGTATATGTATGTATATGTATATCTATGTATATATATGTATGTATATATATAAAACAATGTTGTTTCTGATCGAGTCTAAAGAAGAGTGTATTTGATTGAATACATATAAAAATGAAAAACCTCATCGCTAGAACAGCCGTTAAAACAGCTAAATGCTGTCAAAGACAGTGATGGGCAAAAATGCCTCAGAGACCAGCTGCCAGTGGTCAACAGAGTCAATCTACAAGGTGGGTAACAGGCAGATGAAATATAGAAAAGATTGAAAGAGGAGGAGGACAAGGAGAAGTGTGCTGGCGCATAGAAGTGACTGGAATAAGAAAATATAGAAAGGCGATGTATAAGACAATTTTACACACTCATCTTCACCCTCATCAGCTCGCAAACCAGCAAAATGATTATCTGTTTTGTGCCTCCTCTTTTTCCTGGTCTTATGCCTCTACTTCGTTTTGTCTTGTTTGTGTTTTGTGTCTGTATGTGTTTTGTGTTTGTCAAGTCTATGTGTGTGTGGGTTTGTATCTTTTGCTGTTTGTGTCTTTTTTTTGTTTGGATCTTTGTTCAGTTTTCAGGCATTATGTTGTGGGTTGTTACTATTTCACTCATGTTTTCTGTTCAGGCTAGGACTACCTTCTTTTATGTGAGTGGCCCCTGTAATTTGTCTGAGTGTCGCGTCAGTTCTATGTGTGGATAGAATCTTTATTTTTATGTTATCTATTTGTATTGGTGCTCCAACATAGCGATATACATATTTATGTACATATTATATATTGAATAATATGAAAAACATTTGAAGGCCTTTCGCTATGAATTTTTAATACGTACATTTATATGTATATAGCTATGTCGGAGTACCAATACAAATTTTTAAATTAAAGATGGGTCAACTGCCGCTCTGCATGCAAATGAGCTTCATCAGCTCATAAACATAGGCTGGAAAATATAAGATTCAAGCTTACATTAGCCTCAGCAAAGACGAGAAGATATGTAGTCTTGATAACAGCTAATAAGCTAGAAATGCGGCAATTGCTTCCCCCTGTTTTTACTGAAGCTAGGTGTGTAATGATGATCACAACCTTAAAAATTCATATGTACATTTATGTGTATATCACTATGTCAGAGCGTCAATACAAATTTTTATACATATATACATTTGGTAATACTGATAGAGCATTGGGCAACGTTCACAGCATATATTTATGTCCCTTTACTTTCTGAGTTCAAATCTCGCCAAGGTTAGCTTTGCTTTTCATCCTTATCGGGTCGTACCAGTAAAGTACCAGTAACACACTGGGTTCAATTTAATTGACTCTCCTCTCCTCCAAAATTGTTAGCCTTGTACCTAAATCAGAAACCAATATAATCATGTTACATAGCTATAAAGTATCTGCTGTTACAAATGGAGAAAATGGCATCACAACCAAAACACAATGTCAGTTTTTTTCTTATTTTGCAACACACAAAGCTAACAAATGTATTATATGAATTTACCTGCCCATCTACTGATGGCAACATCAAAATACCTCAAATTTATAGTTGTTGTAGCAATTGGTTGATAATGCTTTGCCTTATGATACACTGTACACACACAGGCCAATAGAGGAGCTTCTATGTAGTTACTCTATCTGTCTTAAAAAGAGATGGGATAGTTACAGATGGAATAAGTTTGATCATAGGCCTGCTTATTCAGAGCTGACTTACAATTAAACAACAACAATATACTAGTATATTACTATATTAGTATAATGCAAGTACTTGCATAATTGAGTTCAGTTTTAATGTATAACAATATGATTTTATTTTTTTTGTACGTTTGATATATTTTTCTGTAACCATTTTATTTTTTTTTTTACTACTAAAGGTGCATTGACCACCAGTCTGCATGTGGGCATGCTGCTTTGCAATTGGGATTCAAGTGTGGCTAGTTCTCCCATATGGACCAGCTATATACATAGCATAGGTAAGATATAATCCTTTGTATTTTACATTTAGCTAAAGCCATTTTCTTATCTGGCTCTGCATTTTACACTTCTATTATTTTTAAAGCATATTCTTTGTATTATTGTTGTCATTATGTTTATCATAAATTCTTTTATTCTTTTTCTGGTTTCAGTCATTAGACTGGGGCCATGATGGAGGACCAGATTGATATAGTTGATCATTTTGACTCGGATACATATTTCTTTTAGTAGGCAAAATCTGTTCAATTGTATTTAAGAAATAATAGGAACAAACATGCTTCTTTTCCCCATTTTCCTGCCTCCCCACCCCTACACGTCACTGTACTTTTAGACCAATCAAACAGCAGTAGTGCTAAAATATATAATTTTTAACTCTAGCATCACTATTACTACTACTATAAGGTATGAGTTCTGTGTGTTTTGTTGGATTGTGTGGCAACTAAACTAGAGGGAGGGAAAATTTCTTCTCGGCATGAATCCACTCAACTACAGGAGACCAAGCAAACTTTCTTTATTTCAGGCATGGAAAGCTGGTACCAATTCCAATATAGATTCCACCTCCCTTCTCAAGTATCCATCTTCCTCTTCCAGTAAATTACAAAACTTCAGAGCTGTGACCACTAACATAGACACAATAAGAGGAAGATCGGGAGAGATTGTAGAGATGTTAGAGCAAAAAAGAGTGGATATGTGTTGTGTATAAGAAACTAGATGGAGAGAAGGATCACCTCGACTCTTTGTCAGTAAAGAATTATGCTAAAAAATGTTCTGGGTGGGTAAGTGGAGTGGGTATTCTGTTAGCAGAAAAATGGATAGATAATGTAATCACAGTAAACTGAGTAAATCACAGAATCATTAAACCCATCATTATCCTAGTTAGAACAACTGTAGCTATTATATCTGCATATGCACTGCAATCAGAGACTACTAAAAGACGATTTTTATGAATTCCTAATACAGACTACTCTAGTGAGTGACAAGGAACTCTCTCTTAATCATAGCAGGAGAATTTAATGGAGATGTTGGGCAACATAGTGATGGCTTCTACGAGATCCACAGAGTTTATGGGTTTGGTGCAAGAATTGAGGAAGGATCCAAGCTCCTGGAATTCTGCAATGCAAATGAACTATTTGATCAGGTGAGCACGCCAGCCAAATTGATTTCACCTTCATCAGAAGGCAATGGTTGTAAACACAAAATCCCTCCCTGTTGAAGAATGCACCTCCCAACATAACCTAGTTGTCTGCAATTTGTTAATTAGGTTGAGATGAACTTGGAGACAGAGGACAACCTGGAGGAGAAGGATATGGAAGTTGGAGGAGCCCTCAACCTGTAACAAATCTAGGAATATCTTGCTTGATGTTTTTGACAATAAGGAAGAAGAAAAAAAGGCATACAATATGGAGGAATAGTGGGAGTTCCTGAGAGACAATCTACTGAAGGCCACAAATGAGGTATGTGGCTGGAGTAACGGTCAAGGGAGTAAGGGGAGTGGCTTGGTGGTGGAATAGTAGGGTGGATGAAACAATTAAGGCCAAGAGACTGGTATGGAAAGAATGGCAAAATGGGGAAAGCAGAGAACTTTACCAAGAAGCCAGGAGAGAGGCTAGGCAACAAGTATACTTTGTAAGGAGGGAAGCAGAAAATAAAAAGTTTATGCATGTTGTGGGGTATCCAGGATCACAAGACAGTGTGTCAGGGAAAATTGTGATGTTGGAGAGAAGTTTTTCCAAGATCACGGTGGTGCACTTGCCCTCACTGATGCCAAAAAGAAGGCAGCATTGAAGTGTCATTATGAGAGACTGAATGAGGAGAATATTTGGGAAGGAGAAACCTACCCCATGTGGACCATAAAAGAGGGACTAGCTGTACAGGTCAGCAGCAGCATATTAAGTAAGGCAATTAAGGATATGAAGATAGCCAAAGCAGCTGGACCATCAGGAATAGTTGCTGAGATGCTGAAAGCATCAGTGATGGTAGGCCACACCATAACCACCCATATTGTAAACCAAGTAATACAAAATGGTACAATACTCAATGACTGGCATAGCAGCATCATCGTCAATTGCTACAAGGACAAGGTGATGCTGTAAACAGAGGAAACTATCGTGGCATCAAACTGATGGACCAGATCATGAAAATTATAGAAAGGGTCATTGTACAACTGATTATATCCCACCCTTGCAAGCAGGGAAATAGTGGATGTAAAATGAAATGAAATGAATGAATTAGGGATCGAATTAACATAGATGAGATGCAGTTCGGATTTGTGCAGGGTAAAAATACCACTGATGCTCTCTTCCTTCTGAGGCAACTGCAAGAGAAGTAGCTAGTTAAAAGTAAACCCCTTTGGCATTTGTTGACCTAGAGAAAGCTTTTGACAGCCCCCCCCCCCCCCCCCCCCCATTCTGTAATCTGGTGGGCACTAGGGAAACTAAGGGTAGATGAGTGTCTTGTGAGGGCAGTAGAAGCCAAGTATAGAGGTGCAGTCAACAAGTTTAAAATTAATAATGATTATAGTGAAGAGTTCAGTGTGCAAGTTGAGAACCACAAAGGTTCCATCCTTAGCTCTCTCCTGTTTATCACCCCCCAGGCTATAACCGAAGAGTTTAAAACAGGATGCCTTTGGGAACTCCTTGTACTGATGATCTCATTCTTAAAGCTAAGCATAACTTGGGATCAAATGGTCTTAAAGTCAACTTGATAAAAACTAAAGTCCTAGTAAGTAGAAAGGAAAACAAGGCCCTGATCCCTTCAAGGAAATGGCCCAGCTCAATGTGTAGGAAAAGGGTGGGTAGAAATTCTACTCTCTGTGCCAAACGCAAACTATGAGTACACAAGAGATGTAGCAGGCTAGCAAAGTTTTACATGCGGTTGATGCATAGGAGCAGTAAGCAGCAAACATTCTCAGGAAACCAGCTTTATCAAATTCTTAGAGGGTACCGTAGGAGCAGATGACAGCTTTTGTTACCTGAGTGATCAAATTAGCAGTAGTGAGTGTTAGGAAAGTACAGTAACCAGAGTGAGAAGGGGATGGAAAAAGCTCATGGAGCTGCTACCAATGCTAACTAGGAAAGGTCTTCCCCTCAAAATGAAGGGCAGCTTGTATGATGTGTGTTTACAAACAGCAATCTGCATGGTAGTGAGGCCTGGCTGTGTTCAGAGGACCTCTGAAGTTTGGAAAGAAATGAAGCTTGCATACTCTGATGGAACAGTAAACAGTAAAACATAAATGAACTGAGAGAGAAACTGGGCATAAGAGGGATCAGATGCAGGAGAGGAGATTGCATTGGTATGGACATGTAATGTGTATGAAGGATGACAGCTGTATAAAAAGGTGAAGAGCACTCAAAGTTGTTGCATGGTAGTGAGGCCTGGGCACAGTGGGCAGAGGCCTTGTGAAGATTGGAAAGAAATGAAGCTTTCATGCTTTGAAGGATGTGTAATAGTAATAAAAAAACATCTTGTGGTTTCTAGTATACACCACTTCTCCCCTTCATCCGTCCATACACCTCCCACATCTTTTCTGGTGTACCACAGGGATCTGTTCTTGGTCCTCTTTTGTTTGTGGCATATATTAACGACATAGATGCCAACTTACAGAATGCCACAGTACTAAAATATGCAGATGACATCAAGCTGTACCTTGAAATCAAAAGGACTGATCCTGAAATTTACAACTCTTTCCTACAATCAGACCTGGACACAATGCAGCAATGGATCACAGACTGGCAACTGAAGCTGGCTGTGGACAAGTGTACCACCATGCATTTTGGAAGGAAAAATCCAGCGTCCACATACTCCCTCCACAACACTGATATCAAAAAGTCCTCTTGTGAACGTGACCTGGGCATTACTGTCAGCAACGATTTGCGTTGGACAAAGCATGTCTCTAAGATTGTCAAGAAGGCCGAGGGTGTCTTGGCATCACTCAGCAAGATCTTTGTTAGCCGCTCTCCAGCCATCTATTTAAAACTGTATACAGCTATGGTACGACCACACTTGGAATTCGCATCATCAGTCTGGAACCCCTATCTTGCTCAGAACATTGACCTCCTGGAAACTGTTCAGAGACGTGCAACCAAGCGCATACCCTCCATCAGACACCTACCATACTCTGAACGCCTTGCTTCCCTGGGCATGGATTCATTGAAGCTCCGACGTCTGGCAATGGACTTGCTGAATACCCACAAAGTTTTTAACCATCTCGCCAATTGCAATCCTGAGCGCCTCTTTGATCTCCATGTGTCTAACACACGTGGACATGCCTACAAGATCAGAAAACAGCACAGCTCCCATGACTTTCATAGACATTTTTTCACGCTCAGAGTTGCTGAAGCATGGAACAAACTGCCTGCGTCAATTGTTAGCTGCCGAGACACTGCATCCTTTAAGACACTCATGCTTCCCGAAATACGCCAAAACTACACCTGATGTACCCCTTCCATACACATGCACACATGTGTGTATCATGACTCGTGCACTGTTCATTTTACTGATGTTTGTGCATTGCCCTATGTACTGTACATGCACTTTTTTGATGAGTTGTGGTGCACCTGGGCACTGTACACAATATTTCATTATTGTTATTGTTATTATATCATGACTCGTACACTGTTCATTTTCTTAACATTTGTACATTATTCTATGTACTATACATGCACCTTTGATGAGTTGTAGTGCACCTGAGCACTGTACACAATAATTTCATTATTATTATTTTAACACTCCACCCGTCTCTAACTAAGTGGCCCACCTGAGACCTACCTCTCCAATCCCCACCCTATATACATGCGTCCACCACCTCCACTCCAACTTTCACATCTGATGCATCTCTCTTAACCAACCCATGCATACAAGCATGGAAAGCTGAACACAATCTTCCACAATGCTGCTAAAATGGCTAAACGCTCTCAGTCCACCCTGTAAGGGGATGGAAAAAGCTCATGGAGCTGCTACCAATGCTAACTAGGAAAGGTCTTCCCCTCAAAATGAAGGGCAGCTTGTATGATGTGTGTTTACAAACAGCAATCTGCATGGTAGTGAGACCTGGCTGTGTTCAGAGGACCTGTGAAGTTTGGAAAGAAATGAAGCTTGCATACTCTGATAAGGTGCTTATGTTTGTGTTGTGACAAAAGAACACAGCCTTCCTTGCAAGGTGGGGATGCTGATGACATAACAAATAAGCACCCAGTCCCTCCTGTAAGGTGGTCATGTTGATGACATAACAGGAGTCACCTAATCCACCCTGTAAAGTCGTTTGGGTTGGTGACATGACAAAGAGCACCCAGTATGCCCTGTAAAGTGGTCGTGTGTTGGTGACACAACAATAAATGCCAATCCACACTGTAAAGTGGTTGTTTTGGTGCCAAAAAAGTGCCAGTCCACACTGTAAATGTGGTTGGCATTAGGAAGGAAGGGCATTCAGAAACCAAGCCAAACAGTTCTGTATGAGTAAGACAAGGTCATCTGATGTGACTTGTCTCACAACGGGACAACTCGTCTAACCAATGCTAGTGATGAAAAATGGATGTTAAACGGTGATGATGATAATCTTTTTAATTTTGTTTTGTTTTTTGTTTATTTTGTGGTGGTAAAGGTTTATTTATCTGTACCCTTATTACTTTTTCTTTTGCAGCCATGTTGATGAGATCCCTTAAGAGTGAAATAGGAAAATAATGATTGTTCGAGTGTATGATGGCAACATGTAGAAAGAGAGAAGTGACTGATGTTAGACACAGTGTGGGTTACTTGCCATCTCTGTTCACTGTTGAGAAAACTCAGCTGAGCTCAAAAGAGCGTGTCAGCAGAGCAGACTCTACTGAATTGATAAGTTACTCATCAGTAATTATGCCGCCAGCTTTTGCTGATTACCGAGTTGGCCTGGCCAATGAAGATGAAGATGACAAGCATGTCGACTGCCACCAAGACCCACTGGCTCATCATCCGCCAAGCCACTCAGTTCAGTCCCACTTAGAGGTCAATCACAACCAAGTACCCTCGACAACTGCCACATTGTTTACTGCTGCTCATCACACATCTTCACCATCTCCTGCTCATGCCATTATAGGCATCGACCATTTAGCCAGTCATGAGATGTCCAGTGGTTTGCTGAGGACAGACAGTTCTTGCAGTGATCTGGATGTTACTACCATTAACGACCGGGATTTTACTGATAACAAAAGTAAGTAAATTTTCTGTTTTGTTATTCATTACATTCTCTATGTAGTTTGATGGCTTTGTGGTTACATTGATATTCTGCAAATTTTATAGTCAGTAGTACAGGTAACATTAAGTTCAGATTGCCTACCAACCAAGGATGTTTTGTTTTAGGAATATAAAATAGCAGACAATATAAGGAAAGTATTTAGGTAAGATTGTGTTCATTTTTTTCCGTTGAATTCAAGTGAAAGGAAACAATTGATATTATCGTCATCATCACTATTTAATGTCTATTTTCAATGCTTGCATGGGTTAGACAGGTTGTTATGCGAGATTAGCTAGGTCAGGTCAAATGACCATGTTTTGTTCATACAGATCTGTTTTTGGCTTGGTTTCTAAGGCTTGATGCCCTTCCTTAATGTCAACCACATTACAGTGTGGAAAGTGTCCTTTTTTGTCAAGATACTAATAAAATGAAACAGTTAAATGTGCAAGACGTGTCACAGCCTTAGTCCTTTTTTTTTTCTGGGACTCTTATCCGACTGCCTTGTTGAGCTAATTTATTGGTGAATGGCAATTGATTGCAAGGTCTGTTCTGTAAGTTACTATCCCAAAAATTGAAAGAAATAATTTTGAAAAAAGATTTTCACAAATTAATCTTTAAATTTATTATTGAAAAAAAATCAAAAGGTGAAGATTTTCAATGCGAAAGCAGATATCTATGTTTTATTTCCTTTTTGTTTCATTCACTTCCTCTTTATTGTCTGCTATTTTATTTACCTAAAGCAAAACATACCCAGCCAACCTACGCTTATAAATATAACTGTTTTACCATTTTGTTACCATAATTCAAATGAAAGACACTCCATAATTTTGAAAATAATCAAGAATTTGAATGGATTTAGTAATATAACTAAATTTCTCGTTATTAACTTGGTATTTGAAATATAACTTAACAAAGGTCTAACATAAAATTATGAGGAAAGGTTTTAAATAAATATAATCCATGCTAGCGTGGAAGAACGGACGTAAAACGGTGATGAGGATGATGATGATGATGATAATCATTTTAAAATAAGGTGCTTTGAAATCAGAAGTTTTAACCTTTTAACCATTCTAATGAGTAAGATCATCATTATCATCACCATTTTACATCTATTTTGCATGCTTGCATATGTTGATGTATTCTTATAAGATGAAATGATAAAAACAAGATATGTAGTCTCCTATATAATTTGAAGAAGATGATAAGTGTTAGGGAGGTGTAATGCTCCTAAAAACATGTCAATAAGACTAGGTATAGTGACAGGTTGAAAGAAATAGAACTTTTTGTAGTGGCTGGATTTGGTCAATTTAATTCATCTAATGAATTAACATAAGTAGTTGAGTATTCCATAAGCAATATTTAGTTCTCTGGTTCGAACCCAAGGCTGGACAACTTCTGTATATGTCTTGGTAAACAAGTTTGATACGCATGTACCCTTAACATAAATCTCAAGCCAAATCAGTGGAACACAATATGTGTCAAGGCTGGATCTTTGAATTACAAGTACAATGTTGAAATGGGACAGTGCTGATGTTACATAAAAATATACCAAACCCACTCTGTAAAGTGGTAGTGCTAGTGACAATAAAAAAGCACACAGTTCATTCTGTTTGGTGGTATTGTTGTTGCCATGACAAAAAAGCAACCAGATTGCAGTGCTGGATTTATGATAAAATGCTCCCAGTATATATTGTAAAGCTTTTGGTCTTAGGAAGAGCATCCAGCTATAGAAATCAAACCAAAACAATGTATTAACAAGACATTATCACCTGACTGGTCTAGCTTCAGAATGTGAAACTACGTCTAACCCATGCAAACATGGAAAATAGGTTTAAACAGTAATAATGATGATGGCAAATTCATTTGATAGGCTTCCATACGGTTTCCATCTTCCCAGCTTTGTTTGCAAGGTTTTGGTCAACAGGGAGCTTATCCAAGATGCCATGCAGTGGGATTGAACCTGGAACCTCATGATTGTGAAGCGAACTTCTTTACTACTCCAATCAAATAATAAGGTTTTAAATATGGCATTTTTATTGTATTTACTTTCCATCTTCTAATTAAAATTGATCTATTGTTACTGCATAGATGAAATTACATCAGTGTAAGATTCATTGTGAAAGTATAACTGTAGGTAAGGATAGTGGTAGTGTGAAAACTTTAGTGTTATAATAGTAACTTATTACTGCACACACACACAGCCACATAGATATGCCCATACTCACATTAGAAGAAAAGTTGCAAACAATACAATATAAGTGTTTTAACTAATTTGAAATTAACCCACCTGAAACAAGCTCTGGTTCTATGATACAAAACTGTTTGTTTTAAAATATTTATATTTATCTAAAAAAACCTTCTATCATAATTTTATGTAAGAATCTTTAAGTTATGTTCCAAATACCAGTTTAATAAAGAGAAAGTTAGTTATATTACTAAATTTCTCCAAATTCTGGATTATTTTCAAAATTATATGGAAATTAAAGATATGGTCACAAAATGATTAAGGCCATTTTTCCTACGCAAATCAGGAGTTAACCTTGTAGGCCCTGTGACATAATTCTCCATTTTTCCCTATCCTCTGCACCCTCTCCCAACCAACACCCTGGCTTTCATTTCCTCCTCCATCATCTTTTGTTGTCGTCTTTACATTCCGTATACACTGAAATATTTTTTCTTTAACCCTTTTGTTTCCATATTTCTAACAAAAAACACTGCCTATGCTTTTCAAATATTTTTGAAAATAATCAAGAATTTGGAGAGATTTTGTAATATAACTTTCTCATTATTTAATTTGTGCTTGGAGAATAACTTAACAAAGGTTCTTACACAAAATTATTGATAGATATAAACAACATAAAATAAACAGTTTTGTATCATAGAATCAGGGTTGGTTTCAGGTGTTTTGATATCAAAAAGGCAAATTGCTTTGAAAATTCCTTCTTATATGAAGAGTATAGCCTGAACAGTCAGTTTCTACCTATATTATGGCACAAAACGTTGTACTTTATTTTGGTCACATTCTTAATCCAGTTCATGGTGATACAGATTATTACTAACTGGCTTGCCAATTTTAGTGACTGTTAAAATAATTATTAATTTGGTGACTACTTATATTGTTTATATTTTCCTGGAGAAAGATTAGTCTTGTTTTTGGTTTTGGTATACATTCTATATGTTCTCAATGAAAGGAACATCCCCTCAAAGGTGTTGAATTTGGCAGTCATCAGAATGTTGGATGAAATGCTTTACAGTATTCATTCCAGCTCAGTCAACTTTGCCTTCCATCCTTTTATCATCATCATCATCATCATCGTTTAACGTCCATGTTCCACGCTTGCATGGGTTTGGACGGGAGTTTTCCCACTTGAGGCAAGAGTGGTTGTCTTGCTTGCATAGGACTGTCTGGCGGGTTTTCTACAGTTGGACGCCCTTCCTAACACCAACCACATTTACAGTGTGAGGCTGGGAGGTTTTTACCGTGTTGCCTACACGGCCACATTACAGCGTGGACTGTCTGGCGGGTTTTCTACAGCTGGATGCCCTTCCTAACACCAACCACATTTATAGTGTGGGGCTGGGAGGTTTTTACCGTGTTACCTACACGGCCACATTTACAGCGTGGACTGTGTGTTTTTTTTTTTTGTCGTGACACCTACACGATCTCATTTGTTTCGGCCTGGATGTTGTGGCACCAACATAACTTTACATTGAAAGGGGCGGTGTGGATGGGGTGGGGGTGGTGGGACGGGGGGTGTGTATTTTGTTAGAGATGCCTACTGACTGTAGTAGGTTTTACTTTGTATTTAGGTAAGGCGGGTCTTCTCTATTACTGAGTACCGCCAAAGGTCTCGGTCCAGTGACATTGTCTTGGAGAGGTGTAAGTGTGTGAGGTCGGAATTTATCAGCTCGTCCCAGGTTTTTCTGGGTCTGCCTACTCCGTGGCTACCGTCTTTTGAGGTTGATAAAAGAAGTACCTGTCCAGAGCTAGGGTTGATACTTCCTCTATATCTCTTTCTCAATTCCTGTCTCAATTTTTCTCCTCTGGAAGAAATTGGCTATATTCAGACATGGAGAGGGATGGGCTCTGCCAGGTTTTAAATGTCCAAGACAGTGCTCCTATGGCTTCATCAGGAATTATGGGTCCACATACACACACACATCCTCTTAAGGTATGGTGTGTTACATATTATTACATTGGCATTGGCTCCTGTTGATTCTGCTGATGTAGTAAGATTTTCTTGGGAAAGTTACACTAGGAGTTCTATAATACAGAGCTGTTTATTTTAATGTGTTTATATTTATCTAAAAACCTTTATGTTCCAAACACCAGGCTTGATAAGAAGAAAGTTATATCACTAAATCCCTCCAATTTTTTTTATTATTTTCAAAATTACTTGAGACACATGGTCAGTGTCTTTCATTAGAAATATGATAACAAAAGTGTTGATACAGAGTGAGAAAATCTCTTTGTTGCTAAAGAAACCGTAAAGATATAGTCTTATTCTTTTTAAAAAATGAAAAAAAAGACATATAGGAGAAACAAAATTATAACAAAAATATAATACTTGATGACAATTGCTATTATTTATTCAATAATAATTGCTAATTCACAATTCCTTTTGAAAAAGGTGTCTTAATTTTGAAATGTCTTAAATATAAAGTAAAAGTATAAACTGTTGTTTTATTTTGTTTGATCCACTTTATTCTAGTTTTTGCTCTTTTATTTCTTACTTGCATTGTACTGGCTTTCTCAAAACAATCTTAATAATGTAATGTCTTTGTATTGTAGCTTGTGTTCCTGATACACTTGGTGCTGAAACTGTTGTAGAAACCAGCTCTCTTGATGGCAGCAAATTGCTCAGTGCTAGCCTCTCAACAAAACGTCTGACTCAAGTGGACAATTGTTCAAAAGGAACTATTGATTCTAGTTATTTGATGTTAGATGATGATGGCAAAGTTGGCAATAAAGTTATCCAGGCTGAAGATTTGGTGGAAATCCTAGAAACACAGACCTTACAAGCTTTTCTTGCACAAAGAGATTCCAGCATCTCATCCCACCCCATTGCCCCAGAGAGGTATATTACATGATATACATTTTTATGATTTAAAAATTTTTTTTTTTAAACTATTTTACAGTGGCAAACAATAGTATAAGCAGTAAACTGGATATGTGAAGCAGGTTTAATTTGTTGGTGTAGCTATTTCACTCACTTCATGTATATAATATTCACCTTATATCAAAACTAAATAATGTGAATTCAAACCCAACTTCTAAAGTTGAATGTTTGAACTATTGATGATGGTACCAGGTTATGGAAGGTTTTTAGATTAATTTATATGTTTGAAATAAAGTTTTGTATCATGGGACAAGGGGTAATTTTAGGTGGTTTTTTTTTTTTTTTTTTTTTTTTTTTAATATCAAAACTGAATAACATAAATTTAAACCAAACTTCTAAAAAGGGAAAAAGGGTTTGAACTATTGATGACAGTACTAGTTGAGTTAATTCTTTTTAAATTACATATTATTTTATATCAATATTTGCT